>WEKY01059700.1:171661-314110 GCA_013390045.1 Picathartes gymnocephalus | reverse complement strand
TAATAAAAACCACTGCATCACAAAGTCATGGACTAAGTGACTTAACTTAACTTAGTGAACATTTTGAGGACATTTGTGGACATTTCATGGACATTTTGTAGAGGTGGTCCTGAGGGGGAAGAAAGTCTGTATCATATCAAAGGATGGGAAGCGAGGATGTGGTTAATGAGATGGTTTTGAATAAAGTAGGACCTGGGCATGATGCAAATGGTACTGAATAAAAGGTAGAATGTTCAGGGTTTGGCTGAGGTAGTGTTAATTTTTCCTCACAGTGGCTAGTTGTCCTGCTTTAGGGTAATCTGGGAGGAAACCTCTGAAAGGGTCTCTCCAGAAAAGCAAATCCAAGCCACTCCTCCCCCCAGCTGGTTCAGGAAATAGATTTCCTTGGGGAAAAGTGGAAAAAACTATTTATTTAACAAACAAAACACCTACAAGCAAAAAGAATGAACAATACTACACAATAAAACCTCTTGCTGTTCTGAAGAGATGGTGAATTCAGAAAGTCTTTTCTGTGGGTGTGTCCTCGGTTTTTCTCTCAGTCTCAGTCTCTCCAAGGCCCAAGTTTCTCTCTCTCTCTCTCCAAGGCTTGGGCCCGGCATCCTGGCTGCAGTGCAGCTTGGGGGGGGATGGGGGAGGGCCCAGGCGATGGTCCTGGTGTCCCCGGATCGAGCAATAGCAGAACAGTCCCAAAACCTTTGGCCTCAGCTAATTAGCAACAACACAAAGCACCCACCAAAAGCAAAAGAGAGCTCTCCACTGTCCATGGAGACAACCCCGAGTCCAGGAGCAGGAATGCTGAAGGTGTTATCTCTTTGTTTTTACAACAACTGCCTCAGATGTTCCACCGCTTGTCTCTCCTTCTACCCCCTTTGCTCCCAGATCCTGTCTTAAAGGTGCAAAATTTATTTCTGGGCTAAATAGATGAAATGGGGATAAAAGCATCATACAGCCAGTCTAGGACACTAGTATAGGGTTATATGTTGTATTTGTACTGAACACAGGTTTGATAATACAGAGATGTTTTTGCTATTGCTGAGCAGGGCTCACCCAGAGCCAAGGCCTTTTCTGCTTCTTGTACAACCACAGTGGTGAGGGAGCCGGGGGTGCATGGGAGGCTGGGAGGAGACACAGCCGGGACAGGTGACCCCAGCTGAACCAAAGGGATATTCCAGACCACATGGCGTCATGCTCAGTATATAAAGTGGGGAGAGGAAGGAAGAAGGGAGGGCATCTGGAGTGATGGCATTTGTCTTCCCAAGTCACTTCCTAAGCCCTGCTTTCCTGGGGATGGCTGAACACCTGCCTGCCCACAGGATATAGTGAAAGAATTCTTTGGTTTGCTCCTGTGCATGACTTTCACTTTACCTATTGAACTAGCTTTGTCTCAACTTGTGAGTTTTCTGTTTTTACTCTTTTGATCCTCTCCCCAGTCCTGCTAGTGAGGGAGGGAGCAACTGTGTGGTACTTGATTGCTGAACGGAGTTAAATAGTGACAACTGGTAAAAGCTATTTAAAGCTAGATATTTACCTCTTCCCTCTGCAAGCCCATACTCCCTTTAACAAAAAGATCAGGAACACAATTTATCATTATCCTTCTCTTTAAGAGTTTATACTGTAACTATTTCCTTAAATTGAGGACTTCTGGGAGTATTTCAGGGTATAAATAAGATTATCCTGTGAATACATTTAAATAAGTGTATTTTTTTACTCATCCTGTATGTGTATGTTCAGTCTGAGTTGGTAATCCAAACCAAGCCTCCTTCTCTGCAATAGCTTACTCACTGCATATGGAAAGGGCACAGAGAGAACACAAATGTAATAACCTGAATGTTAATTATCTTCTACTTTTAAGTTCCAAGTGGAAACTGTTTGGCAAACAGACTGAAAGTTCTGAAAATATCTCGAGGGCACATTCCAGCCCTGGGAAAGCATTTTTAAAAACCTACATGGAATAGTAAGGCTTTTGTAGAATTCCATCAAGGAAACAGTTAAAAACTAGCTTTTCAAAATCAAGGTTACTGCAAGTATATTATTGTGATGGCAGTCACATCTTCCTCTTCTTCTGGTCTTGCTTTATACCTTGTCTCTGTTGAAAGTCTCTAGAGCTTCCTCAGTCAAATATCGTATAGTTCCTGAATATGTTCTCTGCTCTTTTTCCCCTCCTCTTAAGTCCAAACTTCTTGACACAGAAGCTTTCTCAGCATCGTCTTCTCCCTGTGTTCCCTTGTTATTCCTCCTTTCTACAATCCTCTCACCCCTAGTAAGGATAACATCTTCGTGGCTTTCCTCCTTCTTCTTCTTTCCATTACTGCCCTCGTGTGGCACCAAATTCTACCTTCCCCAAGTGCATCAAGCAATCTTTTTCGGCACTGTAAGATCAAAGACAATCCTTCCAGCTACGCAGACTGCTATTCTTCTGAGAAAACACAAGAGACGTTAGGGTGGGCTGAGATCTCGCATGCATATTTGTTTTTTTCAGAACATGCTGCAGAGCTGGGCCGGAATAGCACATGAATAGGACATCTAAATTCCCAAAGTCTTCATTTGGTTTCTGAGTTCCCTTTGAAGAAGTTATGCTTCTATTGATAATTATGGAAAACTTCCAAAAATCGCTCTGAGTTTTAAATGGCAGCAGAATTTGGTCCCAATGAGTGCAAGATACTTATAATTCATCTTGGATTTGGCACCATAAAATCATATCATTAACAGAGGGATGAGATACAACCGAAACCTTGGGATGAGTGAACAGCACAGAAAATTCTTCAGCGTTAACAGACCTTGGAGATACAGCTGGATTTCTCCCATATGCACAGCAGCAGCTAGGGCTCCTAAATCATGAGGCTTTACGACACCCTACTGAACAAGCAGGTAAATCTGCTGATCAGAATTGATTTGCTGCTGCCTCGTCACAGAAGAAAAAGCTCAAATTCCTTTGCTGCTGAAAACAGACAGAGAAAAATCTGCACCAGTTCTCAGTTCATCCTAAGCTAAATGATGACAATGAGCAATGTGAATATTTTGTTTTCCATGTAGTTTAATCCCTGATGCACTTTTTGTTTAGTTACAACATGCCTCAGATTTGAATGCATTAAAGGATAATATAAGTTTTAATAGCTGTACTTATGTGGAGAGAAGTATACATGTGGGCTCTATTCCCCTGTACCATACCAGCCATGGGAAATTTATTTAGATTTTTCTGTGCATCTGCTGCTTCAAAATGAACATTTTTATACTCATTAGGGCTACATCTTGATGAAAATGAACTTTTCAACTACTCCTAATCTTAAGTTGTTGGCTGTTTTTTTCCGGTACAAACCTCGTCCTGTCTGTGTGCACATGCCCAGCAGCATGTTCTCAGATGATGAGAGAATAACATGTCAGAACCTCCCCTGACAGTTCTGTGAGCCCTGCATGTGCTGCTTGCCCTAGGCTGTATTCTTCATGTAACAGGAAAACAGCAAGAAATGGCTTTCAGGAACCAGGGAGCATGGAGAGGATACAGTGTGGGCCTAACTCTGTGTTTGATTATGCAAAAAGTGTCAAGAGGGAGCTATTATCTTCATTGAACACTGAAAAGCTACACCAGCAAGCAAACATCCATAGGAACCTCCAGATTATCTAGATCCTGTTTTGCTGTTAGAGATCAGTGTCTGGGAGGATTAGGACTAGGTCTTCCATGTACTATTAACTTTCTGTGTGACATTAAATGAACTATTTGTATATATTTTTAATAATTCATCCAAATTAGCATATTAAAATGCCTCCACTGAATTTTACCTTCTTTTGAAGCAACATTACAACACTGCCATTCCTCAGCCTACAAAACACTGTCACCTTTGAAGCTGTTGCGTAACCAGAGGACCAAGCATTCCTCCTGTCATGTTCACCTTAAATGCATATCTTCATAGTTAACTGCCAAGCTATCCAAAAGAGCCTGGCCAGTTAAGCTAGATGCTGTGAAAAAACGTGACAAAAAGCCAGACCCTCCCCAGAGAGCATGGAATGTAAGCTGAAATGGAAGACACAAACAAACAAACAAAAAAATTCAATTAAATGTGCTAGAAAAGAAATCAACAGGTAAGTGTGTAATCACTACCTGTGTCATAAATGGTGCATCATATCAATAATGTGATTATTATAAAATTTAACACAGCCAAGAAACCACCTTCACTGCAGCTGTTTGTATGGGCTGTGGATACTGATTCTTCACAGGGTAATAAGATATTTCTTCTCACCTTCTTGCATTTTACATTTCACAAAGTCAGACTTCTATGAGAATTTCAACTGCATAAAATATGATCATTCTTTATGCACCCAAACACTTCAGCAAATGAAGCAGATGCCTGCCTTGATGAGCTTTTGGTCTAAAACCCTAACTCAAAGGCTTTTGCTGATGAAATATTATCTACTCTTTATTTGCTGCTTTGTTCATAATATGCAGAAATATGGAAAGCTTAAAATTTCTGATGTTCTAAGAATGTTCACCTTGATTCTAGGACAATTTATTGGATTCTTATGTATTTAGAGCTATGCCATTAATCTACATTCACAGAGAAAAAAAACCCAAAAAACATCAGAAATATCAAAAAGTGACAAAAGAAGGGGGGAAAAGAAAGAAATAGAGAAGAAGGGATTTATTTCATTTTAATTAATTCAGTAATTCTTCATCTGTATGCTTGGCTCCCACTTATGACAATGCAGGGATGTGCAGAAACATTGCTTAAGAATCTTACATGTAATTTATACAAATCAGAACAAAATTTCACCTGAATACCAAGAATATGTTTCTTTGAGGGGAAAAATATTTAATAAAACTTTATTACTAACATAGAAAAGTAAACAAACCCATTTAAACAACAAAACTACTTTGAAAAGTTGAAAAATGAAATTGACTGTTGTCAAAAAGAGGATTTGCCTGCCACAAACCTTTCACTTTCAGCTTGATTATGCAACTTAAATGACATCTACATTTTAATCCCTGTTTGGAAGTCTGCTGGTAGAATTAATAATTATAATCAAAACCCATGAAAGTCCATGCTAATGATAAGATAAAGAACCTACTCCCACCACCTACAGTGAGAAGCTAATCTTCCTCAATGTTCTAATCTACTGACATACAGGGTTTGATCTGAAATAAGGTCTTAATAATGAATAATCTTCCTATGAATGATTCTGCTGAGCAGAAAATGAAAGATTAAAGAAGGAGCGCTGAAGAATTAGCTATCTCTGATTTTCTCCAGTTTTAAGACTGCTTCTCCAGCACCCCCCTCTTCCCCGGAAAATACCAAACCAAACCAAACAAAATAAAAAAACCCAACCAAAACCCACCTTTTTTGATAGTTGCTGTCACCCTAAGGACACAAACAGCCAGTGCTGCGGTGCAGTGGTCCCTATGTGGCTGCATCTTGTGCAGATGTGTGCTGGTTTTGGCTGGGGTAGAGATGATTCTCCTCATAGTAGCTGGTATGGAGCTCTGTTTGGATTTGTGTGGAAGCAATGTTGAAAATAAAGTGATGTTTTCCTTACTGCTGAGTAGTGCTCAGACAGAGCCAAACGCTTTTCTGCTCCTCTCCCCACCCCACAGGCAAACGGTTTGGAAAAGTGCAAGTTGGAAGCTTTCTCATTTTTTCTCATTTTTACCCTTCCCTTTCTCTTCCCTCCATCCCACTGGGGTAGAGGGTGAGAGAAGAGCTATGTGGTGCCTAATTGCTGACTGGGGTTAAATCACAATTTGGTGTACATCTGCAAGCTGTCATTAACTCCAGAGAACCGACTCATCAGTGGAAAAGTGGTAGGGAAGCCAAGCCCTTTCTTTAACAAACAATTTGAGAGATTGAATTTGGCACTTGCAGAAAGTCAGTTTCCTGCCTGTACGGTTTAACGAAGTTAATCTCTGTGCATATGTACTTTACAAAGCAGAGGGAGGTGAGATCAATTACAAATAATTTTTATTTACTTGTGTTTGAAATCTGCAACCAAAGAACAGTTACTTGGGCTTAGCAGATGTTTCACTATTGCAACTGACGTCCTTACCCAGATTTGAAAAAAATTACCAAGGAGCTGTAAATTTCAAAAATGTTCAATTTCAAAAGCATTAGGTACCTTCATTTTTGAATGACAAACCTGGAACATCCTTGAGGGTGTATGTACTCTTTTGGAAATACAGAGCATAGAAAATCAAGGCCCTTTATATTCTATCCTTAACCGAGTCTCCAAATATTGATGAAGGGTGATAATATTGATGCCATTTGTCCTGTGACTGAGCTGCTTCACTGGAACAGATACCAAAAGGGCATCTGACTCTGCAATCCACACAAAGAAATGTCACTCATCAAGGACTGTGCTTTTTTTGACAGTCTGAAACATTAAGTAGTTCAACAAATCTTGACATACTAAATACATAAGTGAAATCTTATTTAGTTCACCAAAAAATACACTACAGAATTTCTATACATGTGTTGATTTGGATGTGCAAGAGAAAAAATAATGAACATACAGCATTTTGAAAAAGTTTGTGCTATACAAGGCAGTCATGATCAAATCCTATAAATACTTTTCCAACTGAAAGAGAATATTCATCTACAGTTGCTTTTACTCTCGGGGTCCTTATCAGAATTTAAAAGGATTAGTCACATCTACATTTCTGGTCAAACTCACTGGAAGAGTCAGTGCTTCCACCAAAACCAGCAAGAACGAGATGTAGGCAAGAGGTGATAATGAGAAGTGGAGGAAAACACAGTTTTTACTCACTGTCACCCTGTAACCATCCCATCAGAGCTGGTTGGTGTTCGAAGTGTCCTTGCTTATGGCTCCTGGTGTCCCAGGCTGCAGACACCTACCAGGGGCCCAGGCGGGACAGCACTGGGGGTGAGATCAGGTCACTCTGCTTTACAGGCATTTCCCAGCTCATGAGAAATTAAGGAGCTCTGTTGTCCCTGCGCTGTTGTGCCAGGCAGGGGCCTCAGTCTCTAGATGACTGGAAACCTCAAAGGGACATGGGGCGGAGGAAATAAAATGGAGAAGGTGGGGAAGAATGGCAGCAGAGGAATGAAAATGCAGCGTAGCAAGTCACAGTAGGATCGCACTGGGTACTGCAGGGTGGGGAGAGGCCAAATTTTATACCAACTCCAGGCTTTTAGTTTCTGCTTTCATCTCTGCCTTATTCATCAGTCAAAATCCTCACAAAGTCCCAGAGTTCAAGCAAAAGCTGCCTTTCATTTGGCACGAAGGTGTCTTACAGATCTTCAGTAGTGCCTCATGGACATGGCCATAGGAGAGACAGGGAGGAATTTTCCAGCTCCAGCTGTACCCAGCCATGGAGTGTGCTGCCCAGAGGCTGGTTAGGTGCTGGCAGGATCTGCTCCCAGCTCAGGTGCCAGTTTGCCTCTTCTCTCCTGTGTGCAGCAGCTTTAGCCTTGTGCAGAAGTTGTAGCCGATTCTTGGTCCAGAGTCACTGCCCATGTTCCCCAGGCTGCTGGGGGGCAAGTGGGGCTCCTGGACCCCCACTAATTTGAGATTACTTCACTGTGGGCAGGGATGGTAATCAGTCAGGTGTGAGCCAGCAAGCTCCAGGGAGGACTTTCTGTCATGGAGAACACAGTTTATACTATAAAACTGTGCCAGGATGGCTACTGACAGGGAAGGAGAGAGCTCCCACAGTGTCAAACAGCAATTGTTCAAAAAATAAAGCCTCACCATATGTTGAACCCCCTTTTGGGGCCCTGAGTGTTCTATGAACAGCTGTCTGTCTTTCAAATTAAAGTTAAAAGTCAGGCAGCTGTTCGGTGGACCACTGACAGAGACCTAACACAACTTATCTGTAGTCCTTTTACAAAGATTTTAGCAGCTTTATTACAGTTTGCCTGGATTGTGGGAACATTCCTGACATATTTCATGAGGTCATTGAAGGTATATTTTTAAAAAAATAATATCTTCCCTAAAAACTTTAGGTTTAATTAAAATCCTAAGGCACCTGATTCCTTTTAAAAAATTAGTGGCTTTGGCTCTTCACCAGAACAATGATTACTTATGGCATAATTTGCTCAACCTGGTCAATTTGCACAGTAATGTTACCTGCTGGTGAGCCCTACCTTGTGCATTGTGCATCCTGTCTTAGGATCCTTTGTAAGGGAGGTGGGATTTAATATTTACAATCATTTGTCAGTTTCCATGTGCTTAAGTATGACTGTAGATATTTTTCTAAAATGCCATATCCCAACTCTGGAAGAAGTAATTCCAAGCAGAAGAGCAGTAACATGATTTTGTTTGGCTCTTTAGTATTTTCTTGTGTTTGGAAAATTCTGGATATATTTTTACATGTGGGAGTTTTTTCTACAGAAAAATGCTTTTTAATCCTGTGCAAAGTTCTGCCGCTTACCCCTAACAAGAGGGTGATGACAAGCACAGACCACATGGATATCCTTTTAGTGTGGAAAGATAAATAATGATTAAGATGTGTTTTTCCATCCCCTTGGACATGAGCTTAATCCTTGGTGCTTTCCATTCTTTTGCCACCGAAAAAATATCCTTTGCCTTAAAATATGACACAACTAATTAAAATCTAGGCGTGGCCCCACATCCTTCAAACCATGGTGGATTTCTGATGGCTTCACCTCTCCATGTGATGTATAAGGGCAAGGAGCTTTCTCTCAGACAGACTAAGGGGGATTTTGGGGTCTATGTGTGGTCTGGGACAGGGCAGCAGCCTCCCCTGCCTGCACTGGGGAGGTGGAGAGCAGAGCTGAGAGCAAGCTGCTTTCTGCCCCGTGCCATTGGAGGGATTAAAAAATGGCAGCATCTAAGAGGAGGTCTCTGGATGCATATATATTTCAAACTGCAGCCTTGGGTGTATCTGCTTTAATTAGATTATGATGGCTATATTTTCTCTCCAAAGCATGAGGTAGTGCATTAGAAAATCCTGTTGTAATGTTGCACCCAGAGACCTCTAAGAGTACATCCACTGGGGATTTGTGTTTCACTGTGGGATCACTTCTTTTCTTGCTGGCAGCATCTTGAAAATGAGGCAGGGCTGTAAGCCCTTAGCCAAAAGTTTTCAGATAAGCTTTCTTAATGGCTCTTTAATTTTCTGAATACATTTTATTACATTTCTCCCTAGTTTTTTACAAATAGAGTTAATTAAAGCCTGTGATAATCAATGGAATAGGTAATAGTTTAGGTATAAAATGAGGTAGAGAGGTTGAAAAATTGCTTCAGGTGACAGCAAGTGCTAGGCATAGATCTCAGACGTACTAGTCCCTCTTTTTCCCCATCACAGTAACACTTCTCTAAGAGTATTTTTAGTATTTTTCAACACAGGTAAGTCACTAGTTAACATGTTTTTGTCTATACCCTATATTCGGTGCCACCCACAACCTCCCCCCGAAAAAACTAAAAGAACCCTTCCGTATTCCCAAGCAGAATGTGTACTAGAGTTTATATGGAATGGTTTGGGGAAAGGAAGCAAGCTTTATTTTCGTGAGTTTGAAGGAAAGCGTTCATGTGCGGTGGAATCTCAGAAAGAAAATGGGCCAGGCAGAGAGCACTAAGAAGCAAGCAGTGTCAAAGGGGAGGTGGACAAAAAAACAAAACGGGAACAACAGTCCCTCAAAGAGCTGGACAGGGCACAGAAATATCACCATCATTCATTCAGCATTTGTTTAGGGTAACTCAAGGGACTTCCATCGAGTCAGCTGGTGAACAGGACATCTGAAAGCCAGAAAGTGCCAAGTCTTTTGATATCAACTTGAACAATTTGACAGATAAACTTTCACCATTGCATGGTACTTGTCTTTGGGTATTTACTAAATTCATGAATATGGAAAGAGGGGAGGGAAAGTATTACCTGTTTCTCTTAGTTGTATGGATTTGGGATTACTTAAGCCTAAATAAATGAATATGAGATTTGGTGATAGCCCTGGTAAGCTGGGAAGGGAAGATTTGAGTCTGACTAAATGGGCATTTTCAAGCACAACTGAGCATTGGGTACTGAAGGTGGTAATGTTAGCAACTAGGATACCTATAACTCATTTCTAACTAATCTAGTTGGACTAACAGATTCCCCAACCATGGTGAGCAGTTATGCAAGCAGATGCATGTGGACCCAGAGAACAGCTGCTCTTGCTATTGCAGAATCACAGAATCCCTTAGGCTGAAAAGGGTCTTTGAGATCAAGACCAACCTGTGGCTGATCACCACCTTGTCAACTAGAGTATGGCACTAAGTGTTCAGTCATTTCTTGAACCCCTCCAGGGACAGTGACTCCATCACCTCCCTGGGCACTCCATTCTAATGTTTAACAAACCTTTTCATTAAGAAATTACCCGCAATGTCCAGCCTGAACTTCTCCTGTGTAGCACGCCGCACCAAACTGCAGGCTACCGATTTCTGACACTGCAGAGCAGGGCGAGGCAGCAGGCTGGGCTTCAGCCTGCATGTCACCTAGGTACCTATTGTGTCTCTATATAAAAAGAGTTGTAAACATAAATTTTTTCAATTGATTTCTAGAAATGGGTTAATCTGAAGTGACTCATTTTGTTTGAATCAACATCTTAAGTTATATGTGCAGTGCTTGTGAACAATGAAAACCTTGTCAGGTATGGCTGGAAGTATTGCACCCTATAATTAATACTTTTTCCCTATGAGAAACCTTAGTGTAGACATAGGCAAGAAAATATGTAACCTCACTGAACACTTTTTAATACTGCAAGTATATATATGGCTCTTGGCATTACCTGTCCATCACACATCTAGGGACTGTGATCCCTTGAAGCCAATAAACTGGTTCAAGACATGTAATTTTTGTGGAAACACTGTCTTATTGGGACAAAGGAAATCATGAAGAACAGTCAAGATTGTTGGTGTTTTACCTGTCCAAAACTAATGTTTTTCCTTTGGTTAGCACCAAAAATATTCACCAAAAATCATGGGAAAGGAGTTTACAATTTAGTCAGGGTAGTGGCACTCAGGAGGAAAGGAGGATAGCACTGGAGAGATGTTCAGCATAAAGGTACAAAGGGATTGAATTTCAAGTCACTTGGCAGTTGAAAACAAAGTTTGGAAAGTGTAAAGGGTTCTAAGAATGCATTGTAGGCTGAGGCTTCAGTAGGACAAGAATTCAATGTAGGAGAAAGCAGGCTGGGTGGTGTTCTGGTAGTGTGGCTCCTAAAAAAACTAAAGCTGGACTTGGCCTTCAAAACCAGAATATGACATGGAAGATGTAGAAAAAACAGTCAAGGCAGCTGAGGGATTTTTTCACCAATGCCAGCTCTGACCTGTTGTTCAAGTATTAACCACATCTTTCTTTCTAAAAAGACTGAAATTCATAAGAGGAAATGTTTTATTCAGACCAAATATATTAATCATTTCAAAGTGACTTAATTTTGAGTATAGCTTTTTCTCCAGACAGCCTGACTTGCTCCACCTTCTTGACTCTGTGTTGCCTTTAGAGTCAAGCCTACAGCCAGCTTTGAAATTCTTCACTGATTAACAAGTGATATAGTTGCAATGTTTCCAATTAAATGTATTCATTTATAGCAGTGCTTCTATGGGGTGTGCTGTGAGCACAGTGATACAATTATTTCTTCATTTTAAGGATTAGATGCAGCTCCAGACAGAGTGAGGAGACTAAAATCCCTAAATGTCTGGTTCCATAATGAAACAAAGGAAGGGTAGAAAAGAGTTTGAATTCTAGGGTGTTAGAAAAACAAGAAAGAATTGCATGTTTATAGCATATTTCAGAAAAAAAAAGAAGTGTCTCCTCTAGGTGTTTTTATCACCAAAAAATTATATAAAGAATTGAAGTATTTTTAATTTGGGAGTGGCAGCTCTAGGTAATAGGAACTTGGCTGAAGCAACAGCACTTAGTGCTATCTTCAGAATTCTGGAACACTAAATCACACCTCTGTTTTGATTGTGTTCATTTTGCATTTTCTTCATAATTAAGAGGATTGGAAATACTCATCTTTCAGCAAAGAAAATTGAGATGCTGAGCATAAAGGTGTGTGATCAGAGCTTTGGAGACTGTCTTGATTCTGGATGTAACTGTCTGTCAGCATGAGCTATGACATAGCCAGCTATGACAGCGACTTTACAAGGCTGTTTCACATTATCAGTTTCCTAGGCAAGCCAGCTACTCATCTGGAAAATCACCATTTTGTGGATGCACTGTGGAGATTTCTGGGTTCACTCACTCTCTCATGGGTGTCACTGTTCTGACCACACTCACTGCCATCATTGCTCTCTACTTTCAGGCTTGTTTAGCCAGATGCTCTTTACTGAATGCAGCTGGAACCGCAACAGTAACCAGGCTATCCAGCACTAATAGTATTCCTGTGTTGTAGTACCATTTGTTTTTTTGGAAAAACAAAAGTCAAAGTCAGTCAGGTTTTCCTATGCTTGCATGAAGTATGAAACCCTGTACATGGAAAAAAATCCAGGAAAAGGGCTTTAACTACAACATAGACACAACATAATTTAGGGATGTGAATTGCTAAAATATTCACAAATTGTCAAGAAATCACCTAGAAATTATTGCTGTCTGAAGATGAAACTGCTTATTCTGAATTGCACATCTTTCACAGACTTTGTAAAGCATGAGTTAAGATTTTGACGTTTTTTTCTTTTAATTTTACCCCTTTGGCATAGCCAAATCAAGATGAGAAGATGAAGCTTTTCAGTTTTCCTTCTTATTCTTAACACCTCTGGTAGAAAACCTGTTTGATCACTGTAGTATCTTGAGCCTTCATGAATCTCATTGACTTTTCTTATTCCTTGTAAACTTGTGTAAATTACAGATATGAAAGGCCACAAAAGTATTTTTGCAGAAAAACAGCTTTGGATGGGCAGATGATCTAGTATACTTTTATTTCATTAGCTTCAATGAAATAGTGCCAATTTAAAGTCATTAAATCTAGAAGTGTGTGTTGATAGGTTTATCAAGGGCCATCAGGCAGAGCTATTGCTGAAATAGTTAACTGGCAATCAGAGAACCTTATGATGGGAAAAACTAGAATTTAGTGAAAATAATTAAAAACACCCAATTTTTATATGCATCATTGGGTACTCAGTTAAACTACATTATTTTTCATGAAGGCAGCACTGTAAGAATTAAAAATGTACATTTTTGCTAAACCTTTGCACTAAAAGTGTGTAGTCAAATTTGCTCAGTTTCTTCTTAGCACCAAACCACTATAAAGATTTTTCAGGGATTTACAGACAAAAATAAAATTTGAAAGCAATAGATGTCATTTTCTTTTCCATTAGTATCAATGAATAATTCCTTTTGTGAAAGGCAGCCTCTCAGTCATGTGAGACCATGAGATGATGTTTTCCATTTGACTAGGGTTTTCAAACCTTGGGGATCCTTATCTCTGAGTCCCAAATATATAGATTATTCTTAAGACTCATAAATGTAAGAATAACACCACGAATTTGCAGAGGAAGATGTGATTCTTACACACTTAAGTTGACAAGGTAAATGAAAGCAATTAATCATAAGTTACAATAGCAGAGCATGACTAGTCATCATTATGTAGTTTTTCTGTACAGATCATGATGGTTCCTGTCTGAGGCTATTTCAATTAGAGACAAAGATGAAGGAATTGATGTGTTCAGCTGTTTCTTGGTTATGGTAGCAAGATGTCCAAACACTCTGGTCACTGCTATTTTGCCACTCAGAGTGATCTCATTGAGGAATACACTCAGAGCAGGTTGAACCCTGGGTGAGAGCACTGGCTGGGGAGTGGCCAGTCACTCAGAGGCTCTGTACAATTCCAATAGACAGGAAAGCTCCAGTCCAAATACCACTGTTGGACCAAGAGCCACTTACAGGGGTCATGAAGTGCCTGTGTGCCTGTCTGGCACACAGATCAGGAGAATGTACAATCCCAGGGATTCCTTTGGTGGAGATCCCTTCCCAGAGGCACCAGCTCAAGCTGGTTGATGCACCACAATTAAGTTACTCAAAGTAACCAGAGATTTGGGACTTTGATACAGGAAACCCAGATCTGAACCAACAAGGAAACCTTGTCTGACTGTGTGAGTGTGGGATGTGCAGGGAGCCAAGCAGGGCACCCATCAGGTCACTGGAGCCATCAATGCAAAGGGACCTCCGTCTCAGCAGTGAAAGTCTGGAGTGGTGGGAGTGTGACTGTCAGAGTGGCTCCTGCATGGTCAGACAGGAAAATTTCCTTAACAGTCTTATTCAATGCCCTCAATGTTATTAATTGCCTAATGTTTAGGATTCTGAATACATGTGACATATGTTGCCATTCAGAGTAATTCTAGTCATGTAAATTTCCACAGCAGAAAGCAGAATCTTTATTGCCCAATACCTTAAGCTAGGAATAGGTGAAGGCTTGGAGCTGAATTGACTTTGCCATTCAACGATTAATGTGGCAGCACAAGTTTAAAGCCACTGTGAATTTCAGGCTAACAGCTGACAGTTTTCTCAAAAATTAGTTTAAAAATCTATCATTTAATTATTAGCTTGAAGGACACTGCAAATGAACACCATAGGTGTTCCATTTACATTTTTAATTGGATTAGTCTCCTGACTTTCAGAATGTAGCAATTAATTTGTCTGGACATTTTTTTCCAGATATTAATCCAAATGATTAATCTTTTGTATTTCAGTGCATGGATTCACATCACACATTTTTATATTGAAAAATGAATTGTTCCTCCGCACCGTTGTTCCGTCATTTCTGTACGGCCTGTTGTAGAACAAACTTTGCTTCTTGAAATAAGTGTCACTACTTATCATAGGTGTGCTTTACATTTCAAAATAATTGATTTTATATTACCTACAAATGTTTTGCATTCAGTTATGAAATCAAAAAGAAAAAATCTAATACCTATATTATGTGCATGCAGTTGATAAATAAACGTTTCTTGCTATGTTAAATTTTATTTATCTGTTTAATAGTTAACAGCTGTCTAGGCAAAATAAAATGCAGTGATATGGTTGCCATGATTATGTGTTAAGAACACTAAAATCTACGTTTTTCAAAAGGTTTAGCAACCCATGAGTCCCATTATAACCTTTGAGGACCTACATGGTTTTTATGTCTGTAATATAGCTACACAATGCACACTTGTCTGTTCGCCTTCTAGGCATGACAACAGCATAAATCTTAACAATAAAGATGTCAGACTGAGATGTGTTCAGAAATCTCCATCACTCAGAGGTCTCGTCTCAGCCATGTTGCTTTTCGTCTTGATTGTATGTTTGGAAACCAGCAGGTTTCCACCTGAGATGGGCCATTCTTGATAGCTCAAGTGGGCCTTCAGGATCATAAAGGGCAAGGAATTACAGCTGACTTTTCTGTCCTTCTATCCAGTTCTCCAGTGCTCACCAGAGAAATTTCCTGATATGATGCCACTGTTTATTTTGTTAGTATTTCTTATTTTTTGCACATAAAAGTACTGATACTGGATTTGACATGGAATCCAAAAGTCAAGTCTGAGGTACTTTTCCACTGTAGGTGTTTTGGGTTCGTATGGCCAGGTTTTGGCAGCAGAGGGGGCTACAGGGGTGGCTTCTGTGAGAAGCTGCCAGAAGCTTCCTCGTGTCCAGGAGAGCCAATGTCAGCCAGCTCCAAAGACAGACGTGCTGACCAAGGCTGGGACAATCAGGAATGGTGGCAACACCTCTGTTAAAACAGATTTAAGAAGAAGAAGATAAAGAAGTCTTTGCACAGTTGTAATTGCAGCCAGAGAAGAGCAGGATGAGAACATGTGAGAACAACTATGCTGACACCAAACACATGGTGCAGACAGTGGTGAAGCAGCTGTGGAATTGGGGGGTGAAGGGAAGATGTTTTAAGGTTTGGTTTTGTCTGTAATTATCCTGCTCTGATTTTGTTAGTAATAAAGTCAATTAATATCCCCAATTCGAGTCTGTTTTTCCCATGATGGTGTTTGATGAGTGATCTATCTTTGTCCTTATCTCAACCCATGAACCCTTCATTATGTTTTCTTTCCCCTGTCCAGCTGTGTAGGGCAGTAATAAAAAGGCTTTGGTGGGTGCCTGCATCAAGCCAGGGTCAACCCACTGCAGAAAATTACCAGTAATGGTTTTCCAGAGATATAATAAATAGCTCTGATCATACTTAGTAAAAATGTGTCTATACTGGTGTGTTGACAGGTGTCAAATGTAAAGTTACCTCAGGCTCCACTCAACAAAGTATTCACATATGTGAACTCTGTTAATTATAAAAATTACACACACATTTTTGATTGAAAAGCCACATTCCACAAAATAATGAGCATCCTCAGTCTCCATAAAAGTCAATGAATGATGCAAGGGTTGAGTGTGTCTCGTTTTAAGATGTTTAACACTTTGGAGAATTAGGCCATAGTCAGTGAAATATCCTTCTTGTAAGTCAGTGTCCTGAGAGTAGATGTCTTCAAGGCAAGTGATTGTACTGAGGTGGGGGTCACCTCTTCTGCCAGGCACATAGAAATAGGCCAAGGGAAAAATGGTCTCAACCTGAACCAGGTGAGGTTCAGGTTGGATATAAGGAAGAATTTCATCACTAAAAGAGTGGTTAAGCATTGGAATAGGCTGCCCAGGGAAGTGGTGGAGTCACCATCCTGGGAAATGTTCAAGAGTAGCTGTGGCACTTCATGACATGGTTTAGTGGGCATGGTGATATCAGGTCAAAGGTTGAACTTGAAGATCTTGGAGGTCTTTTCCAATCTTAATGATTCTATGACTCTACAGTTATTTCTGTAGTATGTTTACTACATCAAAAAAAATGCTCTTTATCAGCACCTAAATTACAACTAGCAGAGAACATCACAGGTAGCCACAGGTAACTTACCATTCCCTGAGTTCAGTATTGTCTCATGGGTTATGTGGTAGCTGCTTGACATATTTGGAAGCATTGCAGTTATACCATTATTTCCAAAATTAATTTCAAGTAACTTAATCAAAGTAACTGAGGGTAACAGCATGAGTTACTAACTCACCTAACAGCATAAGTATAGTTTCCTATTAGACATTTTTAGATCAAGAGCACAGTAACATATAGTATGTTGTGTTCTACAAAAACATTTGCTGTTTATTTGTGGCTACTGTTAATTACAGGTCTACCCTCATCCTTGCAGAGGGACTTCTAAAAATCTGCCTGTTAAACTGAAACCAAACTGCAAGACTGTGTTAGGTATTACTTTTAACCAGAGGAACTGCACTGATGCCAGCTCCTGAAGAGCGTATATTACCCTATCCGTGAAGGCAATGACTTGAAAAAAATATCAGTTAGTGACTGTTGTGTGGCTGCTACAGTAGTTCATTCTTTAGTTCCTGTTTTTACTTTTGACAGTCACTGTATCAATTCTTTCACAGTAGTATAATTTTGCACTAATGCTGTATACCTAGGATATGCTCATAGCCAAAATACTTCTTATGGGTTCACTGGAGACTTTGTCTCCACCTCAGCTTCAATTTTCCAAATCTATTCCAGTTCCTTAGTGTCTTTGGGTAATTAGATGAGTAAAACAGAAAAATGAAATTAAACATCTGTATAAGTAGTGTGTATTTAATAGGCTAAACACTCTTCTGGCATATGTTTCTTGACTTGTACTTTTGCATTTGTTATTATTGCTGAATAGAAGATAATAACACTGGTTATGAGTCTAACAGATTGGTTTTAATACTGGCAGAATGAAGGAAGATGTGGGACCCAGAATATATAACATTAAAATTCCATCTTCTAAGAGGCTACAAACTTTGCTAGCCAGATTGTAATCCTTTATTAAAAAAAAAAAAACAAAACAAACAAACAAATTCAACATAAACCAAACATTAGACAGTCCCTCTGGCAAAAGGCCAAAGCTGAATTCTCAGAGGAATATAAAAAAATCCTCTTACCAGTTTTCACAGGGCTTTGGGCTTCAGCTCTTAACATATTGCTGCTTCCAAGATAATTTCCTAGGGGAAGCGTTATGGTGTCTTTAGCAATAGAAAATGCCTGTTTCTAAAAAGAATTGCAAAGGTTGTGATTCTCCACAATCATAACTGAACAAGATCATTCCCACAGAATATTTCAGGGCAAAAGCCATGACAGCAAGCCCACGAGCAATGACAATATGAGAAAGTTCAGCTAATACTAATAATTTCTTAGTGCAGGCATTTCTACACTTCTCTGGTTACTCAAAAACAAGGCAAGTCTGTATAAAACACAGAGCATGCCAACGAGGTATATAGAGACATCTTTTAATGATTATTTTTACCTTTGAGCATTTCTATTAGGATTATTTCATGGCATGCAAATTCTTTCCTTTCTCTTGGGGTGTAGGTAGCTGAACACAGCAGCTTATGTTCACTGCCCCATTCTTTTTCCAAGGGATACCAATAATTTGAGATTATGTAAATTAATCCCCTGGAAGTTTCTTCTAAATGGAAATACTCATTTAGAAGACCTAACACCCTGCTGCGCTGCTACCTGTGCTTTACTCTGCTGAGATGGGGCTTATAGTAGTGGGGAGACAGAGTTGTGATACTGAAAGTGGCCTGGGTGTTTAGGCCCAGCACTGAAATTTAAACAGTATTTTCAAGCTGTGTGTAGGTCCTTCTTGCTAGAGCAAGAAATGTGAATATCTGAGTGGTGATCACTCTAATTGTACAGAAAGAAGCTGTGACCTCCTTGTCCTCTATGTGAGTATCTGTGTTCAAGTTCTAATGTTGTCTGGTATAATTGTATTTTTTACTATTTTCCCTTTATCAAAACAAAAGCCAATAGAATCTGAACTAGAACTTTAGAAATATGATTACTGTGGTTTATTGATAAAAATCATAAATAGTCATGCTTGGGCTTAAAGATCATCAGTTCTGAAAATTGATTTTACAATTTTCCAATCAATAGCTGTAAATGCTGGTGGATGGTTATCTGAGCATTTCAGAACATACCTTTTTGAATGTAATAACTGTTCCTAAGAATAAAAGACTATAAAGCAAATGTCAAATCCCTGATTTTTTTCTCAGATAAAGCTTGGGTCTTGGCAGATCCTTCAACATCAGTAAAACTAGATTTGGGCTAGGTGAAACCCAGAAACTTTAGGTTGAGTACTTTTTCTGCAGTTAGTGAATTGGCACTGATAGGTGGCCCACATAAGCTCAAAGAGTGGGTTAATTAAATAAAATATTCCTTCATTTTTTTGCCCTCAGGAGAACTTTCCATACAGGTATGGATGTCTTTTTTTCCTGCTGTTTGTCTGCTTTTTCCTGTAATTCCTGTGTGTTCGTTGTTTATAAGCTCAGTCAAATTGTTACTCTTATTTAAAATTCACTAGAAGTCAGGGGTCTCCACCAAAATTAAGTGGATATTGTGCGAGGATGCACTGCGTAGTAAGAAATGAACTCTGCTCTGAAAAGATATAGCTTAGATGAAATACAAAGATCAAGCTGTAGCCTCTGTACCGGTAAGGTGAAGAGAGAAATAAATGAAGTCCAGAAAGTCTGTGGGAGCCGAGGCAGTCAAATACCTTCTATCTATGGAACTGACTTTGAAGACCCTTTTTTACAATTCAGCATTATATGAGAAACAGTGAAGTGGGTTCCAAGCTAGCTGGTATATTGATGTGGTGGCAAAGCTAGACTGGGACCTGAAAGCAACACAGCTCTGTTAGCTCTCTAAGAGTGCTTGTTGGCTTGGGCACATGGCCATGCTGATGCAGCTGTATTGCTTCCCATTCCAGGGCTACATCTCTTGGCTCACTAGACCGGGAATCATGTGTGTTTATGTAGTTTAAGCAACTCCTAGAGTTTATGTAAGAGGAAAAAGAACAGCTCCCAGTTCTTCAGGCCCATACTAGTGTTGCCACAGTATTCCCTTGTTTCCCTCAGTAGTGTGTATGTAACATAATTCTGCTGGAATAATTCAAAAGAAGAAATTGCTGATGCATTAAATAATGTCTTTTGCATAAAAGAAAAGATTACTGAAATCTATACTCCTGAAGATCATACTTTTTTCTTTAGATATGTTCAGCTCAACCTATACATGTCTCAGCTTGGAATAGGTCCTGTTTCATCTGAAGGGAAGCAAAGGCACTCTCCCTGCAGCCTCTCCCAAGCAGGCACTTTGGCTCATTTCATCACCCTGCCTGTGTGTTCTGCAGGAAGTTCAAAAGGGGTTCACCAGGGTGTCAGTAGTGCTCTTGGTCAAAATTGCAGATAAACACATGAAAAAGGCACAAATCCTGGCAGGATTTATTTAACTCATCTTTTTTACTGTGCTCTCTGCTTCATGTGCGTCCTCAAAACCATGGATAATCTGCTGACAGAAGCAAGCCTTACTACTGTCAGTGTTTCAGAATCAATACTGCTGCAGAAGAGCAAGCCGGGCTCCCCCACAGCTCCTCCATCCTCCACAGCTCCTCCAGACACCCCCAACAGCTCAAGCTCTGTTTCCACATGCTGTCCCTTGTGGCTGCTAATGATGAGGGATGGTCACAACTTTATTGGAAATCAGCAGAAGGAATGAGCTTGCTGCACTGACAGATCAGAAATATTAATTCTGACCTGAAAAGAAAAGCACCATGATGGCCTGGTGTTGAGCCCCATTCCTCGCTCAGCAAATTTATTCAAAAGGGGCTTGAGGTACTACTTTTTCTTGAGGTGGGTGCACAGGAGAAATACAACAGTATTCTCAGGAGGTTGAAAAACAAGCTTTACTGGAAAACATTGGAAAATCAGGAATTTGGAAAAAATTTAAAACAAACATTCTATCAAAACAAGGCATTTCACAGTACATCGGCTTGGAAAAGTCTATCCATCCAACTTTAAATTATCCACATTTCAAGAAAAGGAAATTAGGAGTAGAAAAGGAGAGAAAAGGGGGGAAAAAAAGGGAAAAGCGAGATATAGCTACCGCCTTGGATCCTAGAGTGGTTTAAGCTGCCATAAAATCCAAGGGCAATAGGGAGGCGACCACACGCAGCTCAGGGCTGTGGGTTTTATCTGCTCTGGTCTCCTGTGGCCACCTCTCCCCAAGAGGGCCTTCCAGTCATCTGGCCACTCTGGGGCTAGATTGGGGGTTCCAGGGTTGGGGTGTCGGGCATTGCTTCTGCTGTACCAGGTGTGCCAGTGACTGACAACCATTCTGGTTTTTTGAGCCTGTAATCATTTTCTATGGTCTCTCACACCTGGCTAATCCTTTTTTAAACAGACTTTTTTTTCTCTCATGAATTCCCTTTCACAAACAGTGCATTTGTTTACCTGCTGATGAGATTTGTAACTTGAATCAATATTACTCCAGCCTTTACTCAATGCAAGGATGTAAATACTAGTACAAAAAAAAGTGAATTGCTTTCATTCCCAGAGCTCAAACAGTAACAATTTATAAAGAGAATTGATGACCTTCCCCATCTCAAACCCTGCCCTGTTCAGTTATGCGGGAGTAGCATTTTGACATCTGCATGATTGCTTTTCCGGAATAGGAGCGATGTGGAGTCCCTCTGCAGTCCCTGAAGTTTGGTTCCTAGGCCACTATCCAAACTGGCAGTGAGTGACACTTTGACAGCCTCAGGAGACAGGCTGTGGCTGCACACAGGCAGAGTTCAGCCCCTGCCTCACTCCTGCTTGCAATTCTCAGAGCTGAGCTGTATTGGCAAGAAGAGGAATGACTTGCAGAGAAGTGGTGTGAGATGGGGAATCCTGTGCTGAGTAATGCAAAAATGGAGGACTTCCAGCAATGCAGCCTCACACGTGTAATGTATTTTCAGCATTTATTTTTCAATTATTTTTCAGCATTTTTTCACCTCTGTCTACCCAGGTATTTTTTGCTGTGCACTGTCCTGAAAGAGTATTATGCTTTCCATGTATTTATACTGGTTTTATTTCATATACACTGCCTCTGTTTCAGGTTAGGTAGGATGGTTTCAAAATTAGTTTATAATTGGCTTCTTCGCATTTTCGTGATTATACAGCACACATGACATCATCCTTAGCTGGACAAAGTTCAGCAGCATTGTGAGAGATGTCTTCCCTCTTACTAAATTCATAAGTCACACAAAGCCTGGAATAACATAGGATAATATTAATTTTAAAAATTCTCTTTGTGGTCCTACACAGCATTCCCTTAATTATTTCTCCACAGTAGACCTGCTGTGTGGCAGTTTGCATACACACTGCAGTTGCAACAGTTCAGCTACACCTCAAACCTAAGTTGTGCAGAAAAATACTGCTTATTTCATGTGCTTATAGCCTGTATTCACAAGTCTTGTTTCTTCACAGCCAGGAAGATTAAACAAATCTTAAATCGGACCAGTATCCCTGCTATACCCTGCAGTCACTGCAGGCCTTGTAGTTTGGAAAGAAAGGGACACTGAAAAATGCAGGAGTGTAATAGATCAGAAGGCTGGACACAGTTGTGACAACTGAGAATTTTATATTGAGAGAGAAAATTACAGTATTTTGTCTTAATATCATACAACTTCATTCCAGAAAGGAGAAACAGGATACTTAGTGATGCAGGTGGGTGTCCTTATGAATTGGAGTTGGGTTATGATCAAAGGTTAGACCATAAGGCTGTAAATTACGTGTGCTCTTCCTGTCTCTCAACATTTGATACCAACATTTTTACAACTTAACTCAGAGGGAAAAAGAAGGATGCTTTACTAATGTGAGGTAATGTGTATGCAGAACAGTGAAACACTTTATTAGGTATATGGAGGAAAGCTGTGTCTCTAAAGGATTTGCCATAGACAGGTGACTCAACACTGGGTGGAAATAGGACAGGAATCATTAGGATATTTCTACACATTTTATAATGTGTTCTCATAACTTTCTCTTTTTAGATCTAGTGGCAACTGTAGTATTAAAATTAGAAGAAAGAACAGAGAAGAAAATTAGGAGAAAGGGTAAACAAAATATAGGTCTGTAATATCTGTCAAGATACCTTTCTTGAAAGATTTTCCTCTTGGTGGCTTGGTGGTTTTTTATCTTCATGGGTAGAGAGGATTAGGCCAGATAGAGGCCTGTTTGGTCTGAAAAGGATATATGATCGTGCCCTTGGCATTTTTATGTATTTGAATCCTGTTTGCACATGGAAACCCTTAACTGATGGTGCTTCAAATGGAATTTGGCTACATATCTAGTATGAACTGTCCACTGCTAATCCATGTGCTTTCTCTAGCTCTGGTACTATTTTGCAGTGTTGTTGCTTTACCCAAGCTGAGGTTCAGTTAATGGAACAAGCTTCAATATTTAGGAGAAGCTGCAGCTCCAAATAAGCATTTTCCTGCTGTTCCTGACTACAGATCTATTCCTTTTAAAGTTGATCAGGTTTTACTTAGCGCTGGCAGCATTTAGGTGTACATCTTGATATAATTCAGGATTTCATAGATAGATCAATTTAATAACTGCATAATAAAAAGGAAAAAAGGATAGAGTAAATACAGGTAATTTAATTACTCAGAAATCTTAACTCTTGTGGAGTCAATACTTAGCCAGGTTTCTCTGTGCTCAGGCCTACTGCAGCACCAAACCCTTCAGGAAAGGGCTGAAAGTAGCTTGTAATAAAACTTTGTGGAAGTTATTTAAAAGTGTTAGTCTGCACCCCGTGCAGTGACATAGAGAGAGTTGTCCAGGGTGCAAAAAAGGGCTTCGATTGGGCCATGTTTTCTCAATCCAGACTTCATCATTCAGACTCAAGATCTGGAAGTCCAAATAGCATAAACTCACTTGTCAGCAGTAGGATTAGCTCCCAAGGTTGAATTAATTTGGAGAGCTATGTGAGAAGTCATCTTGATAAAAGCCATAATAATAAATCATATTCTTTTGTGATAACATTTTGAATCATTATTCAGAGAGCCAGCCCTGTAGGGGCTTTTTATGTTTAAAGCCTTTTAAATGTTTTTAGCTAATCTTTATTTTTAAAAAGAGCCCTGCTCTCTGTTCTGCTGTGTGTATTATGTTTGATCAATGCTTTCTTTGTGCCTGAAAAGTGGAAGGTGTATTTTTCTTTGTCATTTTATTATTTTAATCTGTTACATGGTTTGAATTTAATACCAAAGGGCAGCATGTTATACATTTTTGTATTTAAAGTGACACTGCTGTTGGGTTTTTTTTTCCCTAAATTAATTTATTGCTGGTGAAAAGCAGCAGCAACAGAGATTACAAGTGAATCCTTACCCACTTTACCCCTCTTTACTAGTAAGATCCAGATGAATATTTGAAAATTCAGGCAACAGATCTCTTGTCATCTAAACTGTCATCCATTATTTCCAGCAGAGAACGCAGTGAACAATGGATTGGGAAATGAATTTCCAGAACCCTGTTTAGCATTCATGAAAGAATGTTAAATTTAGGTGCTCATGTTGTGCAAGGGAATAGTGGCTTTCTTTTTTTACATTGCGTGCCTTCTATTTTGTTTTCTTCCCAGAAAAGTCTTCTTGGAAGAGCAGAGCTCCTGCCATACATGCATTTAAGAGTAGGAGCTGGAGGATAAATACCAATGAGGTAAATTGATAAAAGAGGCCTGGTTATTCATAACAATATGAAATTCAGATGGTAGAAAAATCTGCACAACTTACCCTATGCATAGCAAAAACATCCTTAACCATGTAACTGCAAATAATGGTAAGTCTCTAGCAGGGTCCTCAGGGCAGTTTCTTGCCCTTGTGCAGTTTAACATTGTGGGAAATTACCTCAAAGGAGTAGAAAATCACTGATAAAAGTGTATAAATGATACAAGAATTTCATAGAATCATAAAATATCCTGAGTTGGAAGGTACCCACAAGGATCATTGAGTCCAACTCCTGGGACAATCATTAAAACTACAGAAAGGTGTGCACGGCTTGGTAAGCTGAAAGCTGGCTAATACAACATGGTCAGACCTAAATGTATGTGTGCATGGGTTAAAGAAAATTATAAAGCTGTGCCTGCAGAGTAGTGTAGCCTGACCTGGAAAGCAGTGGCAGTAGAAGGAGCAGGACAGGCCCCTGGAAGTTAAACAGGAAGGCAAACTTCCCTGTGATGGTGTGACTAAAAAGGCTACTCTAATTCTCGGACTTACTACCAGCTTAGGAGATGGGTTTATTACCTTTATGCTGTCAGTGATAGACTTGCTACAGAAGAACAGTCCACAGTCCAGAAAGGGTGACACTTACATCTTCAGGAACAATTAAAAGATTAAAAAAAAATATTTCTTGATTCTGAAAATATTTAATTTCATCACTTTAGTGTTTTGTTTCTTTTACAATGGTAATACTTAACTGTTGCAAGAGCACTCTATGATTTGTAAATTCTACGTATGTAGAAAATTTTTAAATCAAATCTAGATGTTTTACCTCTAAAACATTGCTCTACTTCAAAGGGGAATTAATTAAAGAAATTATTACTACAATTTGTACAGCTCAAACAAGTGGTAGCAATGCCCATTTGTGGCTCTGCTGTTAAAGAAAACTCTGCTGATTTTGCTTAAGGTTAAAGAACTACTGAAAAGGTAAGAGGATGCAAGTGGAATTGAAAAGAGAGAGAACGTATATAAGTTTAAATGAAAATTTTTCTTTTACCTTTAGATTTAAAATTAGCTAATTGAGCTTCTTTATTCTTAACTGCTAGATTATCAACATATTTCTATTTCAGCTAATATTTAGCCAACCTGCTCATATGAATTTTTCATTCTTTTGCCTAGGTACCCTGTTAAATTGATCCCTGGCGTCTGGTGATTTTTGTTCTCCCTCGTGAAATATTTCTCAGTAACTTTCCAGTATTGATATTCCCAGAAACTAATGAAACATTCCATGCACATCCCTGTTCAATGGCATAATGCCTCCAGTTATGCAAACTAAAATTGCTCAGTTGATGGCTCTAATTAGCTGTTAAACTGTCCACTTCAGTTCTTTTTGTAATTTTCATGTTATACTCCTGCTGTTACTTATACCCTTGGTTTTCACTAAAATATGTACTGTTATCCACTTATTCCTGAATAACTGCATACAGTCTTTAATCAAACTGACATCATGCACCAAAATTGCATCCATTTTAATTGAACAAATCCAATCATTAACTATTTGCTGAAGAATACATTTCTACCCACCCAGCCCAAGTCTAGTGGTTGCTTGGCAGTGTTTGATATAAAGAAGAACAGCAAAACTAAAAGCAATCTTCCAGAATTCTCATGTAATTCTTGAACTGCTCCAGGACCAGTTTGATTCAGTGAAAGTTTTGCCACAATCTTAAGTCAGAATAGGATTATTCCTTCTGGTACAAGATGAAGAGACTTTGTGTACTGTATTTGAGACATTTCTTCCTCACAACAAACAAATAGAAACTGTGCTGTAGGAAACAGCCTAAGTTTTAGGAGGGGCAGCTGAGGGAACTGGGACTGCTTAGCTTGGCGAAAAAGCTGAGAGGAAACCTTCTAACTCTTTACAACTACTTGAAAGGAGGTTGTAGTGAGGCGTGTGCCAAGTGGCAAGTGAGTTATAGGAGGTGGGAAAGTGGCCTCCTGTTGTGCTGGGGAGGTTTAAATTGGATATTAGGAGAAAATTCTTTACCAAAAGGGTGATCAAGCAGGCTGTCCAGGGAAGTAGTTGAGTCACCATCCCTGGAAATATTTAAAAGAAGTGTAGACTTGACACTTTTGGGTTTTGTTGTGGCAACGGTAGCTTTATAGTTGGACTTGATCATCTTAAGTGTCTTTTCCACCTCAGTGATTCTATGATTCCATGTTCTATGATTCTGTGATTCCATGTTCTCTGATTCTGTGAAATGAACTATTTGTGGCAATTTTTTTGTAATCTGGATGTCAGTTCATTCTATACACAGCTACATTCTATGTACAGCTACATTGCCTTCCTCTCACAAAATAGCCTGCCACAGCTGTTCAACCACAGTTTTACACCACAAGCCAGAAAAGCATGTCAGCACATTTAGACATACAATGTATTTTGTGGCTGTCAATGGAAATGACATGAACACATGGAAAATTAAGTTCCTGAATTTATGGATCACAGCCTAAAGAACAACATGCAAAAAAGCCTCTCCTCCATTACTATGCTTTTATTTGACATACAGTAACTTAATACAGGCACCTGGACACCTGGGGATGTCACTCCCCCCACAGAGAGCAAATGTAGGTCCAATAGTACATACTGAAAGAAGAGTTACTTTCTGTTTGCTTTTCCTACTTGTAAAGGATCTTTACAAATCTTTGAAATATGTGGCTGACAGTGTTTGAAACACTTATGGCTTTCAATCCGAAAAATGAGCAGGAGGACTGCCTGACCTCCAACCACCCTGCTTTCTCCAGGAATTCCACTGCAGCAAGAGATGCTTATTCAGCTCCTGGGGAAAGCTGGCGGGCTGAGAGCAGGATCCCCTACCCGAATACGAAGGCATGTTAAGCACCCAGCAGAAAGAGCCTTAAGGATTGCATGCCCTATGGTAACAGACATCACTGTTAAAAAGCCAGGGAAGAGCTGCTGCTATCCAGTTTTCCTCAGCTGGTTTCCTCTCGACCCAGAACAGCTGAAAACAGGTGCTGGGGCAAGGTCTATCTCCCTTGCTCTGCATACTCCAGAGTAACACTGACCCAGCATTTTAAATGTCTGTGTTATGGATCTAGGAGATTAGAGGTGCAGGCAGGGGATATAATGCAAATCCTTGTGAGGATTTATTTGAAACTAGGACTAAGCTCAAAGCACCGATGAGCCAAAGGATTTTTTCTGAGATGTTTTTCTTTCTTGCAAAGAGTCTTACAGAACCTGTTCCTGGTAAGTGAGGGATGCTTTACATTCAAATTTACTGAAACTAGGAAAAGAGGTAACACTGTGACCTGTTTGGAGATGTTACCTTTTTCCCATTGACCACTGACTTAATTGTTTCCAATCTTTACTTTAAAAATTCCAGCACAGTTGCTGCCAGTTATGTCTGAGTAAAGAGTAAGCCATGTGTATGCAGATCTTTTTTTCTGCTCTCCCTTTCTAGCACTCTTCAAGCCTGTGCAGACTGACTGAGACTTTTAAAGGAAAAGAACTAATTGCTTTATGCCACATCTGTTTATAATGCCTAATTTAAGGCTTCTTCACAGGAACTAATTTTTTAGCCTGACAATTAAAATAGATAAATAAAGCTGTTATTTAATGAACATCTGGCAAACACCTGGTGAAAGATGATGTATCAAAAATACCTGCTCATTCTTATTTAATTAAATAAAGGCAAAGACTGTACTCTCCTGGTATAGCACAATATCTCCCAAGATCTACTTCTATCCAAATGTTTATACAGAGTAAATTATACACCCTGATAATAGACCCTATTTTCCAGCTTCCACAGAAAATAGTTCATCTCTTTCTTTCTGTGCAAGTAATCTTAAGGGGATTGTGGCATTCCCCAGCATTTTAACACCTTTAATATAACCTGAAAATATATCTGTACTTTTCTAACCGTTTTTTTCCCTAATCAGGGATGTGTTTCTGCTGAGAATTATGAACTCTCCTGCTGAGAGCGTGAGCATACACGATGCTAAGCAACTGAACACATGCAGAAATGGTCAAGACAGCATGTAATTGGAAGTGTGTGCATCACTTACAAGATTTTGCTGCAAGGTACTCTTCTGTAGTTTTCCCTGGCACTTAAAATATCCAGTTATAATAATAAGCTTTTTATAATATGAAATCATTCAATTGTTCCTCAGGTTTACTGGGAAAGCTTTAGGCTGCAGCAAATGAGTGGCTTCTGGTCCAAAAAAATCACATTTTTAGATTAGTTGACTGAACTAAGATACTCACATTGTTTCTTTATGATTTTTTTGTGCTGCCAATTTATTGCAAGAAGCAAAGTGTTCTCTTGAATCCAACACCACCTCCATGCCGTGCTGCTTGCTTTTACCAAGCCTAGCTATGAAGAGGTTAATTATGTCCCTTTTTAGATCAGTTCTGTGCCTACAGAGTTCTGCATCTTTTAATTTGTGGACAGAAGTGTGTAGCCTTTCCCTGGACTGCTCCCTGTCCCATCCTGTGCACCCTGGGGAGGGTTTGAAGTGATTTATGTGCCATAGCAGAACACAGTAGGGAGGCAGAGAGCGTTCACACCTAGAAAAAGCATTAGCTGAACATAGCCATGCAAGGGTGTAGCGGGTTGAGTTTGAAACCAGGCAGAAACACCATTTTATGTAGTGGGTTCATGTTTATCTACTAGTTTGGTGCAGGGGTTTAATATCACAGTGAACTCCCGCCCGGAGTCTGTTCAATTGTGACAGTCCTTTCCCCGATACACAGCCTTTCCCGCGACTGCGTCGAGGACTCATGTCGGTGTCATGGGGTAAAGTTTTAAGGATGAGCAGTTCTAGTAGAACAGCAAAGGTCTTCTCTCTCTCTGGAAGCAAAGTCTCTCATCCCTGGAGCAAGGGTTCTCTTCTTCTATCTCTGAGGCAAGGGTTTCTTATCTCTCTCCTTTTTGTGGCAAAATTCCCCGTTTCTCTCCTGTTTTAAGTTTTTCATGAACCATAGCTACTTCAACATTTCTTGCTTCAGCACAGTTAAAATGCTGCATCCCCCCCAAGTCGTGTAACGTGAGTTACAAGGAATTGTCCATCATCATGGCTTTACAGGAGAATTTCAGCATAAAAGCATCTCCTCTTTCTCTTCCCTTTAGACCTCCAGTCTTCTTTTACTGACCCAGGTACTCTTGCTGGTTCTTTCTGTGTTCTTATTCTTTCTCAATCCATTCTATGCACTTAAAGAGTTAATTGCCCTTCTCAGTTCAGCTGAAATTCTATGCATTCCACAGCAGGGCCGGGGGGGGGAAGAACTTTATGGCCAAAGCTAGCAGGTTCCGATAACCGTAGGCTGATGTCTGTCTTGTAAGGTGTTTGCAGCACCCTGAGGAGGCCAGGGGGGGTGAAGCAGGGACTTGGCCTCCCCCGGCACTCCCAGGGTGGAAGACAGGGGCGGACAGAGGCCCAGCCCGAGAGAGCCGTGCCAGCCGCATGGAACTGCATTCCCTTCCCCCTCAGGCAAGGAGGGAAGGAAAAAAAAACAGCCTGGAGGAGCCGCAGCGCTGCCCAAGGGAGAAGGGAGGGGGGGAATGGGGCCCCTCCCCTCCCCCAGGCAGGCCAGGGGGGCCCGTCGGCCCCGAGGGACTGATGGATCCTCCCCCCTACACCGTTACCTTTACTGTGACCAGAAACGAAAGAGAGCAAGATTTTGGCTTCCTGCTCTTAAAATGTAGGTTCACAAAGGCGGTTCTAATATTCAAGTGGCCACACAGAGTGCCCATCGCAAAGCCAGCCAATCCATGGGCTTCTCAGATCTATTGGAAGTTGTACCTAAAGGAAGTTGTAAGAGCCTTTCCAGGAGAAAAAAAAGTTGGCTTTTTTTAAACCATGACAAGGGTCATGCAGCCCTGTCTGGCTCTGCCTGTCAACTAACTTCACTGCCTTTCACCTAGAGGAGAAGCGAGCTGTGGAGTTAAGAACCTTTTGCAGATTATAATCTGCCTCCAGCACAGAGCCTGCCAATTCCGGACCCTACGCAAATCAAGGATATCAGTGGGTCTCAGCAGCCTGGGAGAGACCTAGGGCCAGGAATCCAGCATTTCAGTGAGGTCATTTGTACCCACGAGAGACACTGGACATAAAATCCAGGCTTCTGAAAACCTCTGTACACAAGGGTGGCCAGAGTCACTGGTGTCATCTGTCCTTGATATGCAACACACAGAGTCCATGGGCATTGTAGAGGATGTGATATTTCAAATATATTATTAAGATTCTCTAATTAGCCATTTTCATAATGAAACTCTGTCTAATAGGTCCGTTTTCATTATAAATCTCTACGTAATAGGCATTCCCCCCTTTTCTTGTTCTCTAGTAGGATGAACAATTATAGTGCAATTGAGAGAATGTTGCATTTCCGCATATTTTGGTCAAAGTCATAAACCAAATCAATTATTCAAAATTGCTCTGAGCAGAACCTAATTTTATTACCTACTTGTCAAGTACATTAATCAGATGTATTTTTTTTTTTTTTTAGCTATCTTCCTTTCTGGTTAGTCTTTTGCAATTATCCCTACATTAAGAAGTCCATTTCTGTGCCAAAAAAGGGTTATGTGTGCTCATGACTAATGTGTTTCTGTTAGCAAAGAGGAATTATCTTATTTTGGTCCATTATTCAAATTTAAAATATAAATTCCTTAGTTTTGAGCTTATTGTGTATAGAAATGACACATGGCATTTTACAGTACAAAGGGCTTGTATTGTTATGCATGGCTATGGTGGATTTCTTTCCTTCTATTTTTTAACACTCAGGAGGGCAGAAGCATTTCGAAAGCAGAAAATTACAATGGACTCTGCATTTTATTTCCATATGCAAGTTGAATGAAGTTGAAATGCATCACTCAAACAAGGCATCTACACATATATAAGTAAATCATATTTTTCTCCCAACTATGCCGATTGTCTAAGACTCTTCGTATCAAGGGAAACAAATCCTTTGTCCCTCTTAGGGGTGCATGACTTACAAAATTTATAATGAGATAACATAGGCTTTTAATTCTAGGTCTTTTGGAAAACCACTCTAGTTTCAGTCAGCAGTGGCTGTAAACTGCTTTCATCTAATAACCAGTGAACTGAGAAATGGCCTCTATGTCCCTGCTTCCTTATTCCTCTCCTAAGGTTTCTGATAGGCAAGGTTTTACTTCAGAGATTGGCACAATTGACAGAGAAGACAAGGTTTTGACTAAGCACAGTGGAGACCTGTGCAATATCTCCAGATTAACAGCAAAACTGCTCATATGAGTATCTCAGTAGCAGAATCCTTATTCTGGGATTAATATCATGTCTCAGTCCTTGTCGTTTTCTGAGAAAATAGGATATGTAAAACTAAAAAAGGTAGGCTATTTCACGATCACGGGTGAATAATAGATAAAAAGAGATCTGCATTTCCATGAATGTTCTCTAACCACCACTTTACCATATTCTTGTGAGAGTTGCACCGATGCACTGTGAGAAGGGGTCAGGCAAATCACACAGTAAGGAGCGGTGCTGCTGATGATCAGAGCCAGCGAAACCAAACACTGCATTCCTGTCATCTCTCTGCAGCACCTCTGAGTGCCACTTGAAAGAAGGGAACAGGCTGTAGCTGAGAGGAGCAGACAGCCTGGCACTTGGCACTGGCCCTCCAGCTGACAGGACCTGTAACACTGCACGGGAAGCCCAGTTTCTCACAAGCAGTTGTAGGTCTGGCTGTGTGGAGGAGCCGAGTGAATTAACACGCAGAGAAAGCCGCGCTGTGGTTGACAGGCTGTTGTCAGTGCTTAGGCTGGCTCGGGTTCCTCTCTGCCACGCAAAGCAAGCCTGCAGAGCACAGTGCTGTGCAGCAGATAGAAGTACCAGACACCAAAATTCCTTGATATTTGAGGGTTTGAGTTCTGTCTGATTCACGGCAGAGTTTTTCTTTCAGGTAGTATCACATGCCAGAGTACTGCAGTTAGAAATGTCCAAGCTCCAGATATCAGGCAGCTTTGGATGAAGATTAACTTTTGGAAATGGATACAGTGACTGACCAAATAATGTGAGGCAGCTGTGCAGGAAAGGAATGGAACATTGCCAGTATCATCCAGTATAGTGAGACATGCCCTTTAAAGCCATTACTCTTCATTCTCCCATTCCCACCTTCTTTTCCTTATGTTGACTTTTCAGGTTCTGAAGGATTCCTGTAGGTGGTATGACACAAACAACACCTCAAAAGTGGCAGCTAACCACCAGTTAGAGTGTCTGTATGAGAAGCAAAGGGCAGGAGCAGACTGTGGAGTTATTTGGGGAAATGCTGAAAGCGCTCGTTCACAAAAAGGATTGTGCTTAAAAAGTAGCATAACGAGCAGAGATGGATGCCTGACTCTCACAAATGCATAGTGTGGTTTGCTGTGATGTTGTCTAGCACAGTAAATGACTTTCAGGGTTGTTTTGCTGCTAATGAAATCTTGTGAGACTAACCCCAGTAAAAAGGATCCTCCTTAGAAAAACAGCTGCCACCAAATCACAGCAAATGCTCCCATCTGGTTTTAGGAAACCTCAAGTCTTTAAACTGTCCTTTATCAAATGTAGCTTGTGGTCTGATGCTTCCAGTGTAGCATCAGCACGGGAGGACTATGATTTGCCCTGAAAAGGTTTGTGCAGGGATAAAAAAATAGGAGCCATTCAGGGATAGCTCTTCCTTTTCATCACATTCAGATAAACAGTCAAGGCACAGATATGCTTGGATCAAGGCAAGGAATGAAGTTTATCCTAATGCTATCCAAGGTACAGCTAAAAAAGCCTTTTACCTTTAGTTACAAATACATCTTTATTTAATATAAAATGATTATATTAATTATCTGTCTGACTACGTAGTCACAAAATAGGAATCAGAACCAAAATTATAACCTGGGAGGGTGAAAACTTGCCTCTCTTCTATTTCTAAAGGACAAACTGAGTCGTTAATCTGATACATACACTCTTAGTAAAATAGAAAATAGTGCAAGTCAAAATGTTGACATTTTGTGTGCTCACTGCCTTCCATAAAGCTGTACAGTTACATTTACATCAGCTAACACTTCACACCTCTCCCTTTTGTAAGGACTGGAGATCCATACCAAGTGAAATGCATATATGTATCTGAACATCCAACATTTCAAATGTGGAGTGAAAACTACAATTTCCTTATCCCCACCTGATCCACTTGTTCGGCTTTCTTTCTTTTGCTGTTATTTTTCTATCATCTGTCTTTAATTCACAGTCTCTGATATGAATGGTTCCTGCTAAAATCATTGGCTTGGTGTTATCTCCTCTCTTAATAGTGTTTTCCAGTTCAACATTCCTGATACCCACATACATGTATATGGATTTAAAGGTACTTTAGAGCCTATCAGCTAAATCCTAGATGATAGAAATCTTTCATCCTAGAATGGCTTTTCATCATTTGATTTGTATCCCACCACATGACCCAGAAGGAAAGCTGCTGGTGTCCATGAGTGGCTGGGTAAGAAATCCATGCACTTTCAGTTCACATCCATCTCTGCTGCAGAGCTGATGCTTTACAGCAAAAAATAGTAACTCTCCTGAACATGCATTTAGCTGCTGTCATTCTCAATGCCTTCCTCACACATAAGCCATGCTGTTTATTCACATTTCCTCTCCCCTTCTTTCATTCTATAAAAATAAAATTTTTGTACACGAACATGATTTAACATGTCCATTTCTTGTGCAGGGGATGCTACCAGATAGAAAATGCCAGAAATTTTTAAGGCCAGGAGCTGACAGAATATCCTCCTCTAAGAATATGCCACTGTCTCAGCATCCATGCTGAAATCTGCACATGTGATGGAGCTTAGGTTCCAGATGATCCACGTTTCTCATACAAATCTTGGATGATCTCTCAGACATTTTGCAATAAACAGTACAAGTAACACAGGCAGAATTGCTTGATTTTCATTCAGTTGCAATTAATTTAATAGGAGAAAATTATTCCATTATACTTAATGTCCATATATGTGGAAAAGCACAAAAGAATATTTTTAGTTTCTACACATTTTTCTAAAAATTTCTCTACCAAAAGCCCTTACTAAACAATCACTGGTGGACTATGAACCACCTCTCACTATTTTTCAAAATATGATGGTGTTTCTGCAGTATCTTAAGTTTCACTCCAAACCTTGGCAGGCCAATTTCTCCTTCCATTCACCCAAAGTAGAGGGTTCAAATTTGCTTCCAAAAGGGTCTTGGAAACAGAAATGCTATCACTGCCTGAAGTCTGAAGAATTGCAAAACAGGGGCTTGCTTCACATTTTATGAACAGCACATGCACATAGAAACTTTACTGAGACAAACTCTACCTGACTAAGCTACTCATAGATGCTGTCAGAAATCTAACATGAACTTGAAGAGATAATGTTTCTGGTGCCTTGTAAACGTGTCCCAGTAAATTGTTTGCTGAGACTTGATTATTCAGAGAATGACGAATCCATAAAGGTGGTGCTGTGGTGTATTTGCTTTTGATATTGTGTAATTACAGTGACATTTCTGTTGTGATTCCAAGTGCTGTTGTGAAATCAGTGGATTAATGGAAGTGCTACACTGGCAACAGTCATTGATGGTTTAGCTGACAGCCACTTGTCACGTTTTGATACTGATGATGAAAAATGAGCCTTGGAGTTACATAATAGTTACTGCTCCTTTGAAGTGCACTGGTGTGACTGAGAGCATGCCAGCAAGTTGTAGGGGGTGGGGAAGACAAAGAGATGAAATGAAAACCTCACCTGAAGAGACAGGCTAGATCCTTCTTGAGGTACATCACGCTGAGTTCCATGGTTGAACTGGCAAATGCCAGAGCATCAAACAATGACAGCCTGGTAAATAGTAAGGAACTCATAAACATGAGGTCTGGGAACCAGGGAAATGAAAGCTGAAAAAGGAGGGATATTTATGGCAGGAGGGAAAGAATATGGTTCTTGGAGAGTTTTGGCTCTATTATTATGAGGAATGATCTTTATCTGCTGCAAAATAGATGTGGTTGGTGAGAGCTGCTGCTGTGTCTTTGCACTGAGGTTGGCTCCTCTCAGGTGGAAAGGATGAGGAGAACAGCTCACAGCACAGAAATTTAGTTATAAACAGCTGGGGTGCCTGTTGGGTTGTGTGAATCTTGCAAAAGTTGTGGAGAGAGAGAAGGGCAGCACTGGTAGGAGTAAACATTGGTAGATGTAGTCCATAAAAATCAAAAAGTCACTACGATTATCTGTGGTGAGGCTCAAAGGGCAGTGCAGTGCACATTCAGGCTTCTGGGGACAGGGCAATCCAATTTTCAAGAGTCCTAGAGCAGAGGGCCTACAGGACAAATCTGTGACTTCTTAAAATAAAAGTAGAAAGTAGATAGTTCTGGCTGAGGAGGTTGCCAGAAAAAATCAGGGTTTTTTTTTTTCAGTAGCCTATCTGATTTGTGTCCTGGGAGGAGAGAATTCTTGTTAACTCAGCATTTCCTTTTCTTCTGGGCAGACAGCAAGAAGAGGATATATGCATTGCTGAGCTCTCAGCCTGATTGAAAAAGATTTATTTAAAAGGTCTATGTTCTATTCTTTATCTCCATGTAAATTTGTCTTTCATCTTTTCTCAAACTAGCCAGATTTCTCCTCTATGGTGAATCTCATTCCTCTTCATCTTACTCTTAATTTTTTTCTCCTGGAATCAATTCAGTCTTCCGCCTTTGCTGTCCTACCAATTCTACTTTTTTTCCCTATTTAAAGAAATTTTCTTTACCTCTTCTTTCTGTTTCTCTTTCTGATTCCTGAAAAATCTCTTTCTGATATTCTGACACAGCCAGTGACGGAGAGGGTGAGGTGGAAGGTGTAGAAAGCTGGGACTTCCAGTGGTCCCGTTCCTGGTCTCAAGACCTATTGCAAGATCAAGATAGCTGCTTAACTCTTGCCTTCCCAGCAGGTGCCAGGGATGGAGGGGAGAGAGAGACTTCCAACGCTGAGTAGTTCTGCACAGGGCTGTAGGTAAGGCTTGGTAGAGAAGGATGTTGGAACTTCAATGCACTAACACCTAGAAGTCAGATCCATGGTTTACATAAGCCATCTTATAAAACCTCATTTGCTAGCTAGCCCAGAATGGAACAGCTAAGTCAGTACTTGAAAACAAACAAAAAACATATAAAATATCTGAGACTGTTTCTGGTAGCCTCAGTAGCAATTGGAAAGTGTTGAGATTTGACACAGCTATGTTATTAAATGAAAATTGTCAACCTTTGATCTTGATTAACATTTGACCTTGATTAACCTTAATGGCTTTGGACTGCTCTTCTTCCTCTATCTAGAACAGTCTGCAACTAAAACTCTGTAAACTAATAGCAAAGTTGAGACTTGAGCCTTCTTTTGTATAGATTGGGAAAGGAAATGAAAGCCGTTACTAAATTATACTTTTGAGATGAACAAAGCACATCTGGTATCAAAAGAAGACTGGAAAGGTTGAGGAAAATATTTCTCTATTCATTAAATTGTTTTACTGGGCACTTCAGGGAGCCACTGAGTACTTGCATTAGGAACAAACAGAGTCTATTTAAAAAGCCTTGAACTAAAACTCTTCCTTCCATAACAGGAAAGAAAAATCATCAAAAATCATTCTGCAGTGTGTACTAAAACAGAGGTGGCTTCCAGTACAATCATGGGTATTACCCAGAAACTGTTATGCAGATACACCAAGAAGAATTACTCTCTACATGTAGACTAGGACTATGTGCTAGGAAGACTTTGCCAGTAGACTGGGGAAACACCCCCTAAAACCAATATATTAGATCTGCACTTTTTACTGCTAAAACATATTCTCTGTCTAGGAAGAAAAACTGTACTTCTTTTACTGAAACTAGCATCAAAAAGATGTAACTCTCTATAACAGTAAAACAATAAATCATGGGAAAACAATATTTGATAATAGAGCATCAAGCTGTGGCACATGTATTTGTACCCAGGAAGGGCTGTGATAACCTTTTTTGTATAAAAACAGAAATTGTCCTTTTACTGATAGACATCTGTACATAGAAGTAACGATGCAATGCACCTTTCTCGTTCCATCTTACTATGTAGAGCTTGTGTATAATTTATAGCTGGGTTAGTCTTTCACAAAACTACAAAGTATCTTTTGTTGTCTAAGGTTAAGCACATGGGGGCACCACGGGAAATACAGAGAGCAAGTGGAACAATAGTATCAGCAGAGAGCAGCTTGAAGGTGTGCTATTCACACGCATAGGGCCTGAGATAGTAACTGCACCTACCTTACTCTCAAATCCATCTTGAACGCTTTCAGGTAACTCCAAGACTTGTAAGATAACCCATATCCACCAGCAGTCATCTTTGCCTTCAGTACACCAGGGAAATTTCTTCCTCTTCTCCCTTTCCCCGTGTTAATCAACACATGCCATGTGATGACAGAGAAGAAGTGTACAGTTAATCAGAATCAATATGAGCAGACATTTACACTGATAATACTGGCTTTCTAAATGTGTATTATTTATCTGCACCATTTTTAGTTGTAAAATCCATGTACACAGAAGCAATAATAGAAACGTAATGGCATGGATTAGTTTAATGATACAGAATTCTTCCCTAAGGGATGATATTCCTCCACATCAGCATGTAAGGAAAGCAACATTTCAGTGCACAAGCATATAGCTGACCTAAATATAGACAACTATTTGTGCACATTTGCAAGAGACTCCCTGAAAAGCCACAGCATGTATTCAAAAGAGGACTGTTATTCTACAAGCCAAGGATTTATACTTGACTCTTCAAAGCTATTTTGGTACTTAATTCCCATTGAGATCAAGAGTGATGCTTCCATTGCATTTCTGAATGTATTCATATGAGCACAGTAAACAAAGATATGAATAGAGACCAGGTTTAAAAATTACATTTTTGCAACAGCCTTTAGGTTATGGTTTTTATCATAGGAAGTACACAGATGAAACTGAAAGTAAAGCTAAATTCTGCTCTTTTAAATGTAGAGAAAAACCATTTTTGACCCTGTAGACAGAGACGAGCATGAATCTTACTAGAGAGAGTATGGATAGAGTTGCTTGGAGAAGCTGGTTCTTGAGTGGCTTTACTGCCATGGTTCCTGATGATGGTCTGCTATGCTTTGAACTGTTCCTCAGTGTTTCTGTCATACCTTGAGTGCTGGGTGCAGTTCTGGGCTCCCCAGTAGGAGACAGATATGGAATCACTGCAGTGAACTTACTGGAGAGAGCAGGGCCACAGAGATGAGTAAGGGACTGGAGTATCTTTGATAGATGGAAAAGGTAAGTGGGCTAAGCTACTAAGGAAGCAAGCTACTTCAGCTTGCAAAATAGAAAGTTCAGGGGGATCTTTCTATAGTCTCTGAACATCTGGGATTTGAGGGAATGAGGACAAGGAAACCTGCTGTGCTTAGCACCGGTAAAGCCACACCTCGAATCCTGTGTCCAGTTCTGCATCTCTCACTGCAACAGAGACATTGATGTGCTGGAGCAGAGGCAAGCTCAGGGGTCCAGAGAGGGGCAACTAAGCTGGTGAAAGGTCTGGAGCACAAGTCCTGTGAGGAGTGACTGGGGGAGAGGGGATTGTCCAGCCTGGAGTAAAGGAGACTCAGGAGGAGACCTCATCACTCTACAATTGCCTGAAATGAGGGTGTAACAAGGTGAGGGTTGGCCTCTTCTCCCATGTACCAGGTGACAGGGCCAGCAGAAACGGCCTCAGGTTGTGCCAAGGGAGGCTTAGATTGGAAATTAGGAAAAATTCCTTCATCTGAAGGGTGGTCAGGTATTGGGACAGGCTGCTCTGGGAAGTGGTGTAATCACCATCTCTGGCAGTGTTCAAAAGAAGTGTAGATGTGTCACTTAGGGACACAGCTTAGTGGTGAACATGGCAGTGCTGGGTTAAAAGTTGAACTTGATCATCCTGGAGGTCCTTCCCAACATAAACAATTCTTTGTTTCTATACATAATTGTCCAGTACCATTTTTGTGCAGTTCTGGAGGGATATGGACTTTTTCTCAGGTACTGTAATTATCTGAATCTGATCTTGTGAGCCCACAACTGTTTCTAGTGCAAAATTTGTTGTTGAAGGGTAAACAGCAAGTCAGCTATTGGTTGAAGATGTAATCCATTAAAGCAGTGCAGAGATGAAATCGTGCAGCAAGCTATTTTAAAAACTTTAATGAACCATTTAAAATAAACTCATTGCAAGGTAATTTAACAACACCACTTTTACAATTAAATATACTATTTTAGCATGCAAATACAGCACATTAATCCCATGTCAGGATAGAAAATGAAGTGAAACTGAAGGGGTTCTGATACATGAAAGTCATCTCAGTAATTTCTCATCAGTTCATGGTGCTCTTAAGCGGCATAATGAAAGAATGAATTGATTTAAACAACATTTTCTTGGAGCAATGGGATTTGTGGAATTAAATTAACTTGATGGTTTTCTGTAAGAGCAGGTCTGCATGGCATTATATTATTCTTGAAATTAATTTCTTTTCCTCTCCAGAGTTATTTTTGTATTGGTTTGAGTTTGATATTTTCTCTCTTGTTTATTTCCATAACATCCACTAAGGACTTCTATGCTAATTTTCCACATTTTTCACTTCATTATAATAAATAAAAAGTGCCTACTCAGATCCTCATTATCAGGTTCCTGAAGACAAGAATCAGCAAGAATTCTTCAGTTTATTTCTTTAAAATAATGCATTTTTTATTTTTCTTTTTTATTGTTGTTAAATCCTTCTCCTCTTTTCTCTGCTAGGGGATATCGTGGAAGAGAAGACTACTAACCAGGATAATATGGAGTCAGATTAGACAGGGCTATCAAGAGAAAAATGTTTCAATGCAGTGTTTTAATGAAGCAGAACACAGGACCTTTCGATAAATCTAGTTCAGGTACAGTTGAGAGGAGTTGTGGTAAAATTTGCAGTATTTGTAAGAAGAAATACCTAGGTTAGACAGAACTCCTGTATTTGCCTAGACAGGACTTTAGCTCTAAGACATTGTCAGTGTTCAGAAAGAGAATGTGATGCTCATACCCCTAAGAGCCAGATGACAAACTGTGTTATTTCCTTTGCTAGTACGCATCATTTATACTGTGGCATAGCACTCCCATAAGGAAGGAACTCCTTCTGGCACAAATAGGAAATATGCAGGTGACTTGAAAGGCCTTTCATTAGCAGGTGCCTTCCCTTTATTTTATAACTTCAAACCTGTATTTTTTGGAAGGAGGGAGCAGTTGGGCACATCAGTTCTGAGTCCAGAAAGAATTTACATTTTCTTGAACTGGACCAAGAGCAATCTGATAAGAAATGCCAGGATATTCTTGCAAGGACCATGTGTGAATACCTGCTCTGGCTCTTTCTCTATTTGTAAAAATAAACTAACTGAAATTGTTGATTGTAACAATGATTGGCAGGTATTTGGCCTTTCACTGAGACTTGCAGATTTCTAACATTTTGAGAAAAGCACATTTGACACTTTGAATGCTAATGTATGTCATACTTTTAGTGGTTTCTTTAGCTTGATATCAAGAGTTGGTGTCTACTGAGTTTCCTCAAAAATCACAGAAACATACACAAATGTAGCATGATGCTCTGCTGAGTTGGAGCAATGAGAATTATTTTCTTTAGCTCACTTCCTTTATCAAGGCTCTCTCATTTTGTGCCACTTTTTTCCCAAGAAAAAAGCACAGCATGCGTTTCGCTAGTCTCCAGCTCCCGTTGCCCTGAGGAGGTGGGTGCTGCCAGACCAAAGGTGGATAAACCTTGTTCGTTCTAGCCTGTGCTGAGCTCAGGGCTCTCACCATCTGCATTTCCCTCGTTTGATCAGCTGCCACAACTTCTGAGGTGCCAGCTTTTGTTAGTGCAATTACTATGACAAAAAATTAAAGTGACCTATCCAGAGACAGAGAATTCAACCATCTTGTCACAAACAGCCTAAAAAGCCCAGCAGGGTTCCTAGAGGAGTACTCAGAGATGCACTTTCTTTCTGTGCTTACCTCTCACTTCTCACAGCTCCCATTTTGCTTGCTTTCTTGGTGCAGCATAGACTCCTTGTTCTCTTCTGTGTAACAGCTACAGAAATAGGGTGAGAGGCTCAAAATATTTTTCAAGCACTCGCTCTTCCTTGAGGAGATGAAAATGCCAAGGGGGTTATGACAAATTATACACTGATGTACATTAGTTCTTTTTTAGCACAACAATGCAATTCATTAGGTGATGGACACTTTCTTAATATTGTCTACATGTTTTCTATATACTATAACTATTAGAGTCCTTTTCAGAATGCCTCCACCACACTGATCAATTTTGCACATCAATAGCCAGCAACCCAGCTGCCTATGTTTCCTTGCAGTTCACTTTTTTAGACAATTCATGATTCTATGAGAAGGGAATGAAAGATTTTTTTCCTCTCTGAGCTATGGAAGATGCTCACTTTTCTTGCAGACAAGCTTGCTTTGTCAGGAATGGTCTCTAGAATGAATTATCTGAATCACCTCAGTAGTGCATAATAAAGGAACAGATGCTAAAACCTCCAAAACTGCCAACCCCTGTTTCATAGTATCTCATTAGAAGCAAACACCTATGAACACAAATCCCAAGCCTTTCCTCACTGTATCTTCATAGCAGTATCATATGTTTTTAGCACCTATTCAAGTCTTTCTGCAACCCTGCTTCAAAAATAATGTAATATATTTACACCAACAATGAAATTTATTTGCAAATAACTTCTTAATTCATTGTCAGTGATTTGCTCTTTCCCCCTGCTGATTCCAAACTCACAGATTTTAGCAGAATTTTACTGAAGTACATGAGGCCAAAGGAGTTGATCAGCTCAGACTTGGGATCAGCATCTTGTCACAAGATCAGGAGTCAAGGCATTGCTTGCTTTGCCCATCAGGGACAATTATGTTTTCATTAAGCCAATGACAAATTTTTTCTAGCCATATTCCAGTAACAGATGTAAATTCATGGCCTTCACTGGACACAACATAAGCTGAATCTATGCGTCCAAAGATAGAATATGGCTTGTGATTTGTATGCATCTCATTTAATCAATAAATTAATCAGACCAAGTCTTTCCCTACTTTTACGCTTTCGACTTTTGCACAGTTACACCAGAGGTAAATCTGTCCCATTGACAAGATCTAATTCACATTAAGTAGTCTGACTGCTATTCAGCAAAACATTATAAAAACTGGGTTCTGGGGTGGTGGCACTGACAGCATAAAGGAAAAAGGAACAGTCTCATGGAAGTGATGTGTTACAGCCAGACCTTGGACCACGGAGATCATTCCTACACAACTGAAGATACAGTCAATGACCAACCTGTCAGGTGTTGGTTGAAGGAGTACCACTGGTACCACTTACATGTTCTGTGGAGATTTTCCACTACATATCCTTGATTTTCTTAGGAGTTGGGATTTTTCATAGTTTAGGCTGTTGTGCATGGGAAGTGGATATCCTCTGCTTGATTCAAATATAGCAATGTTTGTTTTCTAAGTGGGTACACAGATCCTAAAATTGAGATTGTATTAATTGTTAATAACTATAAACATTAAAAAGCAATATAATTATGTCTTCCACATGAACAAAACTAAACAAGGAATTTAGTCTTCTTTACCTGGGCTGGCAGTTGTTCAGCCATCCCCAGGCAAACAGGGCTCCATCTTGGGTAACTGTGACTTGGGAAGACAAATGCCATCACTCCAAACGTCCCTGCTTCTTCCTTCTTCCCCTCTCTTTATATATTGAACATAATGTCATACGGTCTGGAATATCCTAGTACTCAGTTGAGGTCACCCGTCCTGGCCGTGTCTCCTCCCAGCTTAGGGACACTTAGAGACATTTTGTAGTGGTGGTGGGCTTGGCAGTGCTAGGCTAATGGTTGGACTCTTTTCTAACCTTAATGATACTACACTTCTGTGACTCTTACAGGACTCTTCTGATATCAAAGGCTTCTCATATATCCTCATATGAAGTTGTTGAGAGAGTTATATTAAGCCTTTGGGTATACAGCAGTACAATAAATAGAGAGAAATGTGGTATTTTCTGTGCTGGAACAGATCAATGAGCCATTTAATTTGTTATCCTTCCTCCAGCAGCAATCAGCACCAAATGCTGTAGAGAAAACCCTCTTCAGAACACGGCCTGACAAACTTCTGCTCAATCCTTCCTGAGAAATATAAGGTTGCCAAACAATAGATCAGGCTTCCTTAGAAATGAACATAGTTGATGAACATACTAGAACCATTATTCATCTGATTATTATTAAGATATAAAGTGCCTCTCAACACTTTTAATGTCACCCCAACTGATCATATGCTCAATATTTCATCAATATATCTGTAAACTCTGGGCATCTGTTAGATGCTGTTATTGAGTAATTTCTCTCAGTTTGCCATGGCTTAATGTGAGGTTCATCCCTTGGTCGAAAGTCTTCATGAGGGGTACACAGCAAACCAACAACAGGGGATAAAATTATGTGATGTTTTTAGAGACAATAATATACTCTGCTTTCTCAGTTGCACAGTTCTGCTTTTCTAGACTGGAGGAAGGTAAAAGAATAGAAAGTTACCCGCAAGTTTGTCCAAGAAAAGGGGAGTTCCTTTAGGAGATGTCAGGTGAAAACTACACATTACACACATTGTCTGTTTATGTTATATCTAGCTAGCTCTGAGACCTTTGCAAGGTGGAGTTCACCTCCCCCGTGGGCTCAGGCCCTTACGCCATCATTTAGGAGAAACAGTGCCAAAACTCCTTCCCCTTGCTTTCCAAGTGCTGAGCTGCACAAGCAAATACTTATCTTTCATTGTGGACAAAAGAATAAAATAAATATTCCTTCTTCAAGTGAGTGAAGTGTGGGTGGCTTAGTTTGAGTTCAGGGGAGCTAGGTAATGGTCAAGTACTACATACAATGACAAGTTCTTACGCAAATACAACAAACTAAAATCAATTGGCTTCAAAGTCCTTCATTCTCCTTTGAGGTGTGTTCATTGTGTAGGGATAATATTGGCTTATATTTTACTGACAACGAAAATGAAGAGGTAGTCATCATCTCTAGATATATGCCAAAGGCTTACCATAATACAATAAATAAGGATGATTCATTGAGACGTTTGTACCATAAATTAATGACTATTGTGAAGATATTAATATTGGGATTTTATAAGTATAATATCTCCTTTTAAGAAACTACTTCGTGGCTACTTTTCCCTCACCACCTAGGAAGCTTAAAACATTTATCTCCATCTGAAATTGGTTTTAGTAGTAAACAATTACATTAAGAAAAAATACAGCAGTAAATGTTGGCAAAAACATTTCACAAATCAGGAAAATGTTCTCATGATAATGATCTAAGCTTGCTGCTTTTCTTCCAATAACCTTTATTACAATCAATGTTATTTACTCTTTGCGTGGCAAAAAGTCCATGCCTTGTAACAGAGGGGAATTATATTTGCTGGTACCTAGATACTGTGTCTCTCTCACAAGGGAGACTGGTTCTGTCTGATTCCTAGTCTCAGCAGTAGTCATAGAAACACAGCACCAAAAGGGAAGTGGAGTCCATTCCCCTGTTCTCACACACAATCTCAGTATTCAATCCCATTCATCAAACCCCATTTTAAAAGTGGTTTCATCTAATGAAGTCAATTAGTAGCAGAGATGGATGGACAGATTAGAGATAACTGCAATGTAACCTTTTCTGGTTTTAGTCTTTTCAGTACACAGATTCCTTTTTCCCCTCTTCTTTCCTTTTTTCTTTTTATTTGTTTTTTCCACCTGGGATCCCTAGTCCACCTCTGCCTCCTCCCTGCATTGGGTTCCTTTATGCAGAACAGACTGGTAATGAAGCTGTGAAATCCTTGAGAGTGTTTTAGAAAGAATGAGTGCAGCCGAACAAAAAGATTATTTTGTCATTAAGTGATTTTTCTCTGTTGTTTTAGTAACAGCAGCCATCAGTCATATTCTGGGAGTATAAGAGACATTCAGAAAATTATTTCCTTTTACACCTGTAATTGTGATCCATTAATGAGAAATGAACAGCCTTTTCTATTTTCTTTACAATATGTATAAATTTCAGTGATATCGAAATTACGTGGAGAAAATTTGATTTGCTTTAAAGAGGATTTGAGTTTAATATTTACAAATTGTCACGGTGTAAAGCAAACTTTTCACCTTTCTGATGCTAAGGCGGACTCACAGCAAAGGATTTCAGGGTCTTGGTATGTAGTCCTAGGACCAAGGAAAAACAAATTATTCCAACTGTCTCAGAGCTTGACCTGGCATTCGCTCTCTTAGCAGACTTCATATAGCTAGAGTACAGATTTCTTGTAGCCTACCACGCTTTTTTTCGGAGACTGCCCTCGAAGTGTTGCCTAATTTGTCTCTTTCAGGCAGACTGGCCATTTCAGACTTCCTCCAGGATCTTGCCAGCAGGCTTGGCAAGGCTCTGGTTTTGGGATGCAGGATTCGCTCCCACAGAGAGAAGCAGAAAGTGATACTAGAATGGCAACATTAACATTACAAATTTCAGGCAGGAGGTTTTATTTAGCCATTTGTCAGAGAGCAATTATGTGCCCATGTAAACATTTTCATCACTGAATTCTGTGACAGTTAGTCATGGTAAGTGGTATATATTGCTTTGGTTCTTGGACTGTTTTGAAAATCTGACTTGCCTCATGATTATCAGTTCTGAGTTTAGGAACAGTTTTTGGTCACATCACTGTTTGTGAGACCACTTTTTGACACAATGGCACTCTCTTGGAAACCCTGTGTTTCTATGTTATTTAGAAAATATTGTGAATGTGTTTTATTAAAACAATTACAAAACAAATTACCTCTAAGCACTTTTAATACGCAGCCTACTAGTGAGTAGTTGCCCAGAATGATTCCCTGCCACCCTCTGTGGTGGCCACTATGAAATGCATTTTGTGGTGTCAGCCTATTAAATGAACAAAATATCCAAAATCATTAGAATAGTCAGAAGAGAAAGGAAAAATGGATATTACCTGGAATTTCTGACTCAAGCAGAAAACAGGACACACATAAGCTTAGACATCTCTGAAGTACAGTCAGTGGGGTGAGTTCATGGCCCATTAAATAGGAAAGCTTCAGTACTGACGTACTCATACCATGAAGTACTCATGGGACATGTCTAGACAATTTAATCCTCCAGGATTGCTACATGACAGTTCCTCCCAAATATATAAATTCAAAACTGAGGAGGGGGAAGCAATAGAAGATGGAAATTAGCTCAAAGAATCACACATGACATCTCTTATGTAAATTATGTATGAGTGCACATAATGCTTAGGTGCCCAGACCACATATTAACTTCCCACAGCCTTCACTCTCAGGGGCTGATCCTTCTCTTCTATGCCCTCGGCAAAGAGATGATTGCTTCCTGGGTTTGTGCAGATTTCCTCAGGGTTCTGTTTCATCAGTATCCTACTAGGAAAGAACTAGATTGGAAAGAGGCTTTTTTTTGTTCACAGCACAGAGATTTACCATTTGTGTGTGTACAGAAGAGAGACATCAGATGAAGTTAAATACTGCCATATAAGTTCCCAAATCCTGAAGGAGTTATCTATCAAAATTTTTATCACAATTTTTCTCAGTCTTGCATTGTGCTGCTGAATTTCCTGATGTAGTCTAGGCTAGGTTCTAGAACAAGGCTTGAATTTCTTGAAGCCTCCTTGTAAGGGCTTTACAGATTCTTCAGCAGAATAGATTAATAACTTGGTGTTTCACTAAGCCATTTCTACTATGCCACTGCAACTACAAACCTCAGAAACTGAGCTGCAATATCTACACAAAGCCTAGGACAAAAAGCTCCTCTAGCTAAAGTTTGCTTACACCCACTCCCCATAGTAGCCCATAAATTTTTATTGCTTTTTATATCACAATCTTAATGTTACCGAAGTGAATTCATTAACGTTGTTCATTTTCTTGTTTGTGAGATAAAGCCAATCAGCAAACTACTGTTAACCCAAATTATTTGCAAGAGGTGTTTTCCGAGCAAGGAGAAATTACAGCAATTGTTCATCATTAATTTTTGTTAATAGATGTGTGTTCATTTGTTGTATCTTGTAAACAAGCCAGTGCATTGTACAGTAAGCATACTGGTAAACATAGGATGCTGTTTAATGTTCTCGTTTTATTCTGTATAATCGTAACAACAATCTTTTCCAAGAAGCCATGACTAATAACCTTCAGGCAAGGCTCTTTGTGAATTTTGAAGAACCAAGAAGCTGAGCTTTGGAACCAGTCCTGAATATTATAAATCTTCACCTATATGAGAACCTGAGCAAATGCAAAGTGAATTATTGAGGCAACCTAGCTTAGCAAGATTCTAAAAAAGGATTAGACACATATGAATACTGTAAAAAAAGCTTCTGCAGTTACAGTCAGGAGGATAAAATTACAAGGGCTATCAGCCCACATGCTTCAAAGCTTAAGCTGATCACCAGCTTGAGCCAGGAAGAAGTGTTCTCTCATGGGAATTATTTTTATCTATAATGCCATTATGTGCATTATAAAACTCTTGAATTCCTTACGAATCAATCATTGACCACTATTGAGAGACAACAAACTAACACAGACTAATTGATCTGGTTTTGATATGGAAATTTCAGAATACATAGGCTTGTAAAGTGATCAGAGAGCCTTTAATGAAAACTTTCAGACAGGAAACCAAAAGCACTTTGGAAGGAAAATAAATTTCAGTAACCTTGCTCTACAGAATGGGAAATGAGACAAAGAAGAGGGAAGTGACTTAACCAAAGGCAAAAGTCAAGCTTTGTCAAAGTCAAGTGTATCCTGCTGTCTTCTTAGTCTTACACGAGTGCTCATCCTGTTGGGCCTGAACCTGTTGCTTGTTCATCTCGTTTCAGTTCAGTTTCTCTTCACAAAAATGTCTTAATGTGAGCTCTTCATGAATTTGTTTAATTGGAAACACTCCGAGTACATTTCACAGAATTGTCTTCATGTAAATCATTTGGAGTCAGGCTTGACCTATGAAGAACTATTTAGAGATTACTGCATGGAAAAATATACTGTCATCACCGTAGCAGAAAATTTTTACCTTTCCTGCAGTGCAGATTATTCTCCCCAGAGCAGACAAACTTCTCCAGTTATAAGTGATTTTCTTTCAGAACAATTATTCCACTGGCCTTTAATATGTGCAAAGAAATGGTTCTTGGGGCTGGGTGTCAAGGTCAGAGATTTCTCTCTTTTACATCTGGGGTGGGACAGGTTGGGCTCGCTGGGTAGGAAGGTCTGAGAGCTGCCTATTTGATCATGTGTCCTGTGGTGCCTCTGCATTGGCACTGCTCACTCTCAGAGGCTGTTTCTCCTCCTGTTGCCACCTATCTCTGGTCCCTTAGGAATTCTGTTCCCCTATACTGACTAAACTGTTGAAAAATGGACTTGCCCTGCACAAAGAGATGTGAAAGAGAGGCATGATATACAAACACAGTCATCAACTGTCAGTGCAAACATTAATTTTATTTCATTTCATATGTATTGAAAGGGAAGAGATTAGTTCTCTTTTAATATCATGGAAAGGAGATGACAGAACATGAAAGGAAAAGAAAACAAGGAGAAAGGCAAAGAAGAGCTGTGGAATGAATGCATACAGGTAGATCACTGGAATATCTATCTGAACGTCATGGGGAAAAATCAAGTCAAAACTCCAGGAAGGTCTTGCATTATTCAAAGTTCTGTGTTTTGATGGGGTCTGTTGATACTTCTGTGAGCTGTGGTTTCTGGCTAGATCCTCTACCCAGCTTTTCCACAGGATCTCGAAGTGACAGAAACAGGGAATCCACCTGAGGTGTAGTAGTTCCCAGTCCAAGGAAACACTGTCGAATAGTGGTGCTGTGATTTTGACAGGAGGAGGTGTTTTAAAACGGTTGGACTCCAATTTTCTGTTTTCTCTACAGTGCAGCAGATCAAGCTACAGTTGTTTATAGTTTTTCTTTCCAGTTGTACTTGTTTTCCCAGTGTCCTTATCCATTTGTCATCCATTTTGCTAAGGACCAATGCTAATACTGGCATATCCAAAAATTGGTAGTCCTATGCTTAATCCTGTTCCAAAGGAAAATACAATGACAGTGTTATGTTTGTTGGAACATGGATGTCAAATCAAATCATTTTGCCCCATGAGCTATAAATCTGTCATTTAGTTTTTAAGCATTGAGGGAGACAGGAGAATGAAAAAGATCAAACCAAGCCAAATTAAATGAAGCCGTATCAATATTAAAGTCCTGTACAAGTCAATGAAAATAGACATTCGATTTTATGAGATTTGTAAATCATTTTATGTACTGTTTGATATATAGTATAGGAATGAATGTCAGATAACCATATATGAAAAAATAAATTAGGAAAACCAGATAAAAGTCCATCCAGGCATGCAAGGAGGGATGATTTGCAATGTGAATAAGGGAGGATAATCAATAAACTTGTGGACTAAAGCTAATAAATTTCTAATCTTACAATTAGTACTGTCTTTCTAAACAGAAAATATATTTGTTCTTGCCATTTACACAGTGTTTGAAGATTAATGTATTTCTTTAAAAGTCATCTACTATAGAATCCTTTTTCATTTGATGCCAGTATTTATTATATTTTTCACCCTATTGGCAATATGCTATTCTGGTTTTAACTTCATTATTTGATCATAATGTCCAAAATCCTAGGAGAAAACTAGTTACACATTTGGTCAGTTATCATTCCTGCGTGGTATGAGGAAAGCAAAAAACTTTCAGCTGCAACACAGCAGAACATGAGAGGAAAAAGATTGCAGAGCATGAAATATCTGTCAAATGTAGATCCTCAGAAGACTCTTCTTGCTGCTGTTCACATATTCCCATGTCATGGAGATGCTGTTATGTACTCGTTTTTATCTCCCTTTTTTTTTTTTTTTTTTCAGGTTTTGGACAGTATCAAAATAGGTATATTTAATATAAATAAATACTCGACAGGCTAAGATGAAATTCTGTTGCATAAAAGCATTATAAATAATACATTTTCCTTTAAAGCTTTTAATTCGATTAAGGATATAAGACAGACAAATCATGCAAATGTTATTCAATAACTAGTTTATGTCTGTCAGAAAATATGGAAATCAAAGGGTACTACTTTAAAGTGTTCTTGCATCATAGTTAATCAGCATTTTTATCTTGTAGATCACAAGCTGGTATATATGAATCAACTGCTGTGCTAGGACATCACATTAAAAATTCTTTTTGAATTCTAAAACTACTTGTCAACCTTCATATTCTAGAAGTAAGTGCACATAGTCACTTCAATGCTTTCTCTGACGTCGCCCATTTCCTGTCAAACACAAGGGCTAATTTCAATCATGAATTAAAACCACAATGTTTGAAATCAGTCGTGGAACTATTAGCAGCAGTGGCCAGAGACAGGCTATTCTACTTTGCATTTCTATAAGCTCTTTCTCTCCTCAGACCTCATAGGGTTATTTTTACAAATGTGCATTAGTTCAGCCTCACAGCATATGGCCTCTGTGGCATTGTCAGTACTCTAAAAGCCAGGTAAAGCATGGCACAGAGGGTCTGTGACTGCTGTAGGAATCAGAAGCGTTATTGGCCACAGAAAAGCATCGCATCAATGAGACAAAAAGACAGGTTCATCAGGAGAGTTCATGCTCTCAGGACAATGCTGTGCTGAGTAGACTTACCTAGAAAGAGCAAAGTTACTCAGCTTGAACACACTGCAGATCCGCTGAGTAGCCGAGGTCTCACTTAAAACAACTTCACACATGGTTGAATGAGGCACCTGGATGTGTGCAGGTCTGGCTCTGAATGACTTGCCAAGAAAGCCTCTGTGGGCTTTGAAACAGACTCTCCAAGTCATGAATTGGGATGTCCTATTTAAACACAGGAACTGCTGCAGATCTCTAGCACCCATGTTATTTTTACAAGGAGATCAATGCAGAAACTCATGTCTTCCCTTTGAGAAAAGATCAAGAGAATTTTAAATGGCATTTGATTAGATAATGAAGTCAGAAAACACTGCCCTTAGTTTACTGCCTTATCTGCAGCCCTGAAACTCGAAAACTCTCTAGGTAATGCAGGATTTATGATTAATTTTTTAACTGGACTCTATTTTGCTCCCACAGCTAACCAGGCCAGGAGCTGTGACTGCCTTTATTTCCAAACCCTGTGACACCAAATGGTACATGTTGCGATGAGTTGCTGTAGAGGCTGGCTTCTGTTTGCACAGAGTCACCATTGTCTTGCTTCTCTCTAGAGGCATGCACATCTCATTCCCTTCTTCAGGACTGGGAACGTCAGTATTACTAGGGGTCTTTTGAACTTGGATGTTCCCAAATATCCTTTCTGGACACAGCACCCATTTTGCACAAAAACAATGGTAAACAAAGTATCCAGAAATGCAGAAATTGTGTTTTAAAGAGTCATAACTCTTGATATTTTCCATTATATACTTGGTTGCATAAAACACTAAGAATCCTGCTTATGGCAAAAGTACTGCTTTAAGGAATCTTTGAAAATCGTTTTGGAAATGGGCAGTGCTACCTGAATTACCACAGAAGAGGCAGGTTTTCCTGGAACTTCTTAGGGATGTTTGTGATCCTTCATTACTATAGGGACCTTGTCTTATTATGGCACTGCTGCGGTTGCTGGGAATGTCCAAATATGCCCATCAGTTTATCAGAAGACATAGAAAGCTTACATTTTAGCAACCATTTTTACCAGTTAGATACCTCACTCACAATACAGAGAGCATATTTCTGTCTTGAAGACGAGTAATGACTACAATGGAAGCACATAAAATCACCATGGAAAAAAAAAATCTCTGTTGAGACACATGAGAATTTATGTGAGCACATGGAAAGTAATATTTAATTGAAGTTATTTTAGCATGTGGATAAGGCTTAAATTACATGAAACCCTCTGGGAAAGGATTGCTGTTGATAACTGGCCAGCTTCTCTTGTGGAGCAATCTAGCTTTGAGAGATTAATGAGTGTGCTAAAGCATTGGTAGTGCATTCTTTCTGAGAATTTATTTTCAGACACCTTGATCTCTGTCATATTTTTTAAATACACGTGAAAAGTATTACCAATGCCACAGGCAGGAAACAGCTATCTCTTTATTGCAGATATGTACAACCAGAAAAATACTCATTAGAGCTTTGCAAAGATCAGCATTTATTTCTGGTGGGGATGTCCAAGCTTGAGCGTGCAGTGCACCACTATGTCACAAGTTTAAAGGAGGTTTTACTGAGGCAATGTCTGCATGGCTGTCTAAGATAATGCAGCCAGCGTGGCTAGAAGCTTCCCCTGGACAGCTTGTGGGCTATAAGCAACACAGTGAGGGAGGTAGCTTTCAGGCTCAGAGAAAAACATACGCTCAAAGTATTCTATTAAAATGTATTTCATCTCTGAAATGCTGGGATATCACAATTGTGGAGCTACTGATAAAGTTCATGAAGAAAATCATTCTGCCACTGCCTATACACTTGGTAATGAAAGAAGTGCCCTGCAACCCTTCTGAAGCATACCATGAAGCCAGGTGTTCCCACTCTGGCATGTCTCCAAAGAGTTCAACAGTGAGTTGGAGGCTGAGAAGAGGCTAGAAGGGATGTGGGAGACAAAAAGGCATCGAGTAGAGACAGGTTGTGATAAGCGTATGGCAGCTATTCCCTGGGGACCCTCCTTGAGGGACCACAGACAAGTTTGCTCTAAAAAGCCCCAAGAGTGAGACAAAACACAGGGCAAGAGCCACCTCCACAGCATTCCCATCCTCAGGTCTCTCCTGAGAAAAAAAAAAAAGCGATAAAGACGTTACAATAATAGTTTAAATGCTACCATCCATTTCTATTTGAACAGGAGGATGTGCCTCTGTTCTGGACAGATGGAATTAGCAGGAGTTGTACTGTATAGATGTCACATCATATCATCTGACATTTCCTCATGATTGTTATTGTCAGGGCATTTTTATAGTAGGTGAGGACTTTATTTCAATATTTTTTAAAAGCAATAGAATAAAAATTTCACTAAATCCCTCAAAGTTGTTCAGCAACGAAATATGATAAATCATCTCCATTTAGGCAATTGCATAATAAAATTTAAATTTTTTCTTCATAATCATGAATTAGATACCTTCTGCCCATTTTTCTGTGGAAGCATGCAAGAAATTGGTGTTAAGGGGTTGGGGGAGAGGGGCTGGCATCCCAGCTGCATCCTGTTATATGGTGTTCACAGCAACAAAATTCTGTGCAAAATGAATAAAAGATAATTCAATGCATATGTCACTTCTGGATATGATAAAGGCTTGATTTGATATTTATTTGAAGCAGGCTCCTGGTGACTGTCTATTATCATAGCATTAGATGAGAAGAGAGAGAACGAGTGACTCTTTGAATGTGACTGTAGTAACAAGGAGGGCCTGCAGTCATGTCTTGTTAATTTACCAAGGAGAATGTCACATTTACATTTCAAACTATCCCACTGCAGAGCTCCCAACTTGCTAGGATTATCCTGAGTTTTAAACCATCCAGACTGAGGCTTCATTGTTTACCCAGACTAATCCTTCACTTCACTCTCCTACCTTTCCTGCTACCCTGCCTACACCCTCCCCCCCCCTCCCTTCCCCGCTCCCCTGCCTACAAAAAAAAAAAAAAAAAAGAAGAAAGAAAATCTAACATTAAAAGGTGTTGCCAACCCTGCTCAGTAATTATGAGATGATTCCTCTAAAAGAGTGGGGTGAAATGTCTTTTTATTATTCTTCTACTTCCTTTCCCTCCCTTCCTCCTCCCCCACCCATCTTCTTGCAGGCAGGCATCAGGAGCAAATTTTCACAGTGATGTGCAGGGATTTAGCTGTGTGAATCCTATTACTGCTATTAATTAGAAACATCAGTACAGCCAGCCAAAAACATGCACCTTTTAATGTTTATCTGCTTGCTCTCACTTCTTATCCATACCCTGGTCCTGATTCTGATTTCTCAGTGGTATTTACCTGTGTAGTACTAATGATCTATGGGAATTATTCCTGATTTACATGAAAGAATTTCTAGCAGCTCCCATCTGTGACATTTATGCAGATGCCCCATCATCTTCTCCATTATTCTGCTTGCTTTCTTTTAGGACCTCTTGAGGTATTTTCTATGTCATTCACCAGCAGGAATTATCAGCCCAAATTTTCATATATATTTCCCAGTGACTTTATTATAAAATGATGTATAAAAACCCCCTGGTCCTATGACTGCTGTTTCATTCAATTATCTGAGGGTGAAATTCCAGGATGTGCTTTAAATAGCAAGGTGTTCACAGATTTTTTTCACAGGTTTTATTTAGCCTTGTAAAAATAAAGCATTGGTTTATTTATCTGGAGATTTAATGAAAACACACCCAGTGACTTCCTACCACAAGACAAGGGGATTTTGCTGTGGGTCTCCCTCAGTAAATCTTGTATATTCCCAGGATTCTTCTTACTCTCCAGGTGGATTCAGCGTGTTCCCTAATTCTGCGCTTTTCTACCAACGCAGCATTTGCAGTTGGACCCAGGTGAAATGGAGCTGAGGCAGTGCTGGGTGAATTTGGAACTCCTGTCCGTCACAAGGGGGCTTTTCTGAGAGCAGCCTGTCCTTTTATGTGGCACCCGGGCAGCACCCGCTGAGGAAGGGCAACGCTCCCTATCAGCCTCAAACCTAAAGTCAGAGGAGGAGGAACACGCAGCATTGCTCTCCTTTAATCTCTGCTCAAAGGGCTTTGTACTAATTAAGCTTTACAACACCCTTCAGAAGTGCGGGAAGAGTGCTATGGTTCGACTGTAGATGAGGGGGAGAGGAGCCCAGCCAAATGACTTGGTGACAGAAGCAGCCTGCGGCAATCAAGATGACAAGCCACAGCTTCAGCATCTGTCTTTTTTGTTGCTAGTTAGAAATGTTTCAGCAAAAGAAAAAGAAAATCTAGATACTTGTTACCACTTCTTTGTTAAAGCCTGCCTTTTCCCAGCCCTGCCCATTTAGCTGTTCCCCTTGCCTTATTGCCAGGTCAGAGGCAAGAGAACCAACATGAGAGTGTTTTGTGTCCACAGCTGATTTTGCAAATCATCCTGCCTACTTTTAAACACAGAAATTTCAGAACTGTTAAGTAGCTGACACTAACTGTTAGTAATGTACAAATACCATTTCTGTCCTTTTACTCTGGTTTTTTGCAAATTGTTGTTCTTCAAAACTTCTGATTGAGTCCACGTGAGCCAGGGCAGTCAGCAAGACCCTGGGACAAGGTGTGAAGGTGAGAGAAGGGAGCAAATAAACTTTACAGCAGTCATTTTTAGCACTCCATGGAAATATTTTGTCCTTTGTTCTGTGTTACAATGCTGCTTTGCAGCTGCCTGCTAAAATTTTAGCATTTAAATTTTTTTCCTGCTAACTGTCACATTTTCCTGCTGAGACAGAACTAAATGGTCCTCAGCTGTAACTGAAGGAGCTCAGGAAATTCATAGCATTAAGAAAGACCCAAAGATAGAAAATTCTTGGAGAAAACCCTCACCCTATATGAGCCCATTCAAGCTGTTTAAATAGATAAGGCCAAGCCAAGCTGGTTATTCTGGGTGCACATCAAGTCTAGAAATGCTGCAGTGAGAAAAGCCTGTGGTGGCTGAACCGTGCAAATGCAGCCCAGAGGCAGATTTAACTTCCTATTCTGTCCTGGGCACTTGCTCCCCTGTGCTGCTCATGTGGCAGCAGTGCCTACAAGGCCTCACTGGGAAAACAAGGGATGGTGTCCAGGCGCTGACTGAGCCAAGGCTGTTGTCCCTAGGGAGAGGACAACACAAAGCAGGAGGGTAAGGTGAAGAGGCAAGGGACAGGGAGACCTCTGTGGCACCAGCCAGCAAGCCCTGCCAGCATAAAGTGCCACTACCACAGCTTCCAGCCCTCCTCTGAGCAGCATCTAGAAATACTGCAAAAATGGCACAGGACGCACGTACAAGTTCCACTAGATCTCAAGCCATCCCCTAGCCAGGGGTGTTTCATGGACATGAAGATAAGCGTTATCGCTATCCAAGTAATAATTCGTTAATTAATTAGTCTGTCTCCTCATTGCATTCCTCAAGATCATATTTACAATGCCTCACCCAGCCCGCAGAGGATTCTTTTTCATTCAGATGAAGTTTTTTTGAGTATCTCCTGCAACAGACAAGGACAAAGAGGTTCCAGGGATTTTGCATATGCTTTTCAACTCCAGCCTTTCTTCACTGCATTTCAAAGGCCGTACACTGTGCTGTCCAGAACTCCTCACCATTGCACCAGGTCATGCTCATCTGTGATGAGTGCACATCTGTCCCCAGCTGCCCCTCAGATCTGGGAGTGGAATACAGCAGCTGGGATGATGGAGCTACACTCTAACTGGAGAATCCCTCAAAATGAGGAATTACAGTGAGGAGTAACAAGGATGCGTTCACAGAGTTTCCATTAAGAATAGGAATATTTCCATAGATTTTTACCAGAAAATAGGCAGAAATAAGGCATGTGCCAATAAAGGACAGATGTTCTCAAAATATATCATACAGTTCATCTAGTTTATAGTTTGTTGCAAACAAAAAAGATAAAACTGCCTAAAAAATATGATCGTATTTCATAAGCAATGAAGGTCACTGTAAATGACAATTTATTCATAAATATGTAGAGACTAACCAGGTATTGCAGCAATTTTCTTGTATTCACAGATGCTGGTTCCCAAACTCAGCTATGCTTCACAGGAAATGAGAGATGTTCTTTTCAGGGTGCTTAATTGTTTCTGCAAGCACATTTACCACATAGGAGAAATTCACTAAGAAAGTACAACTTTTGGGTTTTTTCTGTTCCATTTGGCTGCTTATGAGATAAATAATCAGGATACATTTATAGCTTCAGGGACCGATTTGCCTGAGATGGAATAGCTGATTGTATTATTCTAAAGAAATAATATGTAGTATCTCAAAATAATTCCAGCTTGTTGCTCTCAGCTCACTAACGCATAATGTTCATTGCAGAAAGAACAGCATTTAGACCAGCGCCAATCTGACAGTCCATTATTCAGTGACACTTCTTTCATTTATTTTATAAAAGAGGATTTATTTTTTACTAAACATATCTATCTATTTGTCAATCCAACATTGTTTTATTCTGCAAATGACATTCATGTCATTGGATTTATTCCTTCATATTAAATTTCAACAAGCACATAATAGTGTTTCTGAGGATTTCATTTTCCTAGGCTAGATGGTGCACAATTAAGTATTATCTATGCTACAGTGCAAGAGAACTATCCATACTTTTTGAGATTGTCAAATGTAATTATGAACTTTTAGTTTTTTATGACAGTCACTATAATTTGAGTATCTGAATATACCAACATGATTGCAAAACAAAGCTTACTTACATATTTACAGCAGGTAATATGTTCTTACCTCCTAGGTAAGAACATATTTATCTGCTGTAAGTGTGGAGAAACCAAATAATGATTAATTTTATGTTAATGACAGAACATCAGAAATCAAATATGTGAAAGAGCTTTCTGAGTCACAAATAGGGCTTCTAGTAAATTCAGTGAAACTACTAAACTGTTAAGGTAGCTGAAAAGAGAGGTTCAATTCCTCTTGAACTTTATGGGACTACAAATATGAAAAATTATTAATGTTACAAAAATGGGAAGCCTTGACTTCTGAAATGGGATAATACATGACGTATAAGGCTTTTGGTTCCTATAGTAAAAGCTAAATTAATAGAAATTTTGGATATCACATTAAAAGTCACTGCTTTGGAATACTAACACAGAAGGGCTAGAGCACCAAACTCACACAAAAATGGCCACAGAGTATTAATTATTCTCAAACATAACAGACTTGCCATGGAGTTTGTCTTTTTTTTTTTACTTTTCCAAAAGAATTCTGGAGATTTTTTGAAAACATACCTAAAACAGTTTTTAAGAAAGAATGTAAAAGCAAAATAGAAGAAATATGTTCTGAAACTTCATCCATAATAACCACAGATATGTCTTTATAAGAAGCTAATTTCATAAGCCTGCACAGCTCATGTCAGGTGATAATTCAATGCTGACTTGTTACTTCTGTCTATATGGTATTTTATTGCTGTAGTATCCCTAAGGCTTTTGAACTTTATTGTACTCTTAAACTTTACCCTCTGAAAGAAATGATATATAAATAAAATTGGCTTTAGTCTACCAAACTTTACCTGGAGGTGTCTGGCAGTATTTAACTCTTTGGCTTTACTGATTCAGTGCTCTCAAGACAACATGCAGCTCTGCCAGAAGGCAGCCCTTTAAACCAAAATTAATTTCCTTAAATTATTCCTGGAAACAAAAGTGCTCACTAATTTTCTCCCACCTGATTCATCCTTAGTAGGAATTTCCTTCAGCCTTAAAAGGAAATATCACTGAAATTTTCCAGTATTTTTTCCAGTGGCTGTGAGGAGAGCAAAGGGATACAATCTTATCTTATTTTTGAACACAAGTATCTGGCATCAAATATAGTCTTCCATCAGTCATTCTGATGCAAATCTGACAGAGCTCACAGTACTCAGCTTTGTACCATCATTGGCCTTCCAATAGCATCTTTCACAGAAGTTAAACATGAGATCCCTGAATCATAAGTAAATGAAACCTTGCCCAGACTGAAGGAGACCTTAGTCCGTTTCAAACAGGTTTCTCCTCACTGCAGAGTGAGGCAAAGGAACCTTCTTAATAGTTCCAACTCCTGCAATACCAGATCCAGCTCAGCGTGGGGTAAGGAGCTGGGGAGTTGGTGGCAGCAGTGCTCCAGCTGCAGCTGACACTCGGCTTTCACAGAGCCCAGGCTGCCAGGGAGGGTGCCAGGAGCCAGAGCAGATCAAGTGCTGAGCACCCCTCAAGTACCCCCCTGCCAGCAAAAGTTGGGTGCAAAGAGAGCAGCTGATACTATGTATGTGTAGGTAGAAGGGATTTGACGTCATGATGACTAATAACCTTAAGCTGTGGTACCCCAGGCACTGAATCAGTATTTTGTACTGGAAAAAATTCACTGCCCCCATAAGTTAAGTCATAAACCAGTACAAAGACATTCTACCCATCCAAATGTGTGTAGTTGGCTTGTTCAGGGTCTGTGGGTTTTTTTAATGTGGGGACTAATTATACTTAATGCTATATCTGTTATCTCCTTCTACACATTTGCTACTACCATGAATCAGAGCACTGGCTCTTGATACTATAATTGAGCTTGGCTTTTGACAAAAACTTGTGTGTTTACAGATGATTTGTACTAGGTATATTAGTACATCCAGTGGCAGCAGACATGATATCATGGGCTAAATTCCATCTATACTGGTGGTCTGCAGGAACTCATTATTTCAACATCCAAAATAAAAAAAAAAAAAAATTCATATATCCAAAAACAACCAGTGCAAAATATTTCCTAAAGGTGATTACAGTGCTTGTAAGGAGGTGACAAAGACAGGCAACAGCTGTTGATCAGCACGGTCTGGGACACAGGTGTGTTTCCAGCTGAAGTCTTGATGATGGATTGATGATATGTAGGTTGCTTGTTGCTTTTGCAATCTCTTTACAAGGTGAACATGACCTTAGGTATCTGTTGTTTGTGAAAAAAACATACCCCAAATTATTGCCTGAACATATGCAGCATTCCTTTTTCCCCCACAGAGGAATCAACCCACTACAAGATTCTTACAGCCCAACTCACATCAGGTGTTGTAGCTTGATGACTTCTAGAGAATTAAGCTACTTTGCACATTAAAAAAAAAATTGCCTCCTACCTGTCTCTCCACTCCCTCAAAGCAATCTCCAAACACCTTATTTGATTGCTTAACAAGAGAATAATCATTAATACAATACGTACTGAAGGTATTCAACTTTGTGAGCTCTCAGCAGGAAGCCTGGTTTGCTAGAGACATGGATTCCTGAGCAGTGCTGATGACAGAGGAGCATTTCTGCTATCATCAGAGCGTTTATGGTCTCTTAGTTGCAAGACCCCAGTTACTGTTTGAGGTCAGAAGAGAGCAGCTCTGGCCAGCCATGGGTACCAGGACTGCTTTCATGTAGACTTTCAGTGGGCAGTGGTGGGTACATGACACGCCCAAGTGTTCAGCCACAATCCAGCCCTGCTCAAAGGCAATAACACTGGCAATAATCTCCGAGTTCAATAACCATGCCAACTGGGAAAGGCTCTTAGACCCACTGCCAGACAGCCTTCCAAACATTATTGCTATCCCTGTTGATTCAGGAAAGCTTGGGAGACAGAGGAGCAAAGTTGTTTAAACTTTTTTATCTCATTGAAACTCTGTGATGATTTTTTTTTCACTTTTGTCCCTTTTTTTCCATCCATGATCTCTGTGGGAAAATATACACACAGAAAAACATGTACATTTGCAGCACAAACATTTTTCCAGTGACAGAAGACAGCACTCTTTTTGCTTTATTTCTGGTGCTTTTAGTCATTTCCTTTAGGCTATAATCATCCTCTGCACTTTTAAAAGAAGGAACCTGCACAGAAAGGAGCCTCCACACTTTCGCAAGAAGCAATCAAAATTCTCTACTCTTTATAGATTAAAAAAATTACTTCATTGATTGAAGATGAGGGCCAATGCTGGTCAAGAGTCACTTGTCATTCTGCAGGGTTTTTTTCTACATAGCATAAAATTTCTACATGAATGAGAATTTTCATTCAGTGTTGAATTCCATCACTGTTGGCTTGAAGGTAGACTTGTAGTTTTGTCCCCAGGGTAAAATATGATTCTGGCTGCTTTAATCTTCTGAGCTGCCCAGATTTATTTAGTATTACATTCTTTCTGATCATTTTCCAGGATACCTGAGGTTTTATTAGAAACTGTAAATGCGTAGAAAGTGTGAGGGGATTCCAGTTAAGTCTTATGGTCTGTTACTTGTATCTTAGCCAAAATGCTTCCACTGGCATCTGTGTTATGTGTAGTTTTCTGTTATGTGAGTCTATTCAGTACTGCAAAGCAGTAGGAAAGCTCTTGGTTATTATACACGAGGTCTTGAATTTGATTTAAGGTTTCAAAATCAACTTCAATACTTGGAGTAATTATTGACCCAATGTTGTCACTCTGCAAAGAGGAACTGTTTTAAGAGAAAAGATAGTTTTCACAGAAGTAAAAAACTTTGCCTTTTATGGATTGTCAGCTGAGTCTCTTCAGATGATTAATAATCTGCTTGTACCCTTCAACATTTTGACATTTGCAATAGCACAGTTTTTGCAAATATTTCTTTCTTCATCTCCCATGTTTAAACACAAGACTGAAACAAAAAACATGGGGAGAAGCTAATACACTAGGAAAACTAATTACCAGTGTCCCTGGTGGGACTTTTTTTTCATTTTAGTTCAAGGAACAAAAAAATCCAAAAAAAACCCACCACACACCAAAAAAAAATTTAAAGATTTGCCACTCTATGATATTCCTCAGAGACTCATAAAGTATGAGATAAAATAATCAAATATTAAAATTATAACGAGATGTGTAATTTTTCAGGCAAAGTTTTTGTCATGGCCAGTAGTATTGGGTTTTATATATTCCTCTATCATCTGTTACATACCAGAGTTAGAGAAGAGCAAAGGATAAATTAATTCCAGAAACAAAAATAGAGAACTTTATTGGAAAAAATCCTGAGGCACATAGAACTTCACAGAACTATAAAACAGAACTAGGATAACACAGGCTGGGAAAACCCAAAGCCTTGTAGGATAACCTAAATTCTAGGCAAAAATTTGTGGGCAGGACCAGACTGAATTTATGCTCCTATATCCGATGCTTTTCCAGTGAATATATCGTTTAGCTAATCCATGAGTTATACATCCTTCAGTGTACTTCAGGGAAAAGGATCTCCACTTCCAGCATTCAGTGGCCTAGTATTTCTTTTCCCATTAAATGTAAAGGATTTTTTTCCAGTGGTTTTGACCATCCATCTGCAGGGACATGGGCAGGGCTTGCTGTAACTGCTCCAGAGTAATTTAAACATGTTGCTCACATTGTTTACCCAGGTTTCACCTAAAGAGAATGCATTTTTACAACTAAGGTAATGTGAGTTCTTTAATGAGTCCTGAACATTATCAGCTCTTGGGTTTCAATTTAGTTATATCTCTTGTGTCCACTTTCACCCAGTCTGACTCAAAATGCCAGCTGATATCTGTGTTTAAACTTCTTCTAAATCTTGATCCTGAATATTAGATATTGGCTCTCCAACAATCATCTCACCACTACAGATATTTGAAATAGTGGGTAGCTGACAAATGAATGCATTTAGGGTATAAAATAGCAACTTGTGAAAGTACTTGACAAACAGTGAGATTGTTTGGTTGTACTAGTTGATGCTGACAAAGCCTTTAAGATCTTTTAAAGAATGCTAGGTAGTTACAAAATATGGTTCTATGAGATGAAGAAATAGTATTATAAAAGCAAGAAGCATTATTTTGCTTGCTACCCTTCACAGATAAAGTACAATGTAGAATACAAGCAATGTCTTTATCATGATCTAGGGCTTGACTGGAATCTCCTTGCACGGAATACAAGATGTATTTTCTTGTGACTACTGTTGATGAATGACTAGAGCAGCATTATTTTCTACAGACAAAAATCTACAAGTTCTGAGTGTAAGATTCAATAAAGCCTTGGGTTGTTCTGTCATTTGATCCCATCAAAAAGGTGCATTGGCAAAGCTCATGACAGTGAATATGAGTATCTTCATGCATAATGAACACAATTTGGGCTCGTTTTCAGAGCCAGGCATGTAATATTCTTCATTAGCATTATACTGCAGCACTTTCCCTGTGAGATGTGCTAGGGCAGAAGGTTGCTCCAGGTATTCAAGAGATCAGTACCCACCATTTGTCAGCTGTAATTACCCAGGTTTTTTTTTAGCATTGCAGCCAAGTGCAATATACAGCCAAGCATTTCTGCATATATTTGGTTACAAAAAAAGGTTCATAAAATAGATTCAGTAATAACAACAACATCATGTTTAAATTATTGTGACAAGAATTACTTTGTAACACTTTAGAAACCTATAACCCACCATGAACTTAAAGGTCTATTATGGTTAATGAGGCTGGTAGTTGTGGTACTATTACAGGAACAAATGAACAGATACATGAATTAAAAGAACAGACTGCAGTCTTAATAATTCTTCTAATCTAAACTGAACCAGTACATCTCTATAGAGCATCTCTCTGAATGAAACCTATGCTGCTGGATTTGGTGTTAAATTACAGGACAACAGCTGGACACCTACCAAGTATTAAAGAGCAATTAAAAGTTGAAACCCTCTTCAGGTGTTGTTCTAATATGCCTTGAAAAACACATAGTAAAAGTATCAATGATGGCTGTTTCTGGCTCTAATTTTACAAGTAAAATTTTTAAAAATGGATTAAATTTCATTCCTTCTGTCCTTCCTTTTTCACCTGTTGCAAACATTAATGCTGTGTGGCTGAAACTGTCTTCTCCACAGTATTTTGAGACTAAAGTAAACTAAGTGCAGTTTAGCATGAGTGTTCTAGCACAACAATGAAGTTAAAAGTAACATCTTGGCCTTACACTTTGTTCAGTCAAGCAGCTGAAAGAGCAGATAACATGTATTCAATTATATTTAAGAAGTTATATGTAGTTCTCTTGTCCATGATTAAAAATGATATTGTAGAAGTAGAGACAATGCACAGAAGGGCAAGAAAATGACACTGTGGAAGGATTATGGTCTAACATATAATAGACAGAATGACTGTGGAAACAAAATTAATTCTCTCTGCAGAAAGAAGGAATCAGGGGAATATGAACATAGTCTATAAATATATCCAAGGAGATAATACAAATGAAAAAAGGGGATTATTAATGTTATCACAAGATGGCTGCAAAGGAAGCAATGTCCTAAATGTAAGACAGGAAAATTCTATAACAGCAAAGATAATAAATAATTAGAAACAGACAATCTTTGTGGGGTTAAAAACCTTTCTGGGTGATATCTTCAGTTCACAGGGTATCACAAAAACTAGCTTAAGCATGTCAACAACCCCTACCTCCTGCTGTCAGATTAAATGCTATTGCACCATGGAGACTTAGATTAAGAAAAAAAAAAATCTCTTCCTAGCTGCAGATGCCTGTGACTCCTGCAGAAACTGGAAGGGCAATGACCTGAACAAAGCTGACACAAGTTCCCTATAGTTAAAATTTTCTAAATACTTGTACAGCCAGTGCTCTCCTGGCTCTCTTGACCCCAGCTGCAGGAACACCTTCAGCAAATGGCAGCTTTTCCAGGAAGGAGTCAATTCAGCTGTAAGCTTGGCATCAAGCCATGGGAGTTCCTGTAAATGCACATCCCCCATCTGCATCCGTGTTCTCCAGAGCCTCAGCTACTATGACTTTGGCCACCTCTTCATTTCCAGTTATTCTAGCAATTTCTCCCTGCCTCTATCTCCCATTCACCCCTCAATCAGCTTAAGTACCTGTAAATAGTCTTACAAATTAGGAGGCACATATTCCCTTATGACTTCTTTTAAGTCATTGTATTTATTTCTCTCTCCTTTTAAGAATTAGGCCTCTTCTTGAAACCTCTCCTCCAAACGTGTTTCTGTGGAGCCAGTGCTTCCTTTGTATTTCGCCTCCTAAACTCCCAGACGGACCAGAAAAAGTGGCTCTGAGCTATAGCATTGGTGTCACGACATTCTGCTTTTATAACAGCACTTTTGCTACAGTTAATTCTCCCAGATCAGATCTAATGCCTTCTTGAAGTCTGTGAAAAAACTCCCACTGACTTCAGTGGGAGCTGCAGTCAGCCAGTGGCCTTTACAGCAAGTCCAAGGGCATTTATCCAGTCTTATCTGAATCAAAATCTCGCTTCTTAAAAAAACCAACCAAACAAACAAAACAAAACAAAAAAACCCCTGATATGTGTGCTTTAAGAGTGTGTATTTGAAATACAAATGTTAAAATCTCAAACACCTACTGTGAGTAAATAAATTTGCATTAGCACAAAGCGGAAGTTTCCTATTAAATTTCTGATTTTAAAGAGAATCATTAACTCTTTGAGAAAGTTACATGTGGTGGTTTTTGTCCAGTGTGAAAGATATGTTTCAAGAACAACCAGCCTTAAATTTTTCTAGCATCTTTTTAATAGCATAAAGAGAGTTCTCACTTTTTACAGGTCACTAACTCTGGTTGGCATAGGCAACAAAACAGATTTAGAACAATCTTCATTATTCTATTCTATTAACTCCTTTCTATCTCTTAGAGATGTTATAGCTGAAGACAAGAAAGATTTGGCCTCTTCACTGAGTGTTTCAGTATTCATCCCCAGTCCCTCATCAAACAGTCTGCAAATTCAAAATCATTTCACCTAGGTCATGCCTTTTATTTCCTGCAGGCTTGTTTGGCTTTAGACAGTGGCTTTTGCACTTCACTTTGGTATCCAGTGCTGGACTTGTGTGAGGATATCTGAAGAAGGAAGAAAGGGCACAGTGCTCCACACACACTGCTTACCGGCTTGCTGCTCCTCATGGTCCTCCTCAGGCTGAGAAGAGAACCTTGGAATTGGAGACAACCCTCCCAGAAAATCCTCCTGACAAACACTCATGTTGCTGCAAAATGCATTTCTATAAGATGCAGGAAGCTGATCCAAGGGCTTCAGGCACATCAATGCTGCCTTATCTCACTTTGGACCCTCGGGCCTTTGCTGTTGGCCTGTGTGCAAAGCTCCAGGATGTTTCTGTTGCTGGTGCTCAGTAAGGCTTAAATATTGAGAGTTTAGTCTTGGAAATTGCATTAAGTCTCACCTTTACCTACTTAGACATTTTTACTCTGTCAATCAGAGTTCTTACTTCAAGTCCAAAAGGAACAGAATGTATGGAGACTTTAAATGCTCTCTTACAAGTGAAAGATATTTCCATAGTATCAAGAGAAGATTGTGTGTGCTTATGCCTTGAGCACACTGCATGAGTCTCATAATGTAAGTTTTCATTGTTAATTGCTATCATTATTTGAAATATTTTGTTGCTTACAACAACAACAACATAATTGCAGGAATCTGGAAACTGAAGAAAAATCTGTCTGTGCATCAGGCAAGGTGCTGGTGCTGTACTTCCAGTACTAACTCAGCTTCAGTCAAGTTATTCACTGCTTTCTTTATTATCAGTCTCTTTGTAATCACTTTTGAGTGTTGCAACCTCTACTCAGTCCCCCTTCAGGGACTCACATTTTCTCTTGACTCAACCTTTTTCTTCATAATAAGAGAAATAAATAGCACAGAGACCAAAGATGAGACTGTTCAGTGAGAACGAGTATGAATTGGAACTCATTTTCTCATCTGGTCCCCAGATTTTTGTTGTTTTATTTCTGTGAAATGTTTATACTGTGCTGTTGGGAATGAGTGTGGTTACAGATTTTATTTCTTTTAAATAAAGCCTTTTGAAGAGTATCCTACATCCTCAGAACATATGCAATAATAATTCCTTGACTAGTAACTGTGCTGAAGGAGGAAAGGCTGCCAAAGGCAGAGGTTAAAAAATAGCAGTATAATTTTAGAACATGTTTTAAAAATGTCTCCTCGTTCACAAGTTACTGTCTTTCCTTTTTGTCTTTTTCACCTGCATAAATGAGCCAGTGTTAAATCCTTGGGAAGAATAGTGTGCATGAAATAGCAAGTGTCAATTATGGCACTGATTTATTTTATAACTAATGTACTAAATTGATTATTAAATAACAGTATCTTTCCCCAATGTAATGCTTATAATCCTGAAAGATACCAGAGTATTTTCTAACTTGATACATATGTTGGTGAAGTATGACACAAAGAAGTGATCAACATTGGTTTGAAATAGTCATAACATAAACATGCATCATTTCCTTCCACTGTCATTTCATGTCACGTGTTAGAAAAAAGCTATTTCAGGAACATTTGAGATAATTTTAAATCATTATATGAGAATTTTTATAACACATCAAGTAAAACTGGATGTTTCTGTACTTTTGACTCCAACAGCACAAGTCTTGGCATATGTCACAACATCCTTTCTCAAATTCCTTTTTTCACTGTGGCAGCATCGTGACACTACATTTGCTGTTTCTGCCCATTCCAGCGTTCAGAAGCAAGTACTAGCAAGTTGCAATTCTCCCCTTTTCAAAAAGGATAAAAATCTTGCTTTCTGACCCACCAAGACAGTGAGACAATGGGCTTCAAAATCAAGTCATTTTTATGTTTAGGAAACCCATTGCTAACCTTGGGCTCGATATTAATGGCTTGGGTAATTGTTGCCTTCTAAGGGAAGACAAAAGACATATTTTCTGTCAGAGAGATTTTAAACGAGATGATAGGTCCTTGAAGCTGCTCAGGGGGCTGGAATTGTTCACTCCTTGGCATACTAATGGATTCTGGAAAGACAGAATGGAGTATGTAGAGATGTTGCTTTGCCCAGCAATGATCCATGAGTCACACGTAGTCACTGGTTGGCAGTGCACAAATTCCCAGCAGCTTAGGGCAAGAAGTAAAAAGGATCACACAGGGAGCTGAAAGAAGAAAGGCAATTTAAGGTTTTGATATGTTTTATCAGCAGCTGGGATACATTAACATGCATCTTTCCTTGCTTTTACTGAGGATTTTCTTACATAGAAAGCAATTTGTCCCTTGTTGAACACACAGGGTTAGGAGCAGCTATATGTGATGGAGGGTGCAATGACTAAAATGACCATTAATTGTAGGGGTCTGATAGTTTACCTTGCTCAGACAGGAAGCTCAGTAGTTTGAGCAGTACACCAGGCCCCAGTCACTAAGCTGCCCTGACATGATGATCCTTGAATTAATTTCTTGCTGTAATGATATGCATAGCCACATCAAATCCACAGTGGCTGCAGTTTAGGCAGTTAATGTCAAAGTACAGTCATGCAATCAGAATACATTTTCACAGAGTGGATGTAGCCGCAGTCTCTGAAGACCAGACTTAAGATTCACCATTTTCATTTATCAAAGGATGCTAGTCACAGATGGCCAGCACCACACAGGTAAATGCAATCTCCACTCCACTTACTTATCCAGCTGAATCCTGCCTAAAATTTGTATTATGTAACAGCTTTAATATTACCTGAACTCAAATGGGCTGCGAAATTATTTGCCAGTACTTCTTTGTGTGTGGCAGTAATGCCCATTAAGTGCAGTGCTGTGAAAACTCGCACTCATTTCATTGATAACAATGTGCTTTTTAGACAGTAAATTTCTGCAGTAGTTAATTACTACCGTTCTGAGATGGTTAATAAAGGTAATCAGATGGGCTTTTCCAGCGTGATACCATCCCAGGAATGTGACAGCCACTCAGAGCCTGACCGCCTGCTGTGTACTGCTGCTTAATTAAGTATTCCTGAAGTGTTTAGTATTTAACAGCTTGTGATATTTAAATTCTATCTGATCCATCTTATAATGCTTATCATTCATTAAAAGGAAAAAAAAAAAAAAAGAAAAAGAAACAACAGCAACAACAAAAGTGCAGCCCTTTAAGAAGACAGTGCCAGGTGGAGAATTACACTCATTCTTGATCCGTATAGGAGTCTCACAAGTTAGGATTTTCCAAGTGGGAGACTTCGAAATAATCCTGAACAAAAAAATAACTGGCAGCAAAATTCTATGGGCATAAATAAACTAGTGTGAGCTAATAAAGGAAAGTAGCTTTGCAAAGTCCAATACATAGGTCTGTGAAGCTATTAAACCCCATACATTTCACGATCAGTATGTGAAGATGGTTTCCATAGGCATATTTACACATAGTTTCCTGTTGAAGGCTCCCAGTTGTGGCATTCTGTAGATCTAAGGCCTATTTAGGAGCAATTCTGCTAATCCCTGATCCCAGGGCTGCCTGAAGTCAGTAGAAACACTTTGCCTCTATAGACAAGTTCTTGTAAATATCTCCTTGTTGAAGGATTTAGGTCACTGATTGTCAGTATCAGACATACTTCATAAAACCATTTACAGAATAATACAGTCTTCTCCTTCTGCCTTTTACTAGGTAGGTTGTTACACCAGATAACCTTTTAATGACACTATTCCATTTTAACTTTACTCCAGAGATAGAGAGAAAAAAAAAAAAAAGAAAGAAAGAAAAGGTCCTTAATTCTATTCACCCTTCACACATCTGCTGCAGTAAATTAGTCAAGATTGATTGGGGCTGGGTTGGTTGGTTGGTTGGTTGGTTTTTTAAATTCTGGAATACTGTCCTCTGTGATAGAAACCAACATGTAACTCCCAAAGGGAGCTGGGCGAGTTTGGGAATTACCAGGCTTATAGGTCTAGTACCCCGCAACTTCTTGTCTCTCAAAACACCTTCAGTCCATAAACTTAGCAGATTCATTCCAGAGAAAGAAATGTATGCCAGGAAAATTAAATTGCTACCACCAAGGCATTAACTGAGCAGTTTCTTTAGCAGAAATCAGAGGTAGTTGTCGCTAAAGGAAAAGTTGGGAGCAGTGAAGATTGACTGATGTTGTGTGAGAGGAACATTTAGCACCACAACCTTCACCCAGAGCCTGTATTGGAGGCAGCAAGGTTCAGACTTTCCCGGGTGTTCCTGTGCATCAGACCTTGTTTGCACAGTCTGAAGCAGCATCAAACATTTAAATATCACTTTGATTGTGCCAAATAACTGGAAACTTGAGCTTCAGAGCTGGACTTTGTTACTTAGGCCTGTCTCCAGTAGAACGGTAGCACAAGGCCCATTACCAGGAGCGTCTACCTAATGATTTAAAACAAATTATTATGATGGATATGTTGGCTTAGGCAATCAGACCAACTGGATGGTGATCACTCCTGTGAAGGAGTGTATCATTCATATGATCTAATATGGATTAATCTATATGTAAATTACTTGGTAATAGTGCAGCTTCTGCTTGAAAATCTGTGTGCATTGAAGAAAGGAAAGCATTTCTTGGTGACTACAGGAAGCTCGGTGTAAAAGTCTGTGCCACCTCTGTTTTAAAAGCCTATCACTGATATTCAGAGGTTCACTTTCTCTAATTCATGAGAGTAATGATTTCCACAGGGTCTAATCTGAGCCCACTCATCTGGCCCTCCTGCTTGATGAATGTTTTCCTGTGAAGACAAGAATTGACAATCCATCAGCAATACACATTCTTTTACGACTTGTTGAGACTAAGCTGTTGTTTTGGGACACACTGATGATTTTTAGCACATAATTCATGCCACGCAGTCAGGCTTCAAGGTGACATGGTAGCTTTTAGTTCTCAGACCAGTAAATCTAAGTTTTATGAGAAATCTTGTATGATAATTTTTTTACCACTTCCACAAATTACTAGAGATAGTTTTTTTGCATATGAAAATAATATATTTTTTCATTTAAAATAACATAATTTTTCATTTGAAATGTCATACATTTTAGGTATAAATTCTGGACTAAGAGCTAAGGTGATAATTTTAGCTACATTTTTACTTTGAAAAATTTGTTTATTAGATGATCTTGGATCTCTTATAAAAGGATCAATTCCATCAAAGTAAGTATGCTCTAAGTGGAATTTATTCACAGGAATATAATTTTCTTTTCACCAACTCCTAGCTCTTGAGAAAATCTTTGCTTTTTGCACCATTTCTGAGAGAAAATTAGTATTCAGTATTACAAATATATTGTACCAATAGTTTATTTTTACTGAGTTGACTTTTTGAGGAGATATCAAGGTGTTATTCCAGTTTATTTTTAGTGCTTTACATAATAAAATGAATTTTCAGATTGTTAGAAACTGAAATTATCTTGCTGACCCCAGCATGCTTTTAATGTCAGAATTCCACATTGCCAGAATATGTTATTGATAGGAAATCAGGTGAAATTATTGTTTAAAGCATCATGATGAAATAATTGCTTAAAAATTCTTATTTTCAATATTTGTTTGAGATCATTGGACAAGATCTCTGCTCAGTAGCCTGATTTACTCCTTCAGTAAGTGTCCAGTGGCTATCTAGGAGTGTTCAAAAAAAAAAGTGTAATTGGCACTTAGGGACATGGTTTAGTGGTGAACTTGGCACTAGCTTAAGAGTAAGAATCAATGAACTCAGAGGTTTTTTACAGTCTTAATGATTCTATGATTCTTTGAAAGTGTTGGCATCTCCCAGTGCTTTCTTTCATCTCTCTCTCTGCCTTTGCTATCAAAAAAGTCTGAGGTAGTTTACTGACAAGCAGAAGTTCACATGATCAGTGCAGGTGCTAGCTTCACTAAATACCCATTTATACCGGTCTCAAGTAACTAGAAAACTTTCTTTGTGCCAAGAGCACAAGTATCTCAAATCTGATTAGATGCATAAGTGTCTGTGTGGATTCATTACCAGAATTACTTGTGATGGATTTGGCAGAGAGACAATCTCCGACATCAATAACAAAATAATACTTCTCTTGCTAATAGTTTAACAGCTCTGGAATAACATAGTTTCTTCCCTCTCCCTACCCCCTCCTTCCCCTATTTTCATTTTAAAATCCTTTCAGCCTTACAGTGTCATTCCTTCAGTGTTAGAAATTACTGGTCCTTCTGGGCAAGATAGCTCATAAAATTTAGAGAGAAAAAGAGTTTGTACTCTCACATTTTTGCCTACTTGCAATTTATTTCCTTCCATCTTAGTAATCTATGTCTCGGGATGTAGCAAAGAGCTCTTTGCAGTGCTGCTCTGCAAGGGTAGCAAAACAGGAGGACCTGGCCTGTTTCTTTAGCTTGTAATAGTCCTGGAAAACCAAAGTATCTCACACAGCTCACAAGGAGTGGGGACCTGGTGTGGGGCACGGGCAGGGCTGGCACCACAGGCTGCTCCTGCTGCCTCAAAGCCTGCCACCAAGGCTGGATCTGGCAGCTGCTGGAGGAAGGACCCCCCCAGCATTCCACAGGCTTCTCAGTCTCAAGGCGAAAGAGGTTGGTCATGTTTATATTTTGTAAGCCTGAACTGTCCCTAAGTAGACTTTCCATGTGATAGAAAACTGCTCACCTTAAAACGTGGCAAGATCCATTTTATGGGCCCATCTCTATGCAAACTTCTGCCTGTCCCTGTACAGCATCAATCCAAACACACAATAAACAAATCTTGTATAAACTTTGCATATGCGGTGTTGACATGGGCATGCACTAAGTTGCTATCCATTCATCTTTCTCCCTAAAAGCCATTCATTTCCAAGTTTAAGACTCTGATATGCAACTTCTGAATAGTTCTATTGCAGAGTAGTTAATGTTAGACATTTTGTCATTTAATTTAATGTTACCAAGTTCTTCCCATTTCTCCACACTCACCTCTCTCTCAGAGTGCCTCTCTCTCACTTCAGTCTTGCAGTCTTTGAAATACACACCATTAAATGGATACTGTCATGGGATTTACTCCTTGCAGTTTGTCCCTGAGGTTTGTAGAAATGAAATTTTCAGTTTTATAGCAACCAGGGCATTCTGTGGATCCTACAATCCCTCTCATATTTTAGGAGAGGAGCTCCATATATTTTTTTTTTCCTTTTTGGATTATTAGAAGTCCACAGTGAAGCTGAGCCACTCTAAACTTCAAAGGCTCCTACCTTAATGAATAAGACACAGCACATGAATAACGTAGGCTACATGGAGCAGAAATAAGGACCAATGACACTGCTGTAAACTATCTGCAAACAGCGATGTAATAAAACAAGGCAGAAGCAAAAGGACTTCTGTGTTTTGTGTCTGATTAAATTGGCTTTAGATACAAAATATAATGAAGTCATAACTTTGTAACATCCTGTGACAAGAAGATACTATTCTTCTCACAGAAAGGCCAAATGATGTGCTTTTCAAAACTGGTAAAGCATTTTGGAAGACTTTGTTTCTCAGTACTCAACACACACATGCAGAAATGCAGGGCACTGTCACAGTAAAAAGCCTTTTAGAGGTCTAACTAACCATGTAAATATAGATGCATGCCAAATCACTAGATAACACTTCCTATGATGAGCCACGAGCCTGGATAAATTACCTTAGTTTTTAGGAAACACATCTCTGAGAACTCTATTGCAGCTCCAATTTTCACCCCTTGCCCCCAGGAGACTAAATATTGAAATTGTATTACCATCACAAACATGTATTTTTTTTTGTTAAAAAATAAAATTTACCCTCGGAATACGTTTCAAAATTGCCTGAGCTTAGTGTTATGTGGTTATGCTAACTATATGAATTCATGCTTTATATGCATATTCCCAAGCACATGTTTAATAAACAGTGCAGTAGCTTCAACACAAATTTATCTTTTGATTTTTTTCCTATTCTTTATCACAGAATGAAGAACACAGTTCAATGTATGCAGAAAGTCAAGGCTGATAGTGTCTGTTTGTTTACAACTTGGTGCCTTCTGATGCTTTTTTATCTTTGACCCCAGGCCTTATAAACTTGTAGGGCATCAGTTCATCCCTTTGATATGTGTCTTCATCTCCCTCAGCATCAAAGAGAAGTTGGCTGGGCAGGCAGGGGTAGGCACTCTATTTTGGCAAATGCTTTTTTTGCACTCCCAGGGAAGACTGTGATATATTCTGAGCCCTCTGGATGTCACAAGTTCAGCAACTCTGACAAATAAAACATAGCAACAATCTGACATGAATTTTATGAAGCCACTAGTAATGTATATCTTTCAGCATTGTGGAAACACACAGAAATATAAAAAGGCTCCTCCTGTCTGCTGAGGAATAGTTAATAAACTTGAAAGAGATAAGAAGAGGAGGATAGGCTACACTAAAGCTGTCTCTCCTCTGTGCCTGAGTGTCAGTGTGAAGATGGTAAATACTTTTTGTGCTCAGAAATAATAGTTCTCCTTATAAGCAGCAAATTTGACCTCTAAGAGTTTATGAACAGCTCAGCTCTGAAAAACAGATAAAAATGCATTTTGCCATGGGAAAGATCAAGCTCAACAAACCAACTGCTGTTATCTGGGAAAAAAAAATATGATGAAAAGGCATTATACCTCTCTCCCAAAAAATTGCTTCAACTATCTACTACTGTGCTGTGCACTTGAGAAGACCATAGACAAAACTGTGCATTATAGAGCTCATTACCCAGGTAGTCACAGCCCAGGGTGAGCAAGATCCTGCCTCTTCTTCCAACTTCCAGGACTTTGGCTTTCTGCCACAAAGTTTGCTTTAGCTATATGGGCGTATTAATACAATGGGATGGTACAGAAAAGACCTAATTTTGATTCAACTTCATTGCTTCAGATCAGGTGTAAGACTTTTTGTAAGTTGCCTCAGAGCCAGGCACTTAACTTTCTCATTCTCCTGTGTGAAAGGCGTGTCCTGAGTACCCTCACATTTAGGGAAAAGCTAGCCCAGAAAACACCTCTAACCACAGGGCTCTTGTCGATTTTTCTCTCTCTCTTCTCATCTCTTCTTCTGCCTATTTCTCTCCTCTCCTCACCACCTTGAAGAAGAAAACAAAAAGAGGGCAAAAAAAAGAGGCAGAAAGAAAAATAATAAAGCAAGAAAAGCAGAAAAAATAAAGTTTTTGAGTTTGGAATGACTGAAAACTGTCTTCTGCTATTATAAATAAATTAATTAATTAAGCCCACTTCTAGCTAATAGAACTGCTCTAGGAGCTGTTTGATAAACATGCAGTTTGTCTATGCAGGATGACAAATCTCCCAGGAGCAGATGTTTTTCTTCTAAGCACTGTATAAAAAGTTGCTTTATCTGCTTAATAATGTATCTAGATATAACCTCTCCTTTGCAACAGAAAAAATTAAACAGAATAAATCTGCCCTGCGATAGGAGCCTATTATTAATACTGATCCCCTAACTGCTGTTAAAATACAGTTGTGTTCCTTGACACATTCAGTTCCATTTGCATTATGGAAAGCTGATGCATTAAGTTGGCAATAAAAATGCATGGCCTTCTGAAATGAATGTACTGGATGAATGAATTCTGCTCCTTCTATGCATGGTCTCAATGCACTGCTCACATGCCCTTGCTTTTTGCAAGGGTGGGTAATATAAATTGCCCCATGTTCAGTAGCTCATTTTGCAAGACTCACAAAGAGTAATAAACTCACAGTGAATTTATCATTTTACAGACACCTTCCTATGCAGAAATCCATTGTTTGGTGGTTGAGTATTTTGTTGGGTTGTTTTGTTTAATATTTTGTAGGGCTTTCTTCCTTTTAAGGTGACATACAGGATTCAGTCTGGTAAAATAACTTCACTGTTTTGCTCTTTAAAAAAATGAAAGCTTTCAGAAACCTCTTTAAATATTACTGTTTGTGATTCACAAGCTCTGCTTTCAGTCTACAGAAAGGTTTAAGATATTCCAGCAGTTCTGTTCCAAGCTATGATTGTGCAGGAAACTAGAAATGAGTCACTTCTACTGTTCAATGTTCATTGCATGTCATTTTTCAGATTCACTACTTCACTTCTTATGTTTCAGCATGTGTCCTTGAGAGCCTTGGAATGAATCAAAACCATTAATGCAGCAGAGCAGTGATGTGCAGCTACTGAAGGGACGTCAATGGCCTTGTATGCAATCTCCACACAAAGCTGTAGCTGACTTAAACAGCTCACTTCCCTCTCCAGATGTCAGGGTAAACAGGTACTAATAAACCCCAAAAACTGATGTTTGTCCAAGATATAATGCTCAAACTAGTTCTAAGAGCTACAAAGGCTGTCTGTGCGAAAATCACACAAAAGAAAATCTACCCTGGTTTTATTTATCCTAAAGGAACAGCTCAGGGCAAGCTGCACCCAGAATTTCACCTTTCGCATGCAACTCACTTCAAGAGAGAGGCCCCTGTCAGCAGCTCCACAAAAGTGCAGAGTTGAGGTGTACACCACGGCTGAATAGGGGATCAAAGCATAACTCCTGGGCCTTTTGCAAACACTATGATAGGAATGGGACAAAGTGGTGTTATAATATTTCTAACTGCATCTGCATCAGTAGGTTTGTATTGCTTCTGTGGCAGAACTCCCCAGCCAGGCACTCCCCAGAGAGTCACAAGAGCTCAGTTTTGAGTACCATGAGTACAAGCAAGAGTGTCTTAACAGCACCACTGTGCTTCCAGAGAGATGTTCTATACTTCATTCGTTTTTTCAAGGGTTGCCTTTTACTTTGATTACTTATTTCAGCTTTGCCTTGCCAGTTCATAATTAGCAACTACTTTTCCTTTGTTTTCCTGATATTGCTTACCCAGGGGGGTATCTTTTATCCCTTACCACAGTTACATTTTTCACTTTCTTTTCCTAAGAAGTTATGTTAAATTAAGCTGTATTAGTAATCAGATAAAAACTCAACTTATAATTAAAAATTATTCTCATTTCCTCCTCAACTCTGTTGAAGGGGAGTTGTTTTTTTCATTCTTATCTGTTAAAGAACTACTTGGTTTCTAGACTTTATAGGTGCTTCCAGTCACAGCCAATATTTGTTGATGGCAAGTGTTGAGCCAAGCTATACCTCTTCTCTCCTTTTATTGCCTCAGCTTCTTTGCTTATAACATTCAAGCATTTCCTCAGCACATTTAGGGATTACAATTTACAGTATAGGGAGGGAAGTCAAGTTACACCATGGCATCCAGAATGTCTAAATAGCCTCTACAGGTCAATTCAGACTACCCAGCTTCATCTCTCATACTGCCACTTTTGGGAAAAGCAAGCTATGTAGAAAGCCAAGAGGGTTTCGTGTTGACATAACTCCTAACTTTGAATGCTTCATCAGCTGGAGGCAAACACAGAAGAATGCTTGATTTTCTGCTTTCCCAGGCCATTAGTCATTGTCACAACCAATTTCACATTTTGGGGGGCCATTCCCAATCCTCCCCTCAGATCACCCACACACCAGACTTAGCCACCACCTTAGGATTATTTCTCGTGCCATGTAGAGGCTTCACTATCTGAAGCAAAGCCTGGGTTTATTATGTGTGTAAATTCAGGCAGTAACTGCACCGGGCAATACAAGGGGGACTTATTTATGAAGACAAGTCTCTAACATCAGGTTCAAAAGTATGAAACTTACCTGCTGTCTGAAAAGGTCTAAAAGATCTAATGATTTTCCATTGCAAATGTTCCTTCCTTCCTTCCTTCCTTCCTTCCTTCCTTCCTTCCTTCCCTCCTTCCTTCCNTTCCTTCCTTCCTTCCTTCCTTCCTTCCTTCCTTCCTTCCTTCCTTCCCTCCTTCCTTCCTTCCTTCCTTCCTTCCTGTCTTCACTACAGCTACCCTTTCCCTATGCATTGCTATTAAATACAGAATAAGCTGTTCTTCCCACCAGAAAGAGAACAGATGTCTTTAGAGAAGTAGGTCATAGGTTCCCTTTCAAAACAGGTCTTTGTAAGTTGGCAGTGTTTTTGCCTGTTTGGCTGTACCTCAGCACACACTGCAGTGCAAGGATGGTGCCAGCACAAAGGCTGCCATGCTCCTCAGTTTCATTCCTGCAGAGCCAGATCACAGAGGAATGGACAGTGGGATTTCACCACCCATCTGCTTTTTGGCTTTGGTGTGGCTTCCAAGGCAACACAGGGGGTTGCACTCTTCAGCCCACACAAGGGCTGCACTCTCATTTCCCAAGCCTACTTTGACAGGCTGCTGGGATGGCACATTCATGGAATAATTTCGATCATACAAATATTTAAGATCATCAAGTCCATCCATTTATCCAGCACTGCCAAATCCACCTCTAAACTATGTCCTTGAGTGCCACATCTACATGTTTTTTTCAATATCCCCAGGGATGATGACTCAACCACTTCCCTCAGCAGCCTGTTCCGATGCCTGACCATCCTTTCAGTGAAAAATTCTTTCGCAATAGCTATTCTAAAACTCTCCTCATGCAATTTGAAGCCAATTTCTCTTGTTCTACCACTTATTATTTGAGAAAAGAGACTGACCCCTGCATAGCTACAATCTCCTTTCAGGTAGTTTTAGAGAGTGATAAGGTCACCCCTGAGCCTTCTTTTCTCCAAGCTAAAAAATCTCAACTCCCTCAGCTGCTCCTCATTATTTTGTTCTTATTTGGAATCTGGGAGCTTAACATTTAGCCACTGAGATTAGCTCAGTTGATTAGAGCATGCTGCTAATAAACAGCATGGGTTTTGGGTTTGATCCCCATATGGGCCATTCACCTAAGAGCTGGACTTGGTGATCCTTGTGGGTCCCTTCACACTCAGCATATTCTGTGATTTCAGAGAAAAGTCTGTGGAAATGGTTAATCATTCCCAGTCTTGTAAGTGAGCTGAGTGTGAATCAGAGAGGCTATACAGCACTTATTTTATACACTTACTTTGGACCATAATGGCCTTGGCAGGACAGTGAGATGGGTAGGAGTGCAAAATATAATTTATCAGCTGGAAACTGGATGACAAAGCCACAAAACTCCACGTTTGGTTTTTGTGCACATCGTGTCTCCACTCTAACCCTACCCATCAATGACATTTCCCAGTGACACTTTTTGCTGAAGCCCTCCATCTGCTATACCCACCCACCAACTCTGTCACAGCCTTCACACCCATCTCTCCTTACATCACTGTGCCTTTCATTGGACTATGTCAAATGTAACTATGTCAAATGTAACTATTTTCCAGTAAGGATAAGGACTAATTTCAGTCATTCCAATTCAGCTTTGTGTCCATAACTACAGTTACCAAAATTCCCATTTTTGTGAACGTTCCCTTCTTTTTAAGTTAGAGCTGGAGCTCAGACAATGAGTGAAAAAATAGCTGACAAATATCCTTTATCCTTTCCTTTCCTCCCCTTGCTCTCTTCTCTTCTCTTCTCTTCTCTTCTCTTCTCTTCTCTTCTCTTCTCTTCTCTTCTCTTTTCTCTTCTCTTCTCTTCTCTTCTCTTCCCTTCCCTTCCCTTCCCTTCCCTTCCCTTTCCTCCTCTCCACAGTACAATGGCAAATCTGGGTTACACGGTATAGCTTTCTAAGTACCTAAATCTTTGCTAGAAGGCTGTTACAATTGCTGAATAATTTGAGAAATCATCTCTGATTGGTAAAATCCAATACCACATCTTTCACTCAACTGTGATAAAGCATAAGACCCCATGTTTTCTCAAAGGATGGATTGGGGCTCAATTGGTGTGTGTTACTGTGCATGCAGCCTATGCAACCTGCTCCAGTCCAGGCTTTTCCTTTTGAAATAAGCTCTACTCCAAGTAGTCTGTGGGTGAGGAATGGGCCCTTCAACATAGGTTACCACCACTGCATCTAAAAGTGTCTGAGAAACTGTTACATACAACCCATGGACAGAGAACAACTGCCTGAAATTCAACAAAGGCAACCACAGGGTCCTGCTCCTGGGCAGGAATAACCCAGGCACCAGCACAGGCTGAGGGCTGATGTGCCAGGAAGCAGCTCCGTGGAGAAGGACCTGGGGGTCCTGGTGGAAAACAAGCTGTCCCTGAGCCAGCAGTGCCCTTGTGGCCAAGAAGGCCAATGGTGCCCTGAGGAGCATTAGGAACAGCACTGCCAGCAGGTCAGGGCAGGTGATCCTGCCCCTCTACTCAGCCCTGGTGTGGCCTCAGCTGGAGTGCTGTGTCCAATTCCAGGCTCCTCAGGACCACAGAGGTGTGGAGCTCCTGCGTGCAGTGGAAGGCGACGAAGATGATTAAGGGACTGGGGCATCTCATCAGTAGCTTAGTGAGAACATAATTTTAGTGGTTTCCATTTCTGTTCATGATTTACACATCTGTCTGTTCTACCAGATAAACCATCGCACAAGAGACATGAAATGAAAAATTCTAAGGTCTTGATTATTTAGTCAGAAGTTTTTCCGTAATTGTGATACACTGTGGAACATCACAGAATTCAAAAGTCATGTCACAAGCAGTTCCTTTGCACCCTTACATGAAAGAACATTGTACCATAAAGTATTATAAAACACCTAGGAAGCCAGATGTCCTGACACCTACTTGACCCAAACTCTGTGTTTTTATTCATGACTGCCTGATTTCTTTTTGAGCCAGAAAGATTTTGCAGTGGTTTCTGTAACGTTTGGAAGAGGAGAGAAATATAACAGTAGAGATATACATTAGACTGAAATCATAGATTTTCTGCAGGCTGTGAAACCTTTCTGAAAATAACAGAACCTCCATATTTGTTTTTTAGTGTCCTTGAAAGGGTGCAGATTTTTAGCTTGTTGCAGAGCTGGCTTCATTCCAAAAAGAGGAAAGAATCCTGTGGCAAACAAGGGTGGTGAATTAACACGCTTTACCAACCGCTTGTACAGGATAAACACAAAATATCTTTCTCAGGGGATCTTCTGAGATTAAGATTTCTCCCCTCTGGCTCTGGCTTTCTTTCTCCAATTCAGAGATTGTAGGGAAGGTCACCCCCTTCCTATACCCCTTATGCCTCATCCATATGGAAAACCTAGTTCCCTCTATTATCTCTACAGTCTTTCAAAAACATAACTCCCCTATGGTTTGCGCCATAGTTTTTTGTTTGGAGGGATGGAGGATGATGAAAGGAAGAGCAGGGATATTTCACCTACAGCCCAGTTATTTATGCAGAGCCCTATCCACAGTGGGGTATCTGTTGGCACCTTTTGTCATATCAGCAGAACCACTGATAGTCTGAGTGAGAGGAAGAAAAAACAAGGGCAGTAAAACTAGGAAATATCATTCATAAAGTTTTATTTTAATGTGGATGCTGCTTTATAGGGTATTTCAATCCCTTCAAAATCAATCTGAGAACAATTCAAAATAATAAAGGAATATGGCTCAATTTCTGGCTATAAGATAATTGACATGAAAGAAAAGTTCTGAACCTAAGTGAAAGGAATAGAGACAGTATTGGTACCCTGGATATATTTGAACAGAAACAAAAAGGACTGAGGTATATAGTTATCTCTCATAGACTGATTTTACAGGAATTGAAGGGATCAAGTAATAAAATATTTACCTGAAGCAGTTTTCCTTTTTCTTAGCAGAACAAATAGAGATAACTGAGATAAAAGTTCTTGAAATAAAGTTCTCTTCCAGTATTTTTCACTATCATTCCTCAAGAAACAGAAGGAACTAGAGGATAACTACATATCAAAATTCATATGAACCACAAATTGTGGAATAAATACCATGCAGGCCTAGAGTGCAAAGATGCAATTGCAATGATGATTCAGTTTATAATGGACATAGTTAAACATAATAAGATCAAAAAATTGTACATCAGAAAATCAGCAGAACTAGTTTATCTATATCATTTATTGGTCGATTAAATTAGGAAAAATCACAATACATTTACTGAGTAGAGGATAAAAGAAAATAGCAATTTTCCTCATTGTTAATGTCACTTTCATGAAGGACATCTAATTTCACAAATCACTTAAGAAGCAAATGTGCATCAAAAGCAAAAAGTGTAACTATATACCCAAACCCGGAGGCTGTTCCAAAACTTACCAAGTAGAAATGCCTAATGGGTAAAATTGCACCTGTTAAGCTCTGTCTTAACTCATTAATGCAGATACAGATCTCATACATAGCTGGGTTCATTTGTATGTCCCTGTAGCCTTATTATGAAGAGCAGCTATTTGATCCAGACGGCTCTCTTCCCCCTAACTCACCTGTTTGCTGGGGGAGAGCTAAGAAACATCCCCTAAGGATGAATATAAGGCCTTTGGGTGATTATAAGCCACTAGGAAAACTGAAAGCCATCCAAACAAAATAGAATGGGATCCCTTCAGCAAACCGTGCCCAAGTGGATACAGGAGGGTTTGTCCTCCCCGAAAGGACTGAGTGGTTCCATCACTATGATTTGGAGCAGGGCACTGGAGGAGTGCCTCGCTGCAGAGTGAGTCCCCATTGCCCCCTCTGAGTTCTTCTCCCCATTCGAGCCTCCTTTCTGCTCCTTCTGCCCCGCCCACAGCCCGGTGTTACAGTAAGTGCTCTACACAGGGCAGCCTGGCCTCAGCTGCTCTAGCTCCACTGCCTCCTGAGACAGGAGCACAGCATCCTCAGCTGAGCAGCCAGCCTGCTCTGGGAGAGGCCTCGAGCCAAACCTGAAGGAAAAACATAGCAAGTGTAAGCATGTAGTATAATTTAAAAAGGCAGGATTCAGTGTACCATGCTCACTTGACAAAATTGAACAAAGAACAGAACATCAACAAGCATAAATTAATAAAAGATATGGATTTTCATCCACAAATACATATGGCTCAAGTCTCTTTATATATCATTCCCAGATTCCTCAAACAGCCTTCTGCATCCTAAATACATACAATAATAACTGAAAGGAGTTTAAAGACATGTTAAGAGTTATTCCAAGGAGAAGGACGCAAGAGGAAATAATGAGGTAAATAGGCTCATCTGAAAGTTAAAAAGTAGGTATTTTTGGATGCTCTTTATGGAACTATCAGGCAGCATGGATATCATGAGGTTACTGTGGGGAAAAGAAATGAACTATCAAATCTCTCCAGATTGCCAGAAGCCAACAACGCTTAGCACTATTGTCAGTACTGTTTCTCCCTTGTGGCTTGAACAATGCTTGAAAATTATGATTAGATACAATTGAAACAGTCAGTGTACACAATAAAAGGCATGAGAGAACGCAGTGTTAGGAAAAAGCCAATTAATGAATTTTCTAACAGAGGTAGCCTACAAAAGGTAGCCTTCAGAGTGCATTTAAGAGGAATATGACCTTTTTCTCTAATACACACAAAAACTTTTGAGATATATTGACTTAGTGACAGCTGTGAGTGCAGGATATGTAGAATTCTTTAGTTTCTGAGTACAGAAAAATAATTCATAAATGACTGACTGAAGGGACTTCCTTGAATCTTGAGTCCAAAAAGGGGCTGATTATAAACTTCAGACACAGTGTTTGACATTAGCCCAGGTGACTTTGGTTCATCCACATGCAAGCCAATTTAGCAGCTACTGTTGCTCCTTACTAATGCCCTCTAAATCCCCAAAGCAAAGACAGAGCAGAGGACATGGCTTTTTTTCACGTGTTTTTCAATGCATGCTATAAATGTGTGCTATGAAAGAATAAAAAAGAAACTAGAATTTTTTAATTTTTTTTTTGTCTTACCAAGAAATTATCTGGGGAAATTATGAATAGCTAATTAAAAAATAAACCCCACATATTTTTAGGGACTAAGAAATACATCATTTTAGTTAATGCTTTCCAAGGTATGTTTTGTTAAAAATACAGAATTTCCAGTGTATAATACAATCCTATTCTATACATAGCACTTACTTTTCTGCTAGTTATAGAAAATAGTTCCTGTTGTCATAGACTTTAACTATTGTCAGTTGAAATAAGGAATTAAGATAGAAAATATTTCTATTTCTTGGTGTCTTTTTTCTAAATCATGCATACAAAAGTTTAAAACTGTATTGTTTCCTGAAACATGAACAACCACTGTCTAAGTGATTACTGAGATTTAATACTTTTATTTTTGCATATGCAAGTTACGAACATCTTAATTTTATCACAGCCATTGTGATAGTCTTTTCCAGAAGGCGTTTTTGAGAATATTATCTGACAAGAGAGCCTGTGTTTGAATGGCTAAGTATAAGATTTCACTCTAAACAGAAACTGTGGAAGTAAAACTATAAGCAAAGACCCTGTGAGGAATCCTTTCTTGATTTCTCATCACTTCCTTCAGTTACAGTTCAGTGGTTTCTGCTCCAAATTCAAATGGAGAGAAGTTAAGCCAAACAAGAATGCATTATATTTTTCCTTGCCCCTAAAATCAGTGTATATTTTTGACATATATGAGTTATTTTAGACTCATATGAACTACCAAGCCTTTCAGAACAATGTAGTGTGCATTTCAGTGTAGCAGGCAGCATATGTTCTGTCTCACAGAATGGCAGCTACCTCTACAGACTGCCAAGTCCCATAAATTTAATGGTGCAGCCTACAGAAAACAGGAACCTAATGGTTATATATCTATAGACAGATATTCATGGTGCTAGAAAGGCCCATTCAATCATCTAGTCGGACTTTCTATATATTGAGGGGCTCTTAAATTTCACAGCGTAGCCCACTCTGCAGGAATAAATACATAGCTAGTCATCTTTATCACCCATGGCAGTTTGTAATGAGCTTCAGGAGCCGTAGCAGCAGAGCCTGAGGTGTACACGGGGCAGGACTGACACAGCTTCTAGGACAGAAGGAGGGGATCAGCAAGAATGGATGCTTCTCTCCAAACCTGTGTCTTCAAGCTCACTTTCTTTCATGCCTTTGCTGCTCTCACATAAAAGTCTGCATGTTGTGAGCGTGGAACCACGAGAATACACAAACTAGCTTCTTCTGCAGCCTAACAAGATGCAGCACTCGAAGACAGAAGTCTTGGGGTGAAAACAGAGTCAGGCACTACAGAAACAGAAAGATGGCAGGTCCATGTTTCTGATGGTGGGATATTTTGGGATTCTGATGGCCTTCATTAAGCCTAAGGTTACTGGTGTCTGCTGAAATTCGTGTGTGCCAATCACAGCAAATAGTAAGGCAAGCTGTGTCAACACAGAAGACTTCAGAGAAAACGCCTGTCTTGAATGTCAACAGCTTTACTGTGTAAATTCTGGTGTTGGCACAGAAAACCCACTGGGTTTAGAGTGTAACCAAGAAACCTACAGTCTTTTGAAGCTGACTTTGGGATGGACCACAGATAAGTACTGAACAAATTTGTGGTCATGGTTTCATGTGTGTGCCTGAGGGGATAAGGATGACTTTCCCAAAGACAACAACATGCAGCAATTCACTAGGAATGCAGAGACTCAAAGATACTGAGTTGATTTACCTTTTCTACTAATTTGTGTTGCAGAAATGGGACTTAGCAGGATGAGACATGGAGACTTGATTTAAATTTGGTAGAAACTCACTTTGGAGTACTATACCTTGATGTGTGACACCTCTAACACAGGAACAGACTAAGATTTGCTGAACTCAGCCTCCTGTGCTGTTTTTGATTGTCAGGCATAACTGGCCTCTTCTGATTTATACCACTGTCCCTACCAAGACAAGAATATGTGTACTTGACTCAGAGATGAGCTATTAATTCATAGAAGTCCCTATATTAAATACATATGCTATATGATGTTTTCTGTCACTATAATGCCTTTTTCTTCATATTTTGCATTCATTTCCCTCTTTCATTAAGCTGGCTTTCCAGATAGTTGGTTAAGTTAATGTATTTGCACTTGGCTCATGCATTAATCTCTGCAAACTACATGACATTTTGCATACTGCACACCTGGTCATAAATTATTGCTTACTTCATAGTATGTATAACTCTGTATTTCCAACCACCATAAATAAATGTAAAGCGATGCCTCTGCTACTGCCGTCTCACAAAATAACATTGACAGAAGGAAGCCATTCACAAATAGAGAAATAATTAAGATTTCTTTTCAATCTAATGGGCATTAGGGAAAATATTTTAAAGTTCAGCAAGTAGCTGGAATTTTAATATATAAGTTTACTAACACAACTCCTAGAGCTGGACATGAATTCTAAGAAGAATAAGAAAATGTCACTGTGCTATGAGATAAGGAGTCACTTAATCTTCCCTGTCTTATTCCTTCCTTTGTTCAGTTTTCTTTTATTACCACAAGAACAACAGGTTTCTTTAGGTTTTGAAGTATTCTTATTTATCTCCCTTTGCTGAAGTTCAGTTCTGTAGTTGAAAAATTAACTAGCTGGGGGTTCACACAGTGTCTGTCACTCCTTGCAAACCACAGCCACAACATGAAACAAAACGAGGAGCTCTTAATATATGCAGTGAGGAAAGTTAGATAGACTTCCCCTACCCTTCAAACTGCAGGCACAGCACAGCACTCCCTGGATACAAATTACCCCAGCCTCACTGGTCCTCCTCTGGAGTTGTGGCATCTCACAGTTTGTCCTCATCAGGAAGATAAATTTTCTAGAATCACACCACGTTCCAGTGGGACAATTAAATTACTCAACAAAAGCTATTTTCTGACTAATTAAAAACCCTTCCATCATCAAGCAAACAGAAAATTGCATTCATCCTGAAACATTTATTCAGGCATACAGTGGTAAAAGGCAAGAGTTGCAAGCAAAGCCATAAAGTCTTCAGGACACCAACAAAAGCCTTTTCTTCTCATCATAGCTGCAATAAGATCTGAAATATTCTTAATGTTCAAATGGCTGCTCTGCTGTCTGATTTCTTGTGTACTATGCTTGCACCACTGTCTGAAGGTTGCTGTTGCTGTTCCCCACTTTGTTGAATTCCTACAAAAATGTTGACTGAATATAGCTTTTGTAGAAATCTGCACTGTGAGCTCAGAGATGCTCAGGTGGTTTCAAAGCAAGTTATAAGTGATTGCCAGGAGCGGTGCTCAAAGCTTTAATTGTGGAATTAAATTGTAGTAACAGTAACAAAATCCCACTCAACACATTAGGCAGTAAAAGAGTGCCACGTGAGATCTGCAGTTTTGGATGCAAGTTTGTCCATGTTCACATCCACTGTATATTTTCAAGCCTTTTTTTTTTTTTTTTTTTTTTTTAATACACCTGCAAGGCAGGTGTATTCAGACCGATGTAGTATAGAGTGATACTGCTGAGCCTAATACTTGAGCAGTGAAAGTCTAGTCCTAAGAATAAGGAGGAGTCAGTCCTTCCTAAGGGCAGAAGGCTTCTTGCCAAGTTGGAGAATGCTACTCACCTGCTGTGACCTCCTTGATGTCTGCCCTGCATTTTCCTGCATTCTCTGTGATACATTGATCTGACACGCTGCCAAGGAGTGGGATAAATCTGGCATGCCCTTGCTTCTCACCAGTATTGATGCAGTGGCTCTTCTTACACTCACTTTCCTGAAGGAACGGCTGTCCTCAGCAAAGATCCATTTCCTCTCGTTCTTAGTTAGCTTTGGAATACAACTGAAACTTTGCTTGATTCTGTGGATTCTCCCACATAAATTTCTTTTTATCTCAGAAGTCAATTTTATTAGTTAATCATAAAGAATCTAGCAATATTATGTGATGTATGTGTGGGGCAATATATAAATGTCAAATCTTGTTGCTGCAGGCTAGAAGGCAAATGCTGCTTATGAAATATGTTTTAGGAACTTTAAAGGCCAGAGCATTTCTAGGCTGGAGTTTACTAGCAACTTAAGTGCCCCTATCCCTGAAAGTCAGGTGACACATAGGCTTAAATCAGAGTTATGCCGTTTGCAATTATTTTCAAGTAAAGACAAGTGCCTTCAGAGATAACATTTAAAGCAAATAAAAACTTAGACAATAGCCTTTTCTTTCTGTCTTTCAATGGAATGGCAAAAATCTTCTATTGCAAAGACACCAACAATATATTAATAAATTAAATTAACAGACAAGTGTTTTTATAGTACCATGGAAAAAAATACATTATTTCTTTGTTACTGTCCAAGATGCTGTTTGTTAAGGAGGCCTAAATTTTAAAGCAACACGATAGAGGATTGGACTTCAAGCTGGGCTGAATTTCTGTTCTGTTGATAACGTCAAAGTCCCCATTCTTAACAGGAGTCTGGTGAATCCCTGGGAGAGCTGGTTACTGGCAAATCCCTCCTCATGTGAATTTCCTTTCCCTCTGTATTTCTGAATTTCATCTGACTCCTGATGATTCTATTTTCAAAGGAAAACATCATCCTCTGAGTGGTGCTCTGACCTTTTTCTACATTTAAATCACCGCCCAGCATTGCCACCAGTAAATTTCACTATCAGACACATTCTTTTGTATCACAGATATTAATTAAAGAGAAAATGGGATCATCATGCAGTAGTCAAGGAATCTGGCAGGGAGATCAAAAACACTAAAACCTAATATATATTTTTTTTTCAGTAGCAAAAACAATGTTGAACATGAGGGCAAAAGCATGATTGTTCCTGGAACTGAGAATCTCAAAATAACGGCTTCAGGGGAAGAAATAAACCCCCAGTGACAGCAGTAAAGTGAACCAGATACACTTAATCCCAGAACAGCAAGAAACAAAACAGATTGAGTCACAAGCTGAGCAGTAAGGATTTTTAACAAATTTTCAATTTGAAAAATATTATATGACTGCAAACAGAAAGATGGTATCTTTGTGGAAGGGGTAAAAATTACTGCATGCTATGGCTGGTTCACTACTCTGACCTCAATAACACACTAGAACAGATTTTTGAAGTAAGGGGGGGAAATGAGGTCTGCATTTTCTTTCATAGAAACTTATTTTCAAGATAATAGGTTAATATGACTGGACAAAACATCTGTCATAGAACAGCATGGAAGATGTTGGAATATACTTTAAGCATCTTGCAGGAGCTCTCCTATACTGCTGCAGATGCCCAGACCACCCAAAACAAGTAGCTTCCACTGAGAAGTGATAAAACATGAAAAGGAAGTTTCCCAAAGACAGTGTGATCTCAAATGGTGTTTGCTACAAAACAGATTGCCCAGTGATTGCAGGGTAGTAGAGAAGAATAAAGTGAGATAATCAGGATAGCAGAGCCATTGTCTCCGCTAACCATTTTCTAGCCTGTGTCACTTCCTATGAGGACAAACTGGGTTTAGTTGCTGGGCAGGCTGGACAATTGTATTACCAGTCCTGTCTGAACTACTCTGGTGTTTTTGCTTCCAAAGGAGCTTATATTACATCTGAAACCCACACAATAAATCCCTTCTGTGATACACTTCATGGAAGCAGGACTGTTATTTCAACATGTAAATGTGATGTTCGCACTTTTTCCATGTGCTGCTCGCACTTTTTCCATGTGCTGCTCCTTCCTGCAGAAGAGAAAATACATGAGGTACTATGGAATTTATTGCTTGTTACCATCAAACCTTGACCAAGTAAAATATTATCAGAGTAGGAGAGTAAAGATACATCATCTCTGAACTGTGATGAACATTAAATATCACAATCTCTGTAACTTTCTAGCCCTCAGTCAGTACTCTAAAATGTCTGCCTTTGCTATCTATAGCTACTGCACTTTTCTTCAGCACCTTTCCCATGCTGAAATTCTTCCGGCTGCTCAATGGAAATAAATCTGCACACCAATGAAGCCTTGCTGAGACTCCCAGGGACTTAAGGCCCCGACTGCAAAAATGACACTTGTACTGGCTTTTAAAAAAGATTGGCAGAAGATGCTGCAGAAGATGACCATGCCACTGATACAAAGTGCCAAAAGCATATATATTTTAGAGCAACTGGCAAATGGTTGGGCTTTTAGCACTTGTTTGCAATTAGCAAACAGATATTTTACTTATGTGTGAGAAGAGGAGCAAAAGCCAGCAAGATTGTTTTTAAGGATCTTAATATCCTTCTAAATTACAAATGTTTAGCTTAGCTATTTCTCTGCACTTCACAGGTGACAATTTTTACAAAAGAGATTTATCATTTTCTTACTAGTAGTGTTTGTTTCTGTCATTTTCAAAATCGATTTAAAAACAAACCAGAAAGATGAAGGTAAACCAAATCTCTGAGGGAAACAGGGTGGTGCATTTCTTTGCTTTGTGACTGTAGGCAGCTGGGCTAAGGGCTCCTAATGAAATTTCACTACATTGTTAATCTCCAGCAGGGTGGGCTGTAAAGCAAAGAGCACAGAAAATCACACAAAGTAATACAACTCCAACACACTATTGACAGGTGTTGGGCAAGTGGGGACTTGGCAGAGGCTGAATAGGGAGAAATGAAATGAAATAAAATAAGCACTGGGTATGGCAGCTATCATAGCATTTCTGAGGCAGGGAACATGGCAAGTCGCAAGAAGCTTCACCAGCAACACAGAGAGGGTGGGTAATAGGATTGAAAGATTAGGAGCTGTGCCAGTCTGGCCCAGGGAGTCAGTGGCATAGGCAGCAGGCCTGGTTTGTGTGCACAGATTGAATTGGGACCTTTACAGTTCCAGCTGAAACACTCGAGGATGCCACATTCAGAGAAAATTCATTACCATGACCATTTCTTTTTATTTATTTCTCTTTCTAAAAAATATTGACAGTAGAAATAATGGTCCTAATAGATGGGCTATGTTACACATCTGAAACATAACTGTATGGCACTTAAGTTTCCCCCTTCAATACATTTCTGAAGGCCTCCAACTTGGTTTTTGGATGCAGGGAGAGGCAAGACATACCAAAATCCTGATTAGCAGTTGTTGGCCAATTTGCATTCCAATTTTTCCACTACCACTCAAGTTATCCCTCTTGTGAATAAACAAAGAAGACATAGAATTGTACAGCTCTTCATCTTCATCCTGGAAATGTACACCTAAAAAAATTCTTAGACATGGAAAAAAAGAAAATACCACTTCATTTCTCTGCTCTTGCTGCATCAATTACTCCAACATATTTTCAGTATTTTTTGATGGTTTTTTGTTTACAGTAACCTTAGCAGCAACAAATAATTGTTCAATTCCTAGTATTTAGTTTTTGCTGGTCTTTGTGAACCTGTGTTGCTCACAAAAATCAACCTATACCAACCAGTTTGAATGCACTTGTCTCCCAAGAACTGAATCTAAGCAGTTGGTTTAGTGTGGCTTACTTGGAGTGCTTGCTTCCACACTTTGACGTTTTCTTTTTTTAATTTTAGTTTACAGTTGTGTCTCATAGAATTAGGAGAAGGGAACAAAGCACGATTTTGCTTGTTAGCTGAAATAACCCGCATTTTTCTTCTTGCTCTATAAGAAGGCATCTTGACATCTTGCAGCCTTGTTTTTCCCCTTGGCCTCTCCCACTCGGAGAGCAAGGAAGCAGCAGGGAAGTAGTCTGGGGGTATCTGCTGACTTCATTGCTCCTGCCACCAACATGTGAAGTTGAATCCAGGCTCTTTAAGGAGAATTAGAATAACCAGGCAGTGGCTGATAACATGTCTAGATCTAAAAAGCTTAAAAACCAGAAGGAAATAATTTTGTTGTGGTGGAATGGAAATCAGATGAGCCATGACAGGCACAGTGAAAGATTCATCTGCCAGAGCACAGAGATCATTATAAGCAGAGGAACACCAGGGAAGACCATGGCTTGGGAGCAGAGTTGCTGGAGCTGCAACAGTGCACCAAAAGCAGTACAAATATGAAAGACAACAGCCCCAGAGACCTGAGATACTCAGCAGTGTTGCCTTTGTAATGCAAGTACTCTCCTACTCCATCTGCCTCTGAAGGGCCCTCCTGTCAGGCTGAACAGAGAAGAAAGCCAGAGGTACATGAATCCTTGGCTGCTCTGCTGCAGTGATCACTGAAGAGTTCAACCAAACCACACAGGCTCTCAGGGGTCTGTGCTAAGAGCCATCCATGGCCACTGAACCCAGGAACTCACACTTACATGTGCCTGGAATTTCTCCAGCTAAGGAAAAGTTTCCTTCCACTTCTTTGAAGACATTTAGGAAAGCTTATATTTAGGTTAGAGATGTTTTTTTCAAAGAGAGAGTTCATGGCTAGCTTGTTTAAATAGTAAAGCTTTCTTTTAAAAGCCAGAAACCTTCAGTTTCACATTTCTCTGTGTGTGTGATGGGTAGAGGGTTTTATTATGCTAAGTGCTCTCTAAGGCAGGTGTACTTGGTTTATGAAACAAAACTAAATTGTCATATCTTTTTCCAGTATCAGCCACATTATTTCTGCAAAACTTGAACTGTATCTCTGTGCCTAGGATGCATGCAAATAATACAGAAGTGGTAAAAAGGAAAAGAAGAAAAATTATTTTTCCTATACCTTACTCTTTATTTTACCAGAAAACACAATCAGTGCTACCATGTACAAGTATAATGTTCCCTGGGTAAAGCAGCACCCTACTGCATCTATCTATTTATTGCACAGTAAATGAATATGGGTTGGGTAAGTGCCACATGAGAGCTGCTCAGGAGCAGTGCAACATTGCCACCATGTGCTCTGCATCCAGAACTGGTTTTATGGAGCCAATACACTTATCTTCCTTTCTGCGTTATTTTAGAGAAAAAGGAAAAATTTAAGGGTAAGTAAGTAATTTCTCCCCAACAAAAATTTTTGTTTGACTGTGAATTTAGGCACTGGGAAACTATGTCTGGAGCATTGGCCATCAGCCACCAGTCTCTTTACAGAGTCAGCCAGCAGGCAACACACTTGGGAGTCTCCTATTGGTCTGTTGTTCTCGAGGGGCACACGAATTGCATTAGGAATTAATGATCCCAGGCTTAAGTGGAAAATTCAAGAACTGAAATAGATCAGGAGGGAGTGTTTTTTTCTAAAAATACCATAGTTCTTTAACATTTTTGCTGAAACTGCCAAGCAGCATCTTTCCTAGAGTAATCCAATGAAAATCACATTCTAGGTACACGGGGAATAATTAGGCATACATTATTGCCTTTCAGGATCAGTGACATTTTCAATCACCTTTGACACAACCTTGTTCTTTTTCAGAGGGGCTAGCTGTGATGCTGATCTCAGCACTAATAGAATTCACAAACAATCTATCTTTGCCTTTCAACCAAGCTAGAATGTATTTTTTTTCCTCTTGATGAAAAAGGCTAAACATTAAACATAGATCCTTAGTGCAATCAAACTACAGTAGAGGGAAGGCATGTTATATTTTTGGTATTTTTCACTTGGGAGAACATAAAGAAGTACATAAATGTATGGCATCTGTGATGGTAGGAAAGACAAATTTAAATAGCAAAAGAGAAACAAGCAAAGAAACAAGCAAAAAGAGATTTTTTTTGTTTCATAATCTCAGCTGATGGAAGGGTGGAGGGCTACACTGAACCATTCATGCCACAGTTGGAAAAAGCAAATATGTGTTTGCACCAGCAGTGTGGATGCATTTACTGACTACACACAGTCAATGAAGCCTGACCACCACGGTCAAGGTCACTGAAGCTACAGTCCCCAGCTGGTCCAGGAGATGGGCAGCAAACCTGCTGGAACCAGGGAGGGGCAGGTGCTGAGCTGGCCCTTTCACCCTATGGACACCCTCAGTGAGCCACAAGCAAATTTGATATGTATCCTCGAGGAAGTGAATCTTTACTGAATTAAGTGGCACAAATTGCACCTCTCTGCCTAATGGCAGGCAGTGTCATGCAGCCATTCTGGTTCCTGGCTTTGCTAGTCTGGTCAACACTAAATATTTTTATGGTCACACAAGACTAGAGAGTGCATCTGACAGCACTCCTTGCATACTGTTGTTTTCCAGCTCAATTCTGTCACAATTCAAAATGTCAATTATGAAATCTAAGACTTCTAATTAAATTAAAACTCTAAATAATGCAGAACATACTAACTCAGAACTTACCAGTCCTGTGGTACAGTACTCACAGCCATGATTTTGCACCTCTGAAATTAATTTCTAGTACAGATTCTCCTTCACACTGCTGCTAGAAAGCTTCCTATCCCATCTCAAGTCTTTCCATAACCATAGTTACTAGCTTCCTTTTATAAACAAATCTCTCATCAGCTAGTCCTTCTCTAAGAACCCAGAAAGATCAGAGAGCATGCAATGAGAGTACTGTTTCTCTTTTGTACAGCTTTTTATTTTTCATTGTTTATGGCCTTGAGACATTAGAAAAATGTGTGATGATATTTTATCTGAGTTTAGACAGTTATGAGTTAATTCATGAGAGATTCTCTGGTGATGGAGTTTTTCTTTTATTACTCACCTCTTGGATATTTGATTCTACAGCTCACCAGAAAAGACCTAGCCCACCTCAGCATGAAAAGCAGCATGCAGGCAAATACATTCCCAGCAGACAAGATCCATCAGGGAAAGTGATGTGACCCAGTTGTACCAGTTCAGCAAGACAAGAACACGTCCAATATCAAACAGACATATCAAGAAGATTCCTAATGTTATTTTCTTTAAACAATATAATGTAAAAACATTATAAGAACATGCATGATTTTCAAAAAAAAAAAAAAAACAGCTATGTTGTCTCTTGTCGCATTTAGAACATTTAAATTAAAATTGTCATTTAAAAATCCTGTTCTCAGCAAACACAACAAATTTAATTGTTTTCAGCTTGAGGCAAAAATTGGTTTCAGAAGCAGCTAGTGCAGCAACTACTGTAGATGCTACTACAAATTTGCTATCAATACTTCTTAGCTGCACATAAATTTGAGGATCATGTCAGTACATGACTAACAGACAATCACTTCCACTCCTCATTTCAGTCCAAGACCAGTAGAAAATACATCTGAAGCCTGAATATTCCCAAGGTAGGGGCTGTCTTAGTGCTTGAGGGTTTGAGTTCAGCTCCCAGCAGGGGTACTCTGAAATTTCACTCACTCTTCACTGAAATGGGCTTTTTGTTTACTCCATTCAGCCTCTCTCCTATATAAAAGGTCCTAATAACTTCTATGTCACATGCTCTGCAATGAATGGATAATTGCGTCAACCCAGCAAGAGCATGACTCACTAAGTGAGCAATATCCATTTTCAACAGGGCAAAAATATCAGGGTAGACACACTTAATTGTTCCATGATACAATTTAGCACTGCCATAGCATGTATTAAATTAATTGAAAGACTTTCCTTCCCATCAAAGGTATAATCAAGGCAATTTGCTTCCAAACAAAATCAGAAAACTATGCAAGGAAAGCTTTACAATAGGAGCTATTTTTTCATGTGGAAAGTTAATTGATTTTCTATCATTTTTCCCCTTTGAGATTCGCATGAAGCTTTACAAAAGTTGTTGCTCTTCTATGTGTAATTGGTCCACTTGAACTTTTAGAGCTTACCTGAAACTAGGCCAGCAAAGTACTTCTGAGAGATTGTATCAACAATCATTTAAAAAAAATTGCCTGGAGGTCACAGAAAACTCCAGAGTGCTTGAAACAATTAACATTTATAACAGAGAAACTTTACTGTGAGGTAGCAATCAGTTCCTCTCCTATTGAATACATCAGCAAACATCTTTCTGAATCTTAATAATATAGGGGTGGTTTGAAGAAACACATATTTTTGTTTCCTCAGTGCCTGGCATCAGAGGAAAAATTCCATCTGGAAAAGAAAGGTTGGGGAAGGTGAACTGAAAAGCAAAATTGAACACTATTACACCAACAAGTAGTAATCAATCTAGATGTTGGTATTCTCCCCTAGTCATTCCTTTGGGGAGGGCAGGGTGAGGCAGGATTACACGGAGGCTTTTTTGGAGCAGAAAATAAATAAAATCTTTGTTCTCCTCTGGGGAGTTTCTTCATAAGCTGCAGCTCTCTGAAGTGTCCCAGAGAACTGGCAGCATTATACAAGAAGCCAACTAAAAAAGACAGGGAGTATCTATGTGTTTGCTGTGTTGATTCTGATAAAGCTACAGTGGGATGGGAGTATCAAGAGGAATTTGCAGTGACCAAAAGACAGACTATTTTGAAGTTGGCTGAACTGAGTTTTGCTCTGAATTATTTCAACCAGCAGCAGATTTGGGCAGAACAAACACTCCACAAAAATACCAGCTTACCCCAATATGCATCTATTCAAATTGACAGATGGTCAGCCAAAGGGTTGCAGCAGCTTCATCAGCTCTTAGTACAGAGAAGATTCCCTTTTCCTGTTGAAAAATGTAGCAATGCCATAACTTGTTCTCTGTACCCTATATTATATTGATTGCTGTATAGTAGCAGCTGGGACCAATAAAGGCAATAAAGGAGAGAAAACAGTAAAATAAGCATGCCCTGCAAATATAAATCTGACAGAGCTTTTGGATTCTGGAAAAGAAATTAACTTTGCTTATTTCAAAGTAAGATCAAATGTGATGTCATTTACTTTGGCGAAGAGCTCAAGACTGAGCCATGCAGTCATGAGCCAAAGATCTACATATAGACACAGGTTTTCTCAAGGCCCTGATGGGGGTCTGGTCCAACATTCCACTTCCAAATTCTAATCTAAGTTGCCTTTATAAGAACAGAAAAAAAGAAGCCATCTCTCCTATCTTACTATGCAATTGTAATGCAATATGACTGTTCAAAAATATATCATTGCTCATTTTTGCAAATTCTGGCAGTGATGCTTCACAAATGGGCTGCCAGCCTGTGTACAAATCAAGAGTTGGTAGAGATGCTCCAGAATTAAAACAATCAGACTGAACCTGCTTCAAGAAATTGAACCATCCTTTCTTCCATTATGGGAATTGGAACTCACGACAAAGCAAACTTAACTAGCAAAATTCTTCAAACATCAATCATTCATTCTCATGTACCTTAATCTTGGAGAAAAAATATTAATGAAATCCAGCTCCTGGCTGATGCACTACTCTGTCCCTATGGCATATTCTCCAATATCTATTTCCAAATTTCTTTTACTTGACCTTAGCAAATAATCTCCAACTTCTCTTTGGGGTACTTGCAGAGTCTAGTGAACCTGAATTTCAGCAGGATGTTTTTCCTAAATTTAACATTACTTAATTTTATTTCATTCCTAATTTCATCACTTCTGTTCAGAGCTCTCAAAATCATGGGGTTTTTAGTATCATCTTCGAAGGATGTCTTAGATCTGTTGATTCTGGGGCAGCGAGTGAAAAGTATCAAAAGAATATACATTTCAAAAATTAAATTTTGGGAAGTGTAGGATTACAAGCAGTGCCAGATAAACACTCATTTGCACATTTGTGAGCAGAGCCCAATCCTGTCAGTAAGTAAACGGTATCAGTTGTGAGCACCTTGTAAAACATGCCCTGTAATAAATACTATTACCCTTGAAACAGTAGCCAGCTGAATTTGGTCAGCCTGCTTGCCAGCACCTTCATATAGGGGGGTTTGGGGTTGCAGTGGGGAAGGGTGTTATTCAGCTGCCTCTTTTGACAACCAAGCTCCCCACACAAACATTGCAAAAGAATCAAAAGCAAAATTTCAAGCATCCCATTCAGAGCACAAACAAGGTTTGGCTGCTCAGCCAACCTCTCCTCTCCCTAGCTCTCTTCTTCCTGCTCTCAGCAGAAGGATATCCACTGGGGGTTTGTACAGTTTACATCTCTAGTGTTCATGAATGGGGAATAAATCCATGGAATTCAGGCAATGTGTCACAACCCAAAAGAAAGAGCCTTAAATGGATCACAATTCTTTTGTGGGAAATGTTGTTCACCTAATGAAAGCTGTCAGTATTTTTGACAGTCTGGATTTTGAAATATGTTACTTAACAGAATCCTTGGTAAGCAGAGGAGACGAAGTGTAAGCATCTAATTTAAACAAAGGCAATTTGGAATTAAATTTTCATTCAATAAGTGGGCTGACCATTATTTGTATTTTCCTGATTGTTTGTTTTGACAGCATTGCAAATGCTAAGCTTGAGCATGAAATGCTAACCGTGCTTTGATGCTTCCTGGCCCACACACCAGCCTTCCATCTTGTTTACTTTAAAATTTTATCCAGCAGGAAAGTAGCTCATCGGATTAATGTAGTGTCAACTCCTGGAAAGCTAGTTGCAAAACTGACATAGAAAAGACAAAATCAAAAATAAGGAAAAGAGGATGAAAAATGCGCTCCAGCATTTCTCTCTCAAACACCAAATGTGCAATCTGCAGCAAACTGAAATGGCAGAATCAAGACTTTAGGTAATCAGTAGAATTTGTCCTCTTGCTAAGTTATTCTGAGGAGCATAAGCAACATCATAAATGACACTTGCTTCTTTCTAAGATAGGCACATCATATTGCATCTTACCAGTTTTTATATATATGGACATAAAAGCAGACAGATTAAAGGAAACTTAGAGCTTATTTGCTACAAGTACACACCTGCTCTCCAGAAACTGCCACCAGAATCCTCGACCACAACAACCACATAAAAACAAACTTTGTTGTAACATATGATAGAATGAGGCTAAAGCCTTAATTTATGGTGCTAGCATCACCACAAAATATACTGAAGAATCTCACACAAATTTTAATCACATTTTAATGGCTTGAGAGATAACTGTGTTGTAAATCCAAATGAATTACAAAATGATTACACTATTTTTTCAGTTGGGCATTCAAAGGCTTTCAAGAATTGTATGAAGTCAACAGAATATTTTAGTAAGGTTCACTCTCTAAACAAATAACGTTTTCATTTAATTCCACTATCTTTAGAGTCCTTTTATCTATTTTCATACAGAGTGCAGTTGTGCCAATTTTCACAGTTCATTGGTTCTTTTTATATAGGCAGGTCCGTTACTGATTTGGGTTTTTTAGTCCAGATCAGTACTTGTGGTTGCTAGAGAAATGTTTGGTTAGTGATTTTTAAAGTTAAGCATCTACTTCCCCAAAGTTTGGGACTATTCAGATCAAAGAGAGCTTTGAATATAGAGAGAGAGAGTTTCTACAATCTGAAATTCAGTGTGAAGTTAGATTCAGGAGTCTTGTTCAGCTCTATCTTTCCTTATTCTTTTGGAATGTTTATGTGGAGAGATGTACTGAACAAGACACCACAGAGTACATAAAATTATAGACCATTAATCAGGGGAATTTTATTATCTGCCCTTTTTGGAAGTGCCGTAAATGAGACAAATATTTCTGCATTTTCATAAGGCATTAAAATTGATTTCCATTTTAACTGTGGGGCACTGCAATTGCAAATAAAGCAGCTTGTCTATAAAACTGACAGTACCTTTTAACACTTGCTTTTCTTCTTACAAACTTGTCACAGACAAGCACTAAAGCCATGGTCAGTCTAACTTGTGGTATTTCACAGCCCGTACACCTGCGAGTTGACTTACAGCATCTTGCCAGCAAAACACAAGGTGCCACCTCCAGCAATCACAAATATACTGAACTCACGATCTTTTGAGATGTTCTACAACTTAACACCATTACAGAGAAAACTCTCTGCCTTGTTTTCCCAAGGGAATGTGCACGTATTTAGCACCTGGGAGAGCTGCCATGTGCCCAGGAGGAGCCAAGGGAGCCGGCTCTCAGCGGGAGGAGCCCGGGACAGATGTGGCACCTCGGGGCCACCTGTGCTAACTGACAGCTGGCCACAAGAAAGCCCTCCACGGTGGGAATGCCAGCGGCTGGCACCAGCGCTGGGTTCTGCGGGCAGGGAGCCCCTTCCTGAGGCCAGCAGAACCTGAGCAGGGGGTTCTTTGCTTGGCTCGCGGATTTGGAAACGCAGGAGCTGAGCTGCAGCCTGGGAAGGAGGGTAGTGAGCTCCTGCCGTGTGAGCACAGCGCAGAAAGGGAACGGGGTCCGAGGAATCTCTGCCCCAACCCTTGTGAGCCGCGTCTTCAGGAGTAGCACATTCGCTCCTGATGTAACAGAAGTCTCTGCTGAACAGAGGGGAACAGCCACACTTGACTAAACTACACTGGAGTGTGCATGGAACCCCAGCACAAGACGGGCTGCCTCAGCTCCTTCGGCCAGCGTAACTGAACTGTCTGTCTCAGTCTCTTTGCAGGGTTGTGAACACTCACACCCTGGTGGGACTGAGCGACTGCTTAGATTCCCTACTGAAAGTCAAGGTAGAAGACAATAGGATATACATCAGCCTGCTATCCAAGCCGGCTTTTTTACACCAAATGTCTGCTTACCCACACTACGATGTAAATGAAGTTGCCGAGCAACCAGGAATTTGGTCCTATTTTTACTTCTGCATTTAGAGTAGCATCCTAACTGAGAGTTTACCTTTACAAGAAACTGAAAGGACACCAGATATTTTAAAAACAATTCCAAGAGTTCACTTCCAATCTTTGTCAAGATGAAGAAGAAAAAAAAAAAAACACTTAAAAGGACGTCAGAATCTTAAGTAGCTATGTATGTAATCAAGTTTCATGATTTGCACAGGACTTGAAAATATATGTGATATTTTTATTAAAGGAAAAAGCAATGTTGTAAGCACACACAACTACAGAAACTCCAAAAGAACCTGTGTAGTATCTGAACAGTTACAAGATATGTTTTCTACATTTCATTTGCATTGGCTCTTCATTGAAATCTTTTCCCATAATGATAATGGGTCATATACATAACTATATATTCACTGAAGTTAAATCAGGAATTGATTTGGCTCCATATTCTTTCAGCTAAGACTGTAAATACTAGACTCCTGCCTGCTCTGTATGAATACAAATGGCCTCTGGAGTTCTGCCAGTTTATAGCAGCAGAAAATCAAGGCCAGAGGACCAGAGTCTTTTCCACAAGAGCAGGGATTTTTTTCCATGCCACCTTCTTCATAAGGTTCTGAATTATCTGGTGGGTACCCTCCATTCTAAAATTAATTTCCTTCGGTGGCATTGTGTGTATGCAAGTGTATACCAGGATACCTCTGTGCATTAATAGAAATATATTTATACCCATAACAACATCTGAGTCAGATTTGCCTGCATCTCTTTTCATTTCTTCAGTCTTTATCTCATTCTTCCACAACCATTACCTCAACAAATGATTACTTTTCCTTTTACAGTCATGAGAAGTGAACATTAACCCTGAACATTAACAGTATCCAAGCCTTCACCTCAGCAAGCCAAGAAAACAACCCTTCAGTTTCCATCCCCAGTGGAAGGATTATTTTACTTCTCATAAAACTCAAAGAGTTCCTAAAACTCAAACAGTTCCTCCCCATAACGGAGGATCCATCAAGACTGTTGACTTTCTGGCAGCGCTAAAGGTAGCAACAAGTTCAACACAGATAAGCTCACTGACTGATAAGGATCCACATCTCTGCTGCACTTTTGGCATCAATTAAGTCATGAATACAAAGGGATTAGAGAGATGCATCACACAGCCTTCACTTCCCATGGGTTCACCCAATGTCAGAGATTTTGCAGTTCAAAATCCTTGTCAGTGTGTTAGGGAGAAAACTGTTGCCTACTGCAGCAGCCCCTAAGTCGATCCCAAGTTTCCTGTTCCATCTGAGGGTTTTGCCTTTAATTCTTTTGGAAAACAGGAAAAATGTTTAGAAAAGGCCATAAATAGAGGAGATGAATGTCCCTTGCCAATGCCTGCTGAAAATATTAAATATTAAACAGAATACAAGCTACAAGAGGAAAAGATATATATAATTCAGACTTCAAACCACCTCACAAACACTAAAACAATTCCAGGTAACTAACTCCATGAGCAAGTATAAAATTTAACATGCACATAAAGTATGTTCTTAAAAATGACAATCTGGTAATGGCTAAGAGGAAAATATGCCTCCTCTTTGAAGGGTAATCAAATAAAAGGTACAAGCCAAAAACAACCACAGGGGCAGGCCAATAAAATGTCATCTTCAGAAAATGTAGCCTATATTGCCTAATCTTCACTGTGATATTCATGTCTGCTAACAAAAAGCAGAAATCTAACTCATGAGTGGTGTAAATGTAAGTGAATTATTCCCATTTCTCTGTGTAAGATGAATGTCACTAAAGAGTTCCAATTTTGTTGGATATTCTGCAGCGAAGTGTTTCTTTATATCAAAGGAAACCATATAATGACTATACTGAATGACACTTATGGAGCATAATAGGTACTCTGAACATTTGGTAAGAATCATCTGCTTATGAGAGAAGGAACTGAATGGCTGGATGTATCCCTAATGCACAGTGAAAAATTGATAATGAAATGAATAGAAAATGCACTTAAGAGATTCCAGAGCTGATTTGGCCTGAAGAATATTATAAACCCCTAGATATGTTTTCTCATTGACTCTACTGGCAGTAGGATTCCCACAGGACTGATCCATAGTTTGTGTGACCCACGCCTTTCTAAAGAAACCACACACAAGAAGCACCTAATTCACCATTCCATAAAGCCACAAAAGTTCACCTTTATGGGTGATTCTTTGTCTGCAGGATAGCAAATTCTGTACACAGAGGTCTCTCAGACAGAAGGTTCCTTACTTTATCTTTGCTATACATACATATGTTAATGAGGTTGTCTCCCTTATTTTTCTGTAGAGGCTTTCAAAGGCTGACCTTGCTATCGTTATGCAGTACTTCTCCACTCCTTTCTCCTAGATTTGTTACAGAGCTCTTCTAGAACTTATTTCTTATCCTTCTGATTTATACACATTATCTGTGCCCTTCAGAAGAAGACAGATTAATAATTAGATCTGTTCAGAAATTTTTAACTTTAAGGTTTCACTGGAAAATTCCAGTTGGATCTAAACCACTTAATTTAAAATACCTTGGGTCCAACAAAACACTTCATTGAATTAAAATAAATTCACATTAAAAATAACTTTCAGAAAACCCAGCAGAATATGCTACAGAGCCAATTACATTTTAAAAAATATTTTAACTACAGCACAGGCATCCTTCTGAATGTAAGTGTTTAAAAAAAATTCTCATTACCTTCTACCAGCAAGGTCCTGTACAAACCAGTTTTTCTATACAATATGCTTATAATGTTTTATCAGTCTCCTTAAATATCTTCTGTGAGAGCTTTTTCTGTTCTGGTGTTTTTTCGGAATCTCACTCTTAAACTGTATCTCCTAATCAAGGTAAATAACATTCCTCAAAACCAACGCTATTCAGATTTCAGTGGAACATGATTATGGTTTACAAAATCACTGACCCAGAAAATCTCCTTTGGAACATCAGACATTTCTTTGCTTTTATAAATTACTGACAATGAAGCAGCCAACCGGCCACAGAGAATTCATCCACAGTCTTTAAACAAACCTATGGTTTGGTGCCTTGTCAGTCTGCCATATTTATCATGCTAATCACCCACTTCAGAAAGAGAGGCCAAGGACAAAATGTTAGTCAGTAAACTTTAGTGAAAGCAGTTATACCAGAAAACGACCAAAAATACAATGCAGCGTTGTGATGTTAAACCAAGCCTCAACAGCAAAGCTTCTACAGTTAGCTGAAAACAAAGGACTCTATGCTCTTCAGAGAAGGAGTACATACAACCTGGTGTCAGAGATGCACACTCTTCTCTCCCAGCCATATAGCTGACCTTCACTCAACTCCAGCTTGCTGTATTTCAGTGATGCAGAGTGTAAGCTATAAGCTGTTATTTGGAATCACGTCCTGTGAAAAAATGTAAAATCTGACAGGCTTTCAATGCCAATTCCTTTAATGGATGAGATTGCTATTTTTTCCTCTGTGTGGAAGCGGGGTAGTGTGGTTTGAGCAGTTACCATTTTAATTTTAGGAGTTGTACCATGTCAATTTTGATCAACACAAAAAGTTTGTTGGAAACAGGAATATTTATTTTTTGCAGAACTGAAGTAACTCAAAAGGCAGAGAAAAAAGGTATTCCCAGATTTATTCACTCAGGTATCTCTATACATTTCAACAGTTCAGACTGATTTGTCAGCTGCTAAAAAGCTCTTAATTGCATTACTGAAAGAAGGAGGTAAAAGGCAGCTTTAGGACCAGCTTTGTGCTACTCAGGAAGCAAGTCAGTACCAGATATAAGAGAGAGTAGCCACGATGCTATTCTGAAATTCACCAGCTTGTTTTGGTCCTATGGAGAAGTCACTCCAGCACACCTATCCTGAGCCAGGAGAGGCTCCAAGGCACCTTGGCAGAATAAACAACAAATCTCGGGGATGCCATTTACTGGCCATGCAGATAAGAACACTAAATAAGGGTACAACAAGGAGCTACATTCACCCCATAAAATGGTCATTCCAACAGCCCTGCACAGAACACCTGTGACTCAGTCTTCAGCTCATGCTGATTTGACATCTGTATCCATTTTCTGCTCTTCAGACAACTCCATAATGGCCTTCAGCTCACCTTCAGAGAACTTTGGGGTCAGTGCCACATTGTCATAATCAAATTGCTCATCAAGTGAGAATGGCTGAACATCATTGTCCAGTAGCTGCAATGAGGAAAAACAGATACATAAATAATATTGCTGCAAGTGATAACAAGGAAGCTCAAAATATAAACTTCTAATTAATATTTAATTAAACTATTTTTTCTGACTCCAACACTCTCAGCTGATTAAGCTCTTTTTAAGTAAAAGAATAAATTCAATTATTCAATTTGACCTAATTTAAGCCATTTAATGTGCCCCATTTGTACCGTACTGTATCTGAATGAATATCATTAGCTAATTTTGCTCAAGGCAAGGAATCTGAAAACCTCCTTTGCACATATCTATTATATTACTGCCACTTGTAGCAGCAAGGCTGTGGGGATATGGACATGTTATGTTAAATTTCAAAGACAGATTCCATACCCTCAAAATCTGGGTTAGTATTACATAAAGCTCCAGCATACATGCATCTGATACTAATGTAACATGCCTCCCAGAACAGTTTCAGTGAAGGAAAGGCCTGCAATAAGCAAAATGACACATAATCAATTTTCAGACTCCAATCATTTTTTTTCACCATCTCAGAGACATGGAATTGGCTAGTTTGCATTGCTTGCATGATGAACATAAGAATCTTACTGCATTTGCCAATATGTGCTTTGCTGACATATTGCATAGCATTTCTGCATTGTTTCTGGTTGAAACATCTTAGAATAAACACTCTGCCTATAAAATAAAACAGTGAACACAAATAACTATAGCAGGCTTCATGCTGATAAGAAACTGCAGGGGGCCACAACACAAAAGGTTTATGGTAAGCAGTTACATAAAATGAATTCCAGGGCAACACAGGAGACATATCTTCAATATTAAAACTGTGTAGGAATGCTCCCTATCCCATGAGAAGTTAATATAAATTGTCTAGAAATGTGTTCCAAAGATTTAAGTACTTCAGCACCAAATCAGCAAAACATTTAAACCATGCTTATTTTGTCAAGCTTCTGACAAGTCCTCAGTGAAGCCTGTGACTACTGATGTGTATGAAATTAAGTACACACGTACTTGCTGAAAAGCAGGAAGAACACTCAGCATCCTATAATCACTGCTCAGTTTAGAAGGCACAGTATCCTGCACAATTTGATGTGACATTTTGTAAGAAGTAGCATTGACACAGCCAGTAAGTCAGATGAGTGGTAGCTGAATTCCTCTCTGGTGGCCGAGCAGAGCACTTGATAGACATGCCAGAAAGCATCTGGGTAGTATCTACTTCATTTATTAATAAATGGTAATGTTGCATGAATAATCAGGAAATAATTTTTCTGGGGTTGTATCATTTTATTAATCATCTGCATTGCTCAATTTTCTGCATCTGGCTTACATTGGCTTCATTAGATGTTGAAGCATCCAAATAATCTCAAATGCAGATGTGTAGACCATGGGCATTTATAAATGGGAAAAAAGTCTGTAGATAGAGTTGGTCTAGAAAACACTATTCACTCTGCACACAAAGATTATCTTGCTTATGTTCATAGATTATTTCAGTAAACCATCATTAACTTTTATAAGTAGCCCACTTGAAAAATGTTAACAGGAGATAAAGCCTGCACACAAGCTCTCATTTCCATTAGAGATAAAGCCAACTCCTTGACCTCCTCAGCATATTCAAGTCCATTTTCATCTTTTCCACAGGCAGAGCCTCGTAGAATTCCTTGTCAGTGAGATTACCAGCGAGTGGGTAACAAATGGTAGCAGCAACCAGGCTTCTACTACCTGTCTTTCATTCGCAGAAATCCAAAGCACTCTTTAAAATACAATGCAAAGCATGAATATTTTTCAGTTATTTTGGTTGTTACAATATTTTTTACAACATTGTGCTGGTTTTGACTGGGGTAGAGTTAATTTCCTTCACAGTGACTGGTATGGGGCTGTGTTTTGGATTTGTACTGAACACAGGGTTGATAATACAGAGATGTTTTTGCTATTGCTGAGCAAGGCTCACCCAGAGCCAAGGCCTTTTCTGCTTCTTGTACAGCCACAGTGGTGAGGGAGCCGGGGGTGCATGGGAGGCTGGGAGGAGACACAGCCGGGACAGGTGACCCCAGCTGAACCAAAGGGATATTCCAGACCACATGGCACCATAGGCCATCAGTGTATAAAGTGGGAGGAAGAAGGAGAAAGCGGGGGATGTTTGGAGTGATGTCATTTGTCTTCGCAAGTGACCGTCACGCGTGGTGGGGCCCTGCTCTCCTGGGGATGGCTGAGCACCTGCCCACCCGTGGGAGGCAGTGAATTAACTCCTTGGTTTGCTTCACTTGTGTGTGGTGCTTTTACTTTCCCTATTGAACTGTCATTATCTCAACCCATGAGTTTTCCAGTTTAAGTTTCCAATTCTCTCCCAGTCCCACTGGTGGGGAGCAAGTGAGCGGCTGTGGGGCTTGGTGTCTGCCCAGGGTTAAACCACGACACACATCTCAGGTAACTGAGCTAAGAAGAGTTCAAACTACAGTAAGCCTTTATAGGATACTACAAAAGTAAATCTATTTTCCTCTGTCAACAGATTTACAGAAACACACATCCACACATCCACTATGACCTTGCCTTTGCCTTCATGCCATTCCAGGAACATTTTATGCAGATACAGCAAAATACTAGAAAAACTTTTGTTTACAAAACCTGACCCCAAAATGCTAACTGAAATAAGATGCCAAAATAAAACATACCCGACTTCACCCTGTTAACAAATTTTCTGTTACCCACTCATTGCACATTTGAAAAGTTTATTCACACTGCATGTTTATGAGAGTGCTTCATCTCTCAAATGAATACTCAAAGCATTAGGGATTCCTTTTTTTCTTCTTCTCCCAAGAAGCCATTGACTTCAAACTTCCATGAAGACAAGCAATCTAAAACTTATATACTGCAAATTGCAATTTTGTTCTATGTCAAAAGGAAGACATTTTACAATAGAACACTGAATCCTCTGAGCTGATCAAGTTATTATCTTGTTATTTTTGCCTAAGGAGCTGAGAGAAATATGTGAATTTCAGGTGTCTAATTTAACATCTAATTGAAATCTTTTTGAGAGCTCTCTGGGAATTGAATCCTGCTCTATTAGAAAACTGCCAGTTTGCTTAAGATTGCTTCTGTGATTTACTCTCTGAAGAAAAAAATCACTTTCATTTACACTTCCTGCATGTCCAAATTAAAGGAGGGAAAGAATGTAATATTCATATTAATAACTGAAGTATTTTGCTAGAGGTTGTTTTACAAAGTAATATTGTAAATAAAATACCTTAAAATTGACATTTTCAAAAGTCTATTAATAATTAGCAAATCAGTTCTTTTATTAATCTGTGTGGAATTACACTTAGCTGAACAGCTTGTCTCTGTCCTTCTAAAACACATATTTCTGTGTAATTATGGCACTCCATGATTCACTTATTCAAATTATGTAAAGCATGCACGTATACTCACCCATGATTTCACTGCATGCTCAAGGGAAATCTTACTAGTTCACTAACAATAAATAAAAAAATAAAAGAAGTGGGGGGAGGGCATATGTACTACGATCTCATATAAGCTTAGTATATACTGGGGTACCTGGGAGAAAAAAAGTTTGTTTGAGCTTGGGGCACTGGACTGGAAATCAATACATCTTGGCCAATTTTCCACTTCTGCTTCATCATTCTGGAGAAGTCATTCAATCTCTGTGTCTTTACTGGCCTCTGAGAAGATATAACTCTTCCATCTTCTTTGACTTAGTCAATCCTGTCTTTAGGTTCTTCTGTGTTTTTGTTGCATTTATGCACAGCACGTAGTAGAAACAAACCTCAGCTGAGGCCTATCAGTAAAACCTTAAACCAAAAGAACCCAATGGAAGTTGTATTTGAGGGGAAAAATACTGCCATGCCACAGATTAAGATAAAATGACAGACATGCTAAATATTTTTTGAATGCTCAAACTATAGACAAATAAAGGAGAATAGAAGTGCAGAATTCTTCTTTCCTAATCCCAGCCATACAAAAATGAGGTTTCTAGACTAAGGCAGTCAATTAGCCAAAAATGGCCCAGTCAGAGCTTGTGGACAAAGATATATTACATCTTACAACAAATTCCTAAAGTAAGTGGGATAAATCACTTTCTGGAGTTGTTTATCTCTGCCTCTCAATGACTGGAGGACTAAAACTACATTTAAAGCTGAAGTTAGGTGAGATGAATCCCAATTTGAATGCACGTTTATAGCGAGTGGATAGAAAATATGCATCAACTGCACTCATGTATGTAGAGAGGGAAATCAGAACAAATAAAGATGCTAGGAAGCAGCATTAAGACATAAAAATACTATGATATCTTTTATGAAAGAATACATTAAGTAGAAATAAAGGAGAAAATAAATTTCTGGGTAGGGGAGGGAAATGTTCTGTGATGATGTATTTCAAACATAGGACGAATGCTGGTTCAATTTGCAGTGGCCTGTGGGACGTCATGTATGCTCCACTGTCGGCACTGAAATCCTGGAATATATTTACGTCTACAGAGAGGAAAGCAACGTTGGTGGACAACACAAATAATTTGATGTGTTATTCACTAAGCCACTTACTAACACCTTTTGACAGAAAAGCATTTTTAAGGAGACAAATTGTTCTTTAACAATTATCCAAGTTATAAACTGGGTCTTAGCAAAGCTTCTTTTTTTTAAACTTTCCCTAGCAATACCTTGAGAGATACACAATTTACCCTAAAGTGTCTCACAAGTATTTCCATAGCATAGACATTTCTTATCCTGCTATTTTTCATACAGAATGGTCTTCCATTCTCTAAGAAAACCAATTAGGCAGCCACATCATGTTGCCCTTCTCTAACAGATTTGTTTTGATGGACAGAGAACAGTCTCATTTTAAAGCAGAGATGTCTCCAGGGAAAATCTTTTTCTCCTTCTAAACTAGTCCTTCCATAAGCAATGCCAGACTTAATTTTCAAGGCAATGACAATTCGAAGCACTGAGGGACTTTAAAATGGACCTGTTCAGTCTTGACAGTTCTAAAAATCAAGCCACAGTTATATTATCTAAATGAAGGCAAAAATATGTTTATAATTTAGGGGAAAGACTGCCTTCATTTTAAGTAGCCTGGCACCAACCAAATGGATGTGAAAATTGTCTTTCTTCTTGAAAAATGCAGCAACTCATAGCCAATGTAATAATACTCAGTTTCTTTCATAACCCAAATTTCCCTCAAATGGAAATGAATTTTGCATGCAGTCAGATCTTTATCTATTTTTCATGAACTATAGTTTAAAGAATCATATGCAGTCCTTTATGAACACTGCAGGCTGCTACAACCCTCCTTCTCCTTTGGTTTTATACAGAAGTTATGAAATGAGGAAGCTATAAAACCTCATTCTGGATTTTTGGGTGTTATTTTGTGTACAATGGATATATCTAAAGGCAAAACCCTTGAATTATGTCAATCCTTAGGGAAAAGAGTGAGTATTTTTATTCACAGAATGGTGGGTATTAAAGTTTGAAAGGTCATTTTAGAGCATCTACTTTCTCCCAAAGCAGACTTGTTCCTTATAGTAAAGAGTTTATTGCAAGGAGCTAAACACAATTGAGCCCAGGAAAGGAGGCACCATATGCAGTGCTATAACACCAAACCTTCATTGGTCACGCGTCATTTATAAACTTGATTTAAGCCTCACGGGAACATCAATGAGCATATGAAACTATCAAAACTGGCCCACTTTAGCTCAAAGCTAACTTCAGCTTCTATTGCAATGATCAGGCAGGGGAAAAGAGCAGTGAAGAATTCTCTGCAGTAGAAACACCCCCAAAAGTTAATGCTCACGCTGACTATTTGGATAGGAAGCTTAATGACTTAAAATAAGCCTGTGAGCAATCCACACCTTCTGTTGCAGTTAGAGAAGAACTGAATTTCTGAAGGAAGACAGCAATTCTAAATTAAAGCTTGCACTGACTGTGTCTGATTAAAAAGCTCAGAGTCCATAAAGCAAACCTCTCCACACCAGACCCTGACAATGCAGTTTCTCAGAAGCATCTTGCTGCTACTTATTTCCAAGGGACCAGATCTTAATTCTGACCACAATATATTGTAAAATTTTTTTGTTTTCTTTTAAGTGTCATGTTAAAGGGATCATTCACTACCTCCCTGCTGCAGAAAATGCTTCCTATATTAAGCCAATGAGTATGTCATAAAATCATAAGCTCACTGAAAAATTAAATGGTCCATCATTCTACATAAGTAAGGATTGCTAAAAGGCTTAAAAGTGCAAGAGCTTACTTGAATATTCTGTGAGTTATACAAATTAAATATTAAAAAGCCCACATATCACTTGAAGTACTGAAGTACATATTTTGAAAATGTAGGATTATATAGTAGCAGTGTGCAAGATAAAAAGAGTGTTTATTTCAATTCTTAACATATTTAAGAATTGATTATTAATTTAAAAATTAATAATATGACTTGCTAACTCACAGCAGTTCCACATATGCCATCCATACCCCTCTGTTCTTGTGGAAAAAATATTAGAGGCCAATAGAGAAAAAAAAAATACCCCAGGCCCCCAAAGTTTGAATGAATATATCTGACCGCACACCTCTTGGGCTTTGCTGTCCGATGGCTGGGGAACTGACAAGGCTCTGAACTTCGGCTGAACAGGCTTATCAAAGAAGGGTGTACAGCAAGTCACTGTCTCTTCCACCTCTCCTGGGAGAACTAATGACCCTGCTGAATAAAAAAGAGTCAACATTAACCTTCCACTCGATGCATAAATTAGCAAAATCCTGTTAAAATCCAGTAGTGCTCAGACACAGGCAATAGCTTGTTAGTCAGAGTGTGATGTACTTATTGTTGCATAAGCTATCATTAAAACAGATCCATACAGTCCTGAGCTAAAATCTAGATAGTAATACTGTACTAAGGAAAAATCAAACTTGCTGAAAACTGATAGGTAGCTCTTCTTAAGGGTGCTGAATTAAAATCTGGATGCAGATGCTCTCAAACTCAGAGAGCACCTGGGATTACATTCCTTTCAGAACAAAGATGGAAGGTCCTCAACAGAGATGTCTGCAGCAGAAGTTATAAAACACCTTGTCTGCCACTGATGAGCTGAGCAGGCTCATTCATTTCTCTTTAACCAGAGCTTCGCCACCAGTACACTGGGCATAAAGAATCATTGCAAAGCATCTTAGTACGACTCTCACAAAACATTAAGTAAAAATACCTGGTAGAACTACTAATATTTCCCACTGCAGTGCCAGATGACTCTCTTGTCTAAGAGTATTTCACAGACGTTTGTTTCTCCCTGAGCTTTCCAAAAAGAGGTACTTGAGAGGACCTTCCCATATCTGGGATGGAGTGACATGTAACCTTTCCATACAGGCAGTATTTGTTCCACAGTTCACAAATGCACAGCCTTTCTGAATCACTTTTCCTTTATAAACTTCAGCAAAACATTCATAGCGGGACCAGTGGGTTTGCATTCTGTGACAGATAGAAGGATATGCCTTAGGTTTAGAAATATCTTTTAACATGAATCAATCTCAGCTCTGCCACAGCACAGATGTGTCCATCACATCTCAGTAATGTTTCCATGAAAGAACTTAAGGGGAACATATGTATTGCAATTTAGTCAAAGGATTATGTAAATCTACCTACTATTTTTTTCAGCTGATACACAAGTTTCTTTACAGTTTTATGCTACATTTACATTTATCTTGTAATCTCAGAATAAATTTTCAAAGCACTGCTTAAATGTTACTTAATGGAAGCAACAAGAGAGTACATAGATCCAGGGTGAAAAGGATGAAGTGTCTATTTATCTCTACCTGCACAATTTTACCACAGTAGTGGAGTCATGGACCTCTCATTCCCATGTGAATCTGCATTTGAAAAGAAAGATTTCCTAGCTAGGTCTTGGTAAAAAATCCATGATTAAAATCTTCATTTAGTTTTCTTCTGGGAATAATGTACTATTTAAAAGCCAGCAGGGCTTCAAATTGCAAAGAAGAATGTTCTTTTAAAAAGAGTTGAATTAATTTCCTTGAGTATTTAATTTCTGGATTTTTGTCTCTTTGTTCATGATTCACATACAAGTGGGTTTGTTCTCAACCCTGTTCTCTTGATTGCTTATCTCCAGCCATCTAAGTGCTTTCAGTCCTTGCTCTCAGCATAGCATCTGTTCTGATTCAGCACTAGTTATATGAAAAAACCTTCTGAAAAGGACAGCACAGTCCACAGGTATCTAGGCTATGTTTACATATGGTCTGCAGCTGCTTTTTTTGTAATTTGGGTCAAAAGTATCTGTAGGACAGAAGGAAGACATGAATGGTTCTTTATAGATAATGGCATCTTCCGCTACTGTTTTAAATTTGCAACCTAAATCTATAGCCTTACCAAAGTAAGGGAAGTCTGGACATCAAGAGATTTTTATCACCTACTGATATAAACACTGATTATTTCTGCACTAAGAGCTTCTCCCCCTCAACAGACCAATCTGCAGAGAGAAGATGAGGAGGAGGCACTGTTATGCAACAGTCTGGCAATGGCTCAGAAAGACAACTCTTAAGAATTAGGACAACAGAAGGAAATTTACTTTTGCTTTTAGCAAGAAGTGCTTGTCATACTCAGAATGTCAATTCCACTTTTTACGGCTTGTTAGTAATGCAAACAATGTTTCAAACTCCCTTCAATCACCCCGTAAGAATGTAATCAACCTTTGTTTGCCAGTAGACACGCCAGAAATGAGCTTTGTCTCTCTCTATCCTGGCTGTGTGACAGCATATGAAAGTCTAATTGGTAAATGCTGCTTTCCCTGATAATGTTTAATAAAGAAACCCCTTCAGAGAGAAAAATTAGAGAGTTTTGACAGTCCTCCTTCTCAGTGGGAGCACCCAAAGGAACTCCAGGCTATTGTAAGTTCTAGCCAGTACCTCACAGCTAGTTTAGGCTGCTGCTACAGCACTACTGGATGATGATCCTAATTAAGCTGCTAATTATGTTCTCTGTGGAGGTGATTAATTAGCAACGGGAAAGCCTTGGATACTGCCAACGGCACCACATACGAGAGATAAGTGAACAGGCAGTGGTACCAAAAAAACTGAGAAGACATTTTGAAATGCACCTCTCATACCATGAAGAATCAACTCCCTGGATGATATGGCTGAGTTTTACTCAGGTCCAGCACACTTTAATGACAGCATATTTGGAAAGTGAACCATTCTCTTTAGTCCCTCCCTACCACATCCCAGAAAGTGATTACTAAATCTGTCAACGCTGCTGAGTTGGAGTTTTTTGCTTATTGTGTACCACAGACATCAATTACAAGTATAAAAAAAATTATCTGCTGGTACAAGTCTGCTTTTAACTTTTGAGAGCGAGGAAGTTCAAAGTTTTGTCTGTAACTTTACTGTAGCCAAACAGTGCCCAGCTATATATACACTGATAGCTATATATACACTGACACAGGTTTTACCACTTCCAGACACTACATTTCACAAAAACTGCTGCTGATGGGGAGTTGAGAAGAGAGTGACAACAAAAAAAGCTTAAAAGCTAAATTTTGCAGTCTCCTCTAATTCTCATGCTTCAGGCTGTTAGTCCCAAAGAGCTGCCTAGTGTGAAATCATCTCAAGGCAGTGTTAAATGGATTGCAGAGATTGGAGAAGAAAAACAAGGAAGGGAGCCCCATACTTTAAAAAATCCACCTCATTTAACTCTGAGTCCTCTTCCTCAATCTGATTTTTCTGGATGTAAGCATAGGCTCAAAATATAAATGGAAATTAACAGATTACGAACAATAACAGATGTTGATATAATTTGCCTAAAGAATTGTTTAAATAATCAATAGTTATGCTTGGCCTCAGCTTCAAAGTAACTGAGTCAACTGGGTTCTCCTCAGCCTCTGTGGGATTACAAACAACTGGGACCTCGAAAAGACAAGTTTGGAGTACTTCAGTGCTCCAAGCTGGATTAGGATGAGACAACTATATCCTTGCCTATGCAGCCTCACCCATACATTTAGTTAGTCCTGTTTTAATTTTCTCTTGTATTTAAATGATAGCACGTTCAAGATCTTCAGACATTCTTTTACATATTTGGTACTTTATTCAAATATTACCTATTATTACCTAGCTATCCCTCAAGCCCTGCAGCAAGCAATTTGTAACCAGTCCTGGGAAGGAATTCTGTTGCCAAAACATAGGCACTTGGCAGCCTCCATCCATCCCTGGAGAAAGCCTGATGATCTCTATTGTTGCCTTAAGCTCCTTACATTTAGAGATTAAATTCAAGGAGAAATGGCGATTACAGTACACCGTACCCATGATGTCTCTACACGATGCATTAAAGGTATGGTTTAGGGCAGCAGTTTCACTTTGCCACTCATGGTTTACTGTGCCAAAATCCCACAATGCAAAGCACTGCCCTTGTTTCAAGCTTTCAGCCCAGTGTTGTCAAACAAAAACAGCTACAATGAATTTGCATACTGGCCAAATCTCCGGGTTACTTTTCCTTCTCAAAAGAAACAGTCTCATCCATTCACACCTTAAAAGACACTGAACTTTGCAAAATAAATTGGGAAAAAACCCAAACAAACAAAAAAACCTTCACTAGAATGACTCTTCCAGGACATCTGCCAAACAGCACTGGTTAGATGAGAAGTTTTAACACCTATTTTCTATCATGCTTCTCATACTGTCAGCTTTGAGCCAGTGCATCCTTAAGTGTGAATATTTATTGTAATTAATGTACAGTTGCTAACTCAGCTAACTGATCTGCCCTTTAAAGCTAAGTGAAGCACAGAGATACTGAACTACTGTCAATAACAAGGAGAGATAAAAGCTTGTTGCAATTATACTAGCAAGGTATGATGTTTTTTACTGGGTCAAATAAGCTATGATATTTTTAAGCTTGTTTTGACAATAAGAAGTCTTAAATCAATCATTTGTTCTGATGTAAGGTGGCAGCATTTAAAAAGGTCAACAACAGAATGTCTCTGTGTCACAATTTGTCTCATTGGTAAACTAACTGGAATTCTTCAGAATTAATCTTTCATTAAGGTATTCACTAGTGATATTATTCTAGATTACTTTAACATTACAAACAATAGAAGTGACATAATTTATATTTTAAATTTCATTTTGTTGCTATGGTTTCTACAGGACTAAGATTTTACCTCTCTTAGCATGAAGCTATCAAGTGGATTTTGACATGTAAGACAACTATCAAACTGAAAGTGCTATTTTCTGCACTTAGGAGTCAAGGGGAAATTTTTTAGCCTGACTCAACAACTATCTTCACCACAGAAGCCCTGAGCAAGACCCAGGCTGTGGGTTTCCCAGGTATAAATCTGGCTGCTGTTCACTTTCCTTGCAGCACTTAGAAGGAACAATTAGTTTCTAACTAGGCAGTGTTTCAGTGTTATAAAATACAATCTAAAAGCTTAATGTTGTTAGTGAGCGTTGATACAGCCTCATTCTGCACTGAGGCAGTCTGCCTCAAATGAAGCATGTTTTACCAGGGCTTTCCATATGCATGTGATTAACATTTACTCTTGGACACACACAAATACATAGAAATGACCCAAAAGCTGGAGAGAGGCAAGGAATGTCACAGTACTGAATGAACTGAGTTATCCCCAAGCTAAAGCAGAGCTCATTTTCCTCACTGTTCTGCTTGGTATTTTAGAGTTAGGCTTAATTCTCATTAACTAATTTGTGGTCTGTTTGGAACTAGAGAGATCTAACAATACTTTAATGAACTAGATAGAGGCACTTCTCCTTTCATTACGATACAAGTGAAATGTGGGTTTATGCTTCCATCAGTAAGCTCCAGGGGTTTTTTAATAGATATTAGCAGAATTTAAGACATAAACATAGAACAATGCCCTACTAAGGGAAAAATGGGCACATATGAACACTGCACTCAAAAGAAATCTTTCACATCTGTACCTGATTTGGGACTGCTGTTTTACTACCTCCTTTCTGAAAGGTTGGAGAAAGAATATTTGCTATAAACCTGACTTACGTTGGTTTATTATTTTCTTGTGGGATACTGGAAGTCTCTAAGCCCTTGGACTTCATAGAAACTCGAGACACACAGAAAGGAAAGACTAATCAAAACTTTACTGTTAGAGTGGAGAGACCAATCAAGTGGTAATAACTAAGAAGCCAAGCATCAAAGCCCTGCAGCTTCTGTCTGTGACCTCAGGCAAATCCCTTAATCTGTGTGGCTTGGTTTCCTTGTACAGTCACAGGTATAGATAAGGAAAATGTATTTAAATGCTAAAAGGATGTCAGTTCTGGTTGTAATAAAGACCATACAAGGACCTATGATAGACAAATAACTATATACATTAGTATTCCATTTACTTTTTGGAGGTGGCAGAGTTAAAATAATTACAGAGGTACAGAACAGCTCAACACAACTCAAAATTCTCATAATTGGAATTCTTAAAGAAGTTCACTGTGAATTCAGAATTAGTCTCATCTATTTTAAGCCCTGGATGAAATTGTTTTAATAGGCAGAGACAGCATTTTCATTAAATATTTCCACTTTACAGAACTGTCTCTTAGCACCCACATTACTTTGCGAAGAAAACTTTTGTAATCAAAGTAATTTCAATACAAAATAGAAATGCAGAAAAATGTAGAGATGTTGCTAACAAGAAGCGTTTTGCTCTTCTAGAAAAGCTTAAAAAAAAAAAAACTGTTCACCAGGACAAAGTACAATAAATATTCCTCTTAATTTATTATCTCATTACCTGTGAGAGTGGGGAAATTAGTACTTCAGTTTGAGGAATTGGGGCAATGTGGGGAATTTTCTAGTAATAGAAGAATTGAGGAAGATCATCTCTTTTAGGGGAGAAACAGTTCTTTAATCAATGTTCACACACATTCAAAGACAGAAAACTGACGGTGAATGTGACAGGGGGAACATACCACTGCATGTCTTTTCATCTGTGTCTACATCTTCCAAGTTTAAGTACTTGTCCACCTGCCATAAAAACCCAGATTGGAAAATAGGTTAAAATATATCAATTCCATTCCTTATAGTGCAATCTAGAGCAAAGCAAAGATGCTTTAAATTGTCTGCTTCATCTTCTCCATTTTCCCCTGCATTTTTCCAAGAAAGCATAAGAATTTTCTTTGAAATGTGTAACCCAAAGGAAATACTTTTAGGTATAGGCAAAGATTTACTGCCAGAATTGCCACATATCAAGTGATGTGAAGGAAGCTCAAGCTGTACAGTAACTTTTTCAGGAACTTAGTGGGAAGATGGAAAAGTAAAGTATTTTCACGGGAAAATGATGCATGATAAGTTACTATGCAATTTTGCAAGCTCATTTCATATGGCACAAAGAGAGTAAGTACATGCTGTAGGCAAACTAGAGCTTGATCCTTCTGTTTTGACACTAATGGTGAATTGATTAGGAAATAAAAAATCTAAGAATTATTACATTTCTAGTATTTCACCTGGGGCTCCGCTCTACTGTTTTCCCAGGCTAATGTCTCTTGAACAATCTAAACTATTTAAAACGTACCAAAAGACAAGACATTTCTCATTTCAGGTATCACTCTGAATAGATGCACAGGGTGAGAGTGAAAGGTTTTTCCCAACCTATCTGCAAATAGTGTTACCATGTGCTACCATTCACTACGTGCCCTGGCTTTTCTTCTGTGTTTCCATGAAGCAATTAAAGATGCCCTTAGATAATTTTTCAAACCTGGTTTGAAAAAATTCTCATCAATACTTACATAACCTTTACACTTTAAAAGTACGTACTCACTAGAAAAAATTTTGGATTGCTCTCATTCTTCTCTCCCACAGATGGGAAAGAAATACATCAACAAATTGCAAGTAATTTGTAAATACAGGAAAAATTAGTCATGTTCTGCTCATAATTCCCACTTTGAAGAAAATCAAAGAAAACCTCACCTTCACTCTTTCAGATGGACTGAGATTATTTCCATCAGAGACACCAGCTGTTGAGCTCTGTAGATAGATGGGCAGAAATACTAACATGCATGAAACAGAATCAAAATCACAATCACAATCAAAGTTCCTACTGATTTATCCATACAGTTCACAGAATCACAGAATGGGTAAGGTCGGAAGGCACCACTGCAGGTCACCTTGTCCACTCTCCCTGCTCAAGACCGGTCCCCTAGAACACATTACTCAGGATTGTGTTCAAACAGCTTTATAGATGTTATACATAAAATTTTTTAAGTGAATGGAATGGTCCTGAAAATAGAACAGGTACAGGTAAGTCTCTGAAAACCTACAGACTGAACCAATTGGAACAACAGTGCAAGCAATCATAGCATGCCTAAAAAGCAGCATTTAGAACAGCAGCACTGTTTTCAATAGCAGTTTTTTGCCCATTTTCCTTCCTCAGGGCAGGCTTAAAGGTTACAGTGGTCAACTTACTGCATGATGGCCTCCTCCTGCTACTACACAGCAATTTTTCTGATGCATTCTACTATTATTGTATTTGTTTCCTAAACTGCTAATGCAACAAAAATGTGCAGCGGTGTCTGAAGTTTTTTCTTCTTTAGAAACAAAAACACATACATAAAGGTTTATGGAAGTTCCATTACACAAAGGATAATAGAAGTTGTACATTGCTTTATGCGGCAGAAAGACAATTCAATGCGGCTAAAGTAAGAGACACAAAGACAAATTATACCAATGAGGAAACAAAACTTCTTATGAAAAAAACGGCAAAAATATTGTCAGTATTAATGCCCAGTCAACTGACAGAATGTAATTGTTTTAAAAGCCTTGATTCTACCTCAAAGACATGTCCTAGTAAGGAGGAAAGCGGCAGCTTGTGCTTTGAGGCCTGGGAGGCCCATCATTTGACAGCACTTCAGTGTGTTGCTCTGTGTATTTCACAACAGGAGCTACTATTTCTTTTTTAATAAAAGTTTAATGAAGGGAAATTTTGAGTACAGACTAGATCACAGCCTAATTACTTGTTATTCAGGCAGGAAGGCAGAAGTTCTTAACAAGTTGATTCAGATTTCCATCTCACTCCCTCCAGATGATCTCTGTTGTTTTCTTGTCCCTACATATCAAATCCCTAATCCCTTATGTTTCAGAAGATCAAAAATGCCCCTGGCCTGCCTACTGTTTACTTCAGGCAGTAACATAGCTTCACTAACACAGAACTCTATACTTCCTAAAATCTACAAGAAGCAAAATAAATCTGTCCAGGGTGGCATCCACACTCTTGGGATTTTTTTCCTTTTTGCCAACCTCTACCACAAACTGCAGTCTCCAGTGAAAGCATTACTTAAGTCATTGCAGGGTGCCTTATTTGTTAGTCAGATTATGGCAGCTTTTCAGCAGGGCAAATGCCACTGCCAAACATGATCTCTGGAGGTGCCTCTCTAAGCATTTAACACTTAGGTAGTATTTCAAATATTTGCCTCAAATAGGATAAATACCACTAGCCCCTAACATTTGGACAGTATCTCTCCATATTTTCATCTGTTTGAATGTGGTGCTTGTCCAAATGGACAAATTTAACTCATTACCTCACTCTCATTTGGCAACTGTGGTGGAAATGACACCCACATTTCTTTCCTTCTTTCAGGTGAGCCATCCTGTTTATTTCTGTTGGGTAATTCAGCAGTAGAACATTTTTTTCTTAAGGAGTCCACTTTACTTTCCTGAATTGTCCTCCCCTCTTTCTCTGCAAGGAGAATCACATCAGATCAGATAACATAATGCACTAGCCAAGAAAACGAAAAGCATGTATTTAATTAGATCTAATATTGACTTTCTTACACATTCACTTTTCCTCTCATGAAAGCTTCCATGTCCAACATATACATGTATTTTGCAAACTTTACCATTAAACTGAATATGCAGTTTGAACTTCAATTGCCCAGAGTCCCACCTATTTCTCAATATTGAAGAATTCATTATCACAAAAGTTTATGCAATATACAGAAAACTTCGTAAACTCAACCAAGAATTGAAATACCCAAAAAAGCAAGGCAGTAAGGTTACACCTTACTGGATCTAGAAGCTGACTACAGACAACTATACGGAAGTATGGATTTCCAAAATTATGCTGAATAGTTGGGGTTTTTTCCTTCAATCTGGCAAAAAATAAAGCAATCACAGACAAAATAAAACTGCAGTACTTTTTACTTGAAAAGTCCCATTATCAAATATGGAGCAGCTGTAAGAAAATCAATTAAAATGAATTTCACACCACATGTTCTTAATGAAAAATAAATGCTCATTTAATGAAGTTTTTTGGGTTTAGTTTGAAAAATTTACTTTGCAACAATAAGAAACACTGCATCGCATTTTTAAAGCATAATTATGTATTATAAGCATTGAAGTAATTATTGTGGAGAGTTTTAACGATGCCTTTGGGGTTACTACATTGAGCCATACATCAAAGAATTATTAGTCCCCTGGGAGAGCTGTGTTGCAGTTACTGTGACATACAGAAAGGGCTGGCAGGCTGGGCATAACCTGAAGTCCACACTTACAAGAATCAGGGCTTGTGGAAAGCAAACTGCACCACACCAGAGCAATCTAGCAAACAGGTTTTAATGCTCAGTTAACAGATGGATCCTCTAAATAATTCCTAAGTCCCAGGTCTCTGTAACATCTTGCTTCTCCCTGCTTTTTTAGCAAGTACTTTCCTAAAACAGTATTTGGATACAGCAGTACATATGAGACATCACTTTTTCCAACATACTCTCTTTTTAAGCCATGGAAATGAAGCAGTATTAGACATGAAACCCTCTTTTAAATTCTTGACTGGTAAAATGGTCACCCACTTTTTGAAGACAATTTTACTGTCACCCTACTTTATAGGAAGAACTAGATGGCTAGCTCAAAAAACTTCAATCTTTTTTTACTTTAGTAGTAAAACAGGATGGGCTTCCTGTTTTATACTAAGAACTTGCAAGTTTTATCTTAAAGACTGACAAGCCGCAAAATAGTAATGTATTTTGGGGTAAATGTGTACTGGCAAATAACGCAGCCAAACATTTGCAGACCTGTAGAGTAACAATAGGGCCTGAGGACCAACCCAGTATCCTCCCTGAGCACACCATGAGCATTTACATATGAGAAGTGATAAAAAGATTCTGGAAGCCATACACTTTTCTCAGCAGACCAACAGAAAGACAAAAGAAATCATCAGTGGAATGATCAGAAGCATAATTCATAGAGCCAATAGACTCTGAGTAAACACGATAGTCCTGCACCAGCCCATGCTTTTCTTGTATACCACTGTGGTCATTCTTCTGGGATATAAATCAGATCACCCTTCTCAAAAATACAGGTTCTGAATTCTCCAAAGAAAATAATATCACTTTTAGCATCAAAAGACCTATGACACACAGTCGGGCAGTTATAATTAGGCAGCACATATGAGCTAACAAACTTGCTTTATTAGGTTATATATTTTCTGGACACCTGAGCTATTGTCACAACTAAAAAGCTAGATAGATTAAACGAGCTAGTAAGAAATCAAGTGCATTCAGAGTATTTATATGCCATTTACCAACCCAAGACTACAGCTTAGAAGCCCTATCCCTCTTCCTACGAGATCAGTCATAAACTTTTGACAGAAACCTTTTTCTGGTTAAGACCATTGCAGAGTTACTTGGTTAGAGAATATTAAACATTACATTTGATGAAACATTCACCACTGCAATGAGATACTAGATTCATGACTGCTTGTGAACAAAAATTCAGAAGAAAAATGTCTAAGCAACCCAAAGCGGTTGTTAAATGCAATTCTGTGGGCAGAATATCAACTATGTGACCATGTGCATCATGAGGCCATGCCATATAAATTAAAGGGGGGCAGGTGACTTAAACATTATGTTGCCAGCCTTGAGCACAGTCCCTTAGGACTAGCAAGAGCCAACTTCAGCTGCCCAAAGCAACTACTGACATCTACAGTCTCCCAATGCATGCATCACATAACTGGCTCCCTTGCAGCAGTAACTGTAATGAACTCAAAATATTATTTAAAACAAGACACATAAGTTCTTTTGAAGTTAAAGAAACTACAATCTGCAGACACGTATCACAGCTGTATTTCTTTGATAGTGTTCTGAATTTCAACCATTTCTGTCCTTACTTTTGAAAGAGAAGGGGAAGAAGGCAGGATCACATTCAAGCCAGCAAAGAGGATCACTCTGCCTTCCCCTGACTAAGTGATAATTGACTCATTATTCACAGTCACAGCTCTCAACCTGCCAAGATCCTGTTGTAGGACACTGGCCTTCACAGTATGTGATAAAAATCAAAAATAAGGGATACAAACACAACAAAATATAGCTGAGGAAGAAAGCTGAAATGATGGAAAGATTCACATATTTATTCTGCAGACAGATTTTTTCTCACTTTTTAGTCATTTCACTGTCAGTACCTTAAAAATGAAATAACAAGCCAGCTTAGGTCTGTAGAAAAGTACATCTGAGTATCTCAAGAGCAGAATCCATCATAATTGTGTGTCACTAAGACTATGGTGCAGACTTCATGTTTCAATCAGAAAGGATATCCAACTTGATAAACTTTTTTCTCTACTGCTATCTATCCTCTATATTGCCTAAAATTCTCTTTGTCTTCCAATTTGGAAGGGAATTTTTTGAGAATGTCTGGTGATCACCCACATATTTCAAAGAATAATGGAGTCACTTATCACAAAGCCAGAGAAGAGAGCTACCTGTATTATAAGGAAAAACTTCCTGTCAGTGAAATCTCTCAGATGACATAGTAGCCCCAGAAAAATGACAAAATTCTCATGGTCTGAGGCAGTTCAAAGCCAGACCAGACACAGCAATCGATAACATAACATAGAAACCCTAGCTTGGGATAATACACTGGACAAAACAATACAAACTACCAGGTAATTCCAACTTTTTTTCAATTGAATTAATTTATTTCAAAAACAAAAACTGATTGAGATTTAAAAACAGGCCCCTTTAACTATAAAAAAACAACAACAAAACCCATATAGTAAAGCTACTATTTCAATTTCCAATTTACATTTTTGTCCTCAAATCCTGGACTGAGGCCCAGCAGAAGGCCTATGAATCCCTTAAATCTTTTCCAAGTTATGCTTTGATAGAAAACCTAGAATTCAAATATTACAGTGACTTTCTGCAGGACTCCTGAACAAAAAACAAAAGAACAATTTTACTCTCACCATAATAATTGTCTTGAACAGAGGTCACAAGTACAAATGTCATGTTCATTCATTTTCTCCATTCTTCAAACACACCATCAGCAAACATTTTAAAACAAGAGAAAAGGCTGTCACTGAAATGTTTCCATAAATATCACTTTGACGTGTACACAAGGTGGTAGCATATTCTAGAACTACTTGTATTTACCTATTTGCAACTATGTAAACCACTGTACAGCACTGAGTTCATTTATTTACCCTCAACTACAAGCTGTAAGAGGAAAATGAGAAATTTCAAGGCTGAAAATCCAGTTTACTGAGAAGACAATTTTTAAAGCTTTCAACTAATTTTTGGTAACTCAATCAAAGCAGCTCCCACATTTTCTGCAGTAATCCAACCAAAATTTGCAGCCTCCCTATGCTTGTATGTTGTCCTCCTGGGCATAGAACATAGAGTTTTAAAGTTACTTAGCCTAAAAAAACGATTCTGATTTATGTTAACCAGATACCATTCTGTTTCCATGTATTTTTATGTATAAATTGCTATAAATCAATGCAGTTTGTCCAACTTTTCAACACAAAAAGTCCAATTATCCTATATAGTATGTACCTGGAGGATTTCAGTATTAGAGTCCTATATGCTTGTCCAAAATTAAGAGCAATTCAGGTGTAAATCAGGCATCTAAACTTCATCATGTAGTCCTGTTTCAAGAGTCTGAGGGCTTAGCCTGATGCCACCCAAAAAGGCAGTGGATTTTTTATAGATACTGTACCATATCTGTCCACACTCAGCATCTGAATTGCCTATCCCACCTGAATTCCTCTAAGGCCCATTCCAATCTTACTACAGCAAAATCCACACTAATTTTGATGGCAGTGATCTCACATTAGTAGTGAGCAAGCAGAACTCTTCTACAGCAAGTAACTTGCCTAAAACATTTACCTCAGTGTGCAAATTAATATTTGTAACACAAAAATTCAGCTGGTGCAGTCTTTTCCCTTAATGTCTCAGCTCTTATCCTGATTAAATGACAAATAATCAGCACAAAGCATTGTTTAGCTTTTTTTTCCCCCTTAAAAAAGGTCAAGTTTTACTATGATCAGTAATATTTGCTTGATTTTTTAATTTAAATTTACCCATTTCTTAAGGAAATTCCACTGTATTATCTCCTCAGCTAGGATAAATACATATTCCATGAATTGGGACAAGTAATTTCAGTGCAGTTATTTCTAACCTAAAAGGGTAACTTCTCAAGTCCCAGTAGTTACTTTTGACTGCCATTTTTGATAGTTACTGTAGTATGTTTAAAACTAAGTCAGGAAAGGACTTTTTTTTTATGTGCTCCTTCAGGGGGAATGACTGCTACCCTCAAGTATATTTCAGCCACTCTCACACACCTCCTCTAGCTTAATGTACAGCAATATTTCTCTAAAACTAACTGAGCTCTTAATTTTCAAAGTTTAGCTGTTTTTTTACTGTATCAGTATCTCTTGCTTTGTAGTTAATGGAACCTAGGTGTTCTGGTTTTATGTAGTGTTTATCTGTATCAATATCTATGTCTCTGTTGGGCTTTGGACAGACTCAGCGCTAGAAAAGGGGCAGTATTTCCTGTTTATTCCTCATTCACCCCATCTGATCATTTAAAAATTCATATGATTCTTTCACAGCTCAGCAGCGCTGTTGCTGGATACCTTCTCCATTTGAATACTAATGCTGTCAGTTAAATAACAAGGCAAATGTGTACTTCATCATTTTAGTAGCTTGTACAAGCAAAATCCTGTTTCTTTCAACAGAGGTACAAAAACCCCAGACTTCTTTCCGAGTTTGGGTTATACTAAGCCATACTTTGAACCTCAGCTAGGAAAAACAGAATGTATTTGAGTTTATTTCTTAAATACTTGATTTTATTTTTTTTTTACAGTCAAATCGCAAATATGCCTGAAGTTCTCCTCAGCACAAGGAAACTACATTAAATACATATGTTGAGAGCACTCTAAAAGAACATGTGATGTACTAATAAATCAGGGCAGAATCAGTTATGAAAACTTTCTGTGGGCTTGCATCCTAGAAGGATTCAGCACTAATAAGCAAGTAGTGAAGCACTGTAAGAAACAAGCAAATTGTATATAATTAAAGCATCTGACATCTTCATACAAAGTATTCCTTTCTTAACAAGTAATATAAAAAGACGACAGCAGGTGGGAACAAAATAAAATGTCAGAAAGCCCAAGTGTTTTGAAAATGCTGGAATTTGGACATTAAAATCACAACATTAAGGCATCCTTAAAAGGCCTGACCTTTTTTTTAAGGCAAATGCCTACTTTCTTGAAATTAGGCATTTCTATTTGATTTTATACTGAACACTGACAAGCACCCAATTCTACAAAGAGTTCAGCATTAAACTGCAAGTGAGGTCAGTCGACTTCTGTTTCTGATTGTCCTGTTAAGTCACTGATACACAGCTCTGATCTCTGACATTATTTGCTTTGTGTCATTCCCACATGTGCAAAGAGGGCTTCCTCAGCTCACTGCAATGCATGAAACCAAGCCAACAGATGCATTTAGTGACCTTCGATGCCTTTCTAGACAAGGTGATGAGGTACAGCAGAGTTCACTCTCTGTTACTGATTTTTATAGTACTAGAATTCAACCACTGCCAATATGCCACTATAGAATAGAACTTGTACCTAAGTATCAAAAGCAAAATTACTAAATGTTTCCCTTTCTATGTTGTAGAAAATCTAAGTTATGCAAGAGAATGGAAATACCTTTTTTTTCATCTGAAATACTATTTAGAAATTGTTTAGTAATAAAGGCATCACAGAAAAGAACAAAAAATTGCTATCAGGAAGCCCTACTGTTCAAGGACTGTCCAAGTTTCCAGGAGTCTGAGTGCCTCTGTACTTATCTGCTGCTGCCACTGAGCTGCTCTGCAAATGCACACGAGTCATTTCCATTCTTTAGGCCAATTTTTTTCTGTCTGTACAATGGATATAAAGTATCTTGCAGAGCAAATACCAGGACAGCAAATATCCATAAAACAGATCAGTTATTATTATTTCAAAAATAATCTATTAAGTTTGCATCTCTATGTCTGGGATTTTTTCTACATTTAGGGGCTCTGTATGGTATTTTATTTCATACTATATTGAATAAAGGCTACATAGAGATAGCTGCTGAATTTATGATCAATAGAAAATTGCAAATTTTGTCTCCCAACCAATTCTATCAAATGATCCAGCACAACACATCAATAAAAAACTCTGAATTGATGCTGTTTCCCTATTTCATGCCCTGTTTAAGTTCCCTGGGGATGACAGATTAATTTAATTAGTTTTATTGAACTGTCTAGTTGCTTTTATTGGCAAATCTACTCATAGGCTGAAATTCCTCTTGGGGTTAGCATTGTCCTACCGGTCCATTTTTAAAATAAAAGTGCATTTACTGTCACTTCTTATAGAGTTCTCTGCTATGCTTTCTGCTGTGAAGACTCACATTTGTCAAGTGCCTCCACTGACACTTACATAGGAAGTTTAAAGTTGTTGTTTTTCCTAAATGTGGTTAATGAAAAAAGGAAGTAGACAGCTACAGTCAAATCGACTGTGACTGGAACACCTTGCCCAGCTTTCACTGGGGAATTAAGTTAATCTGAGCACAACATGGAATATGGCTCTTGCATGCCACCTGTAAGCACAGAAGTGATCAGTCACTTCCAAACTTCCTCCACTTGACAGTTTGTTCAGCACAGAAGCCTCAAAACAACAGCACTGAGGCTATGAAGTTTCGATCCGAGCTGTGGCTTGCTTAGATGGGTCTGATCAAGGTCCCTGGACTTCAACGCACTGCCAGGCACTGGGGTGTGTAGGAAATAGAGCAAAATTAACATCAGGAATGGAATTCATATAACTGTAGTGGTCAAATGCCCAGAACCATGGAAAAAAATACAAATCTTAACTTGGATTTGGGTAAGAATTTTATTCATGGCAGCATTTTCCTATGCAGCTGAATGACCCAGAATCCGTATTTCTAGAAGTGGCAGAGAAGTAATTTAAAATCTAGATGAAAATTTTGAAGCTTGGACCATTTGGGGTTTTTTTCTGTATTTTTTGTACAAGGTCAAATTAGGTATTTTACTCTCCAGTGAATTTCCCATTCTTCCTCTGAGTTTTAAAAAATGAGCAGATGCTGCCTTCTGATTTTAAGCACCATAGCTCTCTGCACCAGATTTCGAACACTCTTCCTAAGATTTGAAAGAGACTTTTGTCCTCTGTGGCAATTTTTTCAAAAGCGGGGTTGGATGCATTTCCATGAGATTTTGTTCAAAGTTTTTCTAGGAAGTGTGTAGCTCTTAACATACCACTCAACCACATCTACAGAAATCTGTATCATCCACTCCTCTGTAAATTCAGCTCTTCTGAGGCTCCTTCAACTGCAGAGCTTTACAGCAAGTATGAAAGATTTCATCTTTCTGGACTCATGCTCTAATTGCTAAATTACATTCCCATGGGTTCACCAGCCCTTTCACCTACATATTCATCTTGTCAGTATTATCCCTATGACAAAAAACACACTTTGGATGCTCTAAATAGGAAAAATAAAGAGACTTATCTAGAATCTTAACCTAGTCCTCAAATGTTCATCCATTACAGAATCAATAAAAAAGGTTTTAAAATTTTTCCGCTTATGGAGGAAGTATTCCAATAGTTTTAAAGTATTATTTATTTAAGCTATATAGCTCATGTTCTGTTGGAGCAGTATGTCTTAAATGCTGAGGTCAAAGTGTAAAAAATATATTTATGAATATTTATCCATTTTCCATCAAATCTGTATATGGGAAGAAATAGTCTTACTATAGGATAGTCTATGAGCACTCATTTTCTCACCGCACCAAGCACATTTTAAAAAACAGAACCACTGGAATTTTTAGGAATACTAAAATCTGGAAGATTAAAATCCCATATCAAAGATGTAATTTTATGGTCCAGCTAAGCTATAACATATCTATGTGCTACTTAAACCAAACACAAATCACAAAACCAATTACACAGTATTCAGACGGAATTATTTTGACTCCAGATCTTGTTCTGTGTGAACTAAGAGAATATCTTTTCAAATACCACGAGGAAGAATAGAAACAGTCAAAGGTAATATCACACATTCAGATACAATGAAAAGACAGCATTCTAAAAAATGGGATTTTCTTGATTAGGATATTAGCAATTCTTAAAAAATCAAATTGAAGTCAGGAATGTAAAAATTCATTAATCCTGTTTCCCACATTTGTAAGAATGAAACCATACTCTCAGCAGAAGATCCTAGTGTGTTTGCAGGGGGTCACTTCAGGCTATTTACAGCCTCAAAGGGTTCTTTTTAGCTAGGCGAGAATAGTCAAGGATGCTTGGGTCTTTCTACTTTTTTTATGGTTTTACTGTGTGTAAATTTAACATATGAAGAAAAATTTAAAAATCACTGGGGTATCAGATTCTAATGAGATGCTTTCAAGAATAACGTAGAAACTTCAGGTAAAAATATCCTTGCAATGCCAACTACACTCCTAGTATAAATTCATGCACAAGTGAAAATCACCTTCTGTAAATATGTTACTCTGTGAAATCAATGGGATCCAATTTGTTTTCTGTTTCTAATGTTAAGACAGACAAAAAGAATTTTTGCAGGTCATTAGTTTATAATGCAAACCAGTACTTTGGGTGCTTTTAAAGGAAAATGAAAGTGGGAGGAAAACAAGTTGAACTGCTCAGTTTATACCATCATAGGAACCTGCATTTCTAAGCATTTGATTCAGGTAAATCTCTACCTTTCATATGATTTTAGTGGCAAATCATATGGCCTACAGTGAAATACATGCTGAGGTTTTTTGCAAGTAGCATCATGATATGCAGCATGCTTCTACGATAGGAGCTATCCCCAGTGTATCAATCATACATAAGACGACCAGAACTGGATTTTCAATCCTCTTATCTCATCCCCCAGTCTCCCTTCTCTTCTATATTTTACAGGGAGAAGAGACAGAAAGTTGCCACAAGATTATTTCTGTGGCAGCTTCAACTCCCCCACTGGTTTTCTGCTCAATGCTTGTGACTGACACTTAGTTCTGCCCAAAGGGTAAGGACAGGACAGACTTCTGAGTGCCAATCAATGGGGCATGCCACATGCTGTAATGGAAAAACACAGTGCTTCTGCAATAATATGAGGACATCACTTCTAGTGCAAAGCAGTGGTAAAGAGAACTGTGAGTAATATGTAGCTTATTTTTATGCCACCTGACTTAACATGGTAAAAAAAAGTGAACCTGAGCTACACAATTGGAATCTGTAATTCAGCAATGCTCAGATCAAGGTTAAGCTCCACCTTTTATTTCATCTGCAGAGCATGAGATCTTTTCAGCCTAATCATCTATCTGATGTCCTGCTGTACTTTCATCCATGCTACTTGTTAGCTTGGCACAGGATGGGTCAGGTTGGAAGTGACCACAGTTCATCACCTGGTCCAACTTCCCTGCTCAAGCACCTTACACAGGATTGTATCCAGATAGATCCTGAATATCTCCATTGAAGAAGACCCTACAGCCTCTCTGGGCAATCTGTTCCAGTGCTCGTTCACCCACACAGTAAAGAAGTTCTTCCTTGTATTCAGGTGGAACTTCTGTGCATCAGTTTCTGCCCATTGCCTCTAGTCCTATTGCTTGGCACCACTGAGAAAGGCCTGGCTCCATCCTCTGATACCCTCCTGTTCCATACTTACAGACATTGAAAAGGTCCCCTCTCATTCATCTCTTCTTGAGGCTGAACAGGCCAAATTGTCTCAGCCTTTCCTGATGAGAGAGATGGTGCACTCACCCAGTCATCCTTGTTGTCCTTCACTGGACCCACTCCAGGAGCTCCAAGTCTCTGTTTTCCTGAGGAACCCAGAACTGGACACAGCACTCCAGCTGAGGCCACACCAGGGCAGAGTAGAGGGGCAGGATCACCTGCCCTGACCTGCTGGCAGGTCCTGATGCGCCCCATGGTACCATTGGCCTTCTTGGCCACTACTGGCTCATGGCCAACTTGTTTTCCACCAGGACCCCCAGGTCCTTCTCCACAGAGCTGCTTTCCAAGAGCTCAGCCCCCAGCCTGTGCTGGTGCAGGAGGTTATTCCTGCCCAGGAGCAGGACCCTGCACTTGCCTCTGCTGAATTTCAGAGGGTCCCTCTCTGCCCATCTCTCCAACCTGTCAGGGTCCTTCTCAAGGGCTGCACAGCCCTCTGGGGTATGGGCCACTCCTCCCAGCTTTGTGTCTGCAGGGAACTTGCTGAGGAGGCCTCTGTCCCTTCATCCAAGTCAGTGATCAATTAGGTAAACCAGACTGGGCCCAGTATTGAACCATGAAGGACACCACCAGTGACAGGGCTCCAACCAGACCCTGTGCTGCTGATCACAACACTCTGGGATCTGCCACTCAGCCAGTTCTCAACCCACCTCACTGTCCATTAATCCAGCTCACACTTCCTGAGTTTGCCTACGAGGATGTTGTGAAGGACAGTGTTGAAAGCCTTGCTGAAATCGATTTAGAGAATATCCACATCCCTCCAGGTAGCTGTTTCATCATAGAAGGCAATCACTTTGTAGAAGGTGCACACACACAGGCACAGCACAGCAGGCTAGTGTTAGTAAACCTGTGAAAGTACCCAGGCCATCTCACACTATTAAGTACTTTCCTTAGGCTCTTGTTTTATGGAAACTTCTCAAGCAAAACAATGCAGGGTGTACTTTATCCTTGCAAACAGTGCATGATCCCCCACCTCCCTAAAGCAAGCATAAATGGCTAACCACCTGGAGAGACAGAGCAGCCTGGGAACCAATCTGTAGAAAGTTGTCCTTTGTTTTTCCACTGCTGAGTGGAAAAACAAAAGCATCACAAGGATATGCCTAAAGTCACAAAGCAGGTGAGTAGCACAAAGAGACTAAATACTACTCCTTCTCTTTTTACCTCCCTTCTGTCTGTGGTACCTAAAGGGAGATTTGGGAAATTACATACCTTTCAAAAGATATGTGAATGTATTTAGAAACTCTTCATATGACTGCTCATGGCTATTAATAAATTGATCAAGGATGCTGCTCTTTAACGGTTGTTCTCCCATGATCATCCACACCTTGAGAGTTGAACACGTATATCTGCTTTAGTAGGCTGCTTCTGCAACAGAAAGAAAAGAGCAATATATACCTGTAGGCAGAAAACAAATCAATAGAAAAGTCCCTAGTTCACAGAGATGGGCACTAGAAAGCAAAAATCTCTCCTTGTGAAGTTCTGATCTTGTCAGTGGAACTTTACTCAATATTTCTCCCAAAATTCACGTGGACATAGAAATTTTAAGCACAAAAGGAGAAACTGTGATCATTTATGCTTGAAAATTATGACCGTGGGTAGTGCAGGGCACGGAAGTGCCAGCTTCTCTTGGTGATGTTCATTCCCTGAAGTTGTTCAGTCTTTCAGCCCCTGCCTTCTTTGCAGAAACAGTGACACCCCTCATCAGCATGTTGTATTTAACAACCAGGACACACCTGTACATTCAAATTTTGGACTGAATCCATTATCTCCAGGTGCACCACTCACTGTACCATCAAAGCCACAAACCCAGATCTTGGACCCCACGTTAAATCACAACGACACGTGTGTCTGTGTCTATGTGTGTCTGTGTGTGTGTCTCTGTGTGTACACTGAGGCAGCACACAGGACAGAGAGAGCATGCTGCAGCTGGACAGCCATGCAGCAATGTGAGGACCACTCTTGAGATGGGAACAAATGCTGAGAGCTGAAGGAAGAAAGCTCCACTCTCCAGTCACACAGCAACAGCCTTGCAGCCCACCTTCATCACTTAACCAAATTTTATGGGAAGTAGTGGCCCTGAACAGCCCTCAGTGAAGTCTGCTGAAGTTAACCTTGCCCCTTACGCATAAAAGCTGTGTAAATGCATGCTAACAGTTGCATGATGCTAAACACTTACCCAGATTACTTATTTTTTATACACATAGGTCCACTCTAGTAGAATCAGTTTGCACACATAAACCTGATCAAGATGCAAGAACGCATTTCACACTAAGTGCTTGATTTGCGTGTGTTCCTCTGTTTCCTCTCTTGATTTACCACAACACTAAGAAGAGGATTTGGGGCATGAAAGCTTAATTCTTCAGCAAAACTTCAAATCTACTACACTAAGGAAAGGCTGCCAACCTGATATTGAAGTTAAGTAAGATTGAAAAATAATTGTTTGGAGACCTGAAAGAAAATAAAGCCTGACTTCTAACAGAAAACTCTAATTTTGTGGGATTGCCTGCTTCCAAGGAAGATTAATGTTCTGAAGATATCAAAATACATGCACACCCACATGACCTAAAGTTTGAGTTTTCTAATATTTTACAAAAATCCAACCATTATTAATCTCTCTGTGGAATGACCAATCAGAATATAACCCACCAGACTATCAGAGTTGTTTATGTATCTTACAGGCCTTTGAGAGGTAAGCAGTGCCTTCTATTCCTCATTATGGTTAAGTTATTAAAATCATTACTTGAAATAGTGATGTGCTTTGTAAGGCTACTGTAAAAGAAATAAACATATATCTAATCAAGAAAAAGTTAATAACTTTTTGTTTTTCTTTGGAGTCTAGCATCTAGGGTATCCAACTCCCTTACAAACACTAACAAAATAAACTTGAAAATACCCTCAAAAGGAAGAGCAAACAAATACTATTCCCAAAAACAGATTTTAAAAATGAGTCACCAAAAATTTAAATTATTTAAAAACAGGTTAGTGGAGGGCTGACAGCAAATCTTAGATTAAGTCACTCTAACATGCTCTAGGAAACTAGAAAATTAATATGCGATTTGGGGGCATAGTCATATCTTATGCAGCTGCATGACAGCTTTCTCAGAAAATGCCATGCTCTACAGCCACCAGATCATCAGCCTGAGATTAAGCACCCAGACCAGGTGGTACCAAAATCATGTATCTCGATTCTTACTCTGCTGTGCAGCTTCTACATCCCACAGAATGTGGGAAACTTCACTTCAGAGATTCTCTTGCACAGCTGTTATTGAGGTCTACAGAATCATCTCCTCAGGGAGAGAAAAAGCCAGCTAGGTCCTAATGAAAGCTTGGGTTCTGTCAGAAAAACAGGCACTCTCTCAAAGAACAGAGAGGAGAAACTGGCAGCCAGAACAACCCGTTCCCCATTTTCAATTATTTTGAAGAACTGCCCGGTGCTGCAGCACGGCCCTAAATAAAAGCAAGTGCAGAGGATGGTATGTGGGGAATATCTACTTTCCCTGAAACTGAACATGTGGTTAGGACGGACGGTACAAGAGGGGTGTTCAAAAATTTATCTCAACTCATCAAGGTTTTGGTAGTTTTCATTTTCATTCCACTTTGTTTTCTGCTGCTTCCCACCTACTTTATTCCAGAGCCTCTCTTAAATAATGACCACACTGTAACAGTTGCAGAGAAGTTGTCTGAGGTGAACAGCTGAAACCAGGCTGAACAGAAGACTCTCACCTTTGTAAGGAGCTAACCAGTGGACTCTACATAAGTGAAAGGCTTCAGCAATCACCCAATTCACAGCCTCAAGGCAATGACTTCTTTAAACTGTCCTGAAAATATGAAAAAATACACAGTAATGGATTGGAATCCTCCACAATTTATAAAGTTGATATAATGACACCTCTAGGAATGAAATTACTGCGCTGTTCTGCTAAAGAATAGATCCTACTAAAATCAAAAACTTATCTTCTTTTTTCCCAAAAGGAATCAAACTAATGTGGAGGTCTCAAGCAAAGTAAAGCAAGGGTACCTGATCCTTTCCTTGTGCTGTCTTTGGATACTTTTAGAGTCAAATATCAGTAAGTGATGCATTCAAGCAGCAACTCTGCTTTCTTCTTTTTGCGTTTCACTTCTGCTCATCCATCCAAATGACTTTAATGAGGTATCTTGAGGCGATCATTCATTAAGCCTTGCTGATCATCAGCAGATTGTGCAAAATCAATTTTATTTCTCAAAACACAGTCTCCTTCTGAGCAGTTTAAGACAAATCAGAAATCTCTACGTTGAATCACAAAGGCAGGTCAAGTGAGTATTAGCATGATTTCAATTACACAGTGATTAGTTCTATTAAACAACACAAAATGTGGTGGAATATAGACTTTCTAGTTTATTCTGCATTTTTAAGTGCTTTATGTCTCTTTAAAATACAATAGAGGCACTGAAAGAAAAATCAAGATTATGAATTTTTAAATGGAAAGAGCGTAAGCTAACTGTCTCCACAAGCTCAATAAAATCTTACGTAATTTAATTTTTCAGGGAAAAAAATACTTCACTAGTATTTCTGGCATAGGTTCAAGTCAGGCTTTCATGCTATGGATTTGCTCTCCTAGAAGTCATTCTCCATTTAAAAAAAAAGCTGATTAATATGTGGTTTTTTTATTGTTCACCCATAGGTTCATGGAAAATACCCACTAGGTACACCCATTATCAAGATTTTATGTCTGGAAAAATCAGATTGAACATAAATACACTATTTTAAAATCTCATACTCTGTTACCACTGGACAAGGCCCCATCTCTTTTCCCTATAGAACTATCACAGCAACTACACCTTTAACAATGTTGTTACAGCAATGAAGAATGAGGTAGCACCTTTGCAAAAAGAATGAGATTTTAGCAGACAAGTGCACTTAGAATCAATTCAAGACTATCTAGGCTCTGGCTGCTCCCAAAAAGGCCACCAACACCTTCACTTCCTCTTTGCCTCCTGGTTTACCACTCCAGTCCATCTCTTGGGCAGACAAAATAAACTACCAATACAAAACCTGAGAGTAAACAGAGCAAATGCAGATATTCCATTTTAAAGATGCATTTTCTGATCTGCCTTACAGCTGTACGATTGTGATTGCCTGTGCAAGGGGACAGTAGGAACATGCAGTGGGAGCAAGGGAAGGATGCAAGATTGCCCTTTTGGCAGCCTGTCATAGTCGCTTATGCACAGCCTCACCGGAAACACCCTCACAAATGGCCCAGAAAGCTGGGCCTCCTCCACACTGCAAAAGCAGATGTCAGCAGGGCACTCCTGCACCCACCACGCTGAGCTGGAGCCGGCAGTGCAGATCATCAGTCCCCATGGTGCAGAGGGAGGCAAAGCTGGAACTCAAGCCTGTCCTTAACAAATGCTTGTTGTTAGCCATGGACTGTGGTTGCTGCCTTAACAAATATCCCAGGATGGTGCTTTAAAAGTAAGCCAAGTGAAAAGAGTGATTCTGGGAATCCCTGCTTGAGGAAGACATAAAACATTTTGAGCCAGGCTGCAGAGGAAGGTTACCCATTTTCCTAAAGGCAGAAAACTGTCTCCTCCTTGTCTAGACATCTGCAGATCTACAGTTGCAGAAAAAAGCCCTCTCTGCTCTACTGTCCTGCCCTACTTTTCTCCCTCCTCTTCCTCCCTGCTACCACCACCTGTGGGGAGGCAGAGCTCCAGGAGCGAACCCAAAGGCACACAGTTCTGGCTACAAGCAGCTGCAGGTCAACCCAGCTGCAGGAACAAACTAAAAGTTACAAAGGAAAAAAACTTTCAGATGAGGTTCTGTCCAACATCTCGCAATTCAATGTGATCTACGACAGCTAATCCTGTTAAAATCAACTGGATGTTTGCCATTGCTTTCAGCAGGAGGCCTTAAGGGCACACACTTAATGCATCAGCAATTTGGGTGGGAGCTGCATCTGCCTGCCTGAGTGCATTACTGAGCCTGAGAGCTGACCTTTAGATGGACAAAAACATGTGCCTCCCATGCCCAGCTCGAATGAGCTTTTAAAGGATATATACAAGGGCTTTAATTGCAAGCAAGCATATTGATCCTGTTGGATTTCAGCGCTATTATGCCAGTCCCATACCTGAGCAGAATTTTTTAAAATGAATTTCCAATGGTTTCAGGAGTACTGCTCCCTTTAAAGACAACCTGTAGGCCCACGGCAAAGGTAACATTTCATCCAAACTGCAGCAGCCACTGCCCCCTGGAATGTGATTGTCCAGGATATGACAGTCAAAGCACAGCTGGATTCAATCAGATATTTTAGATAAGACCTCCAAATAAAGCCCTCTCCCTCACAAGTTAAATACTGTTTACTGTCAGTTTTAGATGAGACAGAAAATTGAAGACTGTAGGATGCTGGACTCCCTGTGCCCTTTTTTACAGGTTTCAGCCTGTGGGTCCTGGCTAAATATCCAACATATTTGCACTCTGGCTGGCAAACCCTACACAAATGAGTAAGGCAGCCTTCCCTTTCCCTGCTGAGCTGGAGTGCATTACTGCAACCCACAGGAAGCCAGCTACATTTCAGCTCAGAGATTATTGTGTTTTACTGGCAGAAAATATGCTGAAAAGCCTGGAAATATCTCAATGCAATTTGAAATGATTTGGGGTGAAGAAGATGCAAACAACATACTTTAAGAAATTAATTGTAGAAGAAGAAAATCAAAGGAAATAAAGCATTTCCGTAACAGTGAGCAATCTCCTGAAAACATACTACGTATGTCAATGTTATTAAAATAGAAATTGTGAAGGAAAAGCCTATTTAGTCCTTTTCACATGGGTTCTCTGCCAGTTAAATTCAGGATGAGAATCCAAGATCTTCTTGCTGTGACCTGGGCAGTTTTGAACATAATTTCCCTACTATGTAGTTACATTATTCTGAAGCTATTTGCTGCAGCTTCTCCAAAGCACTTTGTCATTGACAGATCAGCTTGGACAGACCATGTCCTCATCCAAAAATGACATGCAGTTGCCAAAAAACTTGAATTTTTCCATCTTCTCAACCAAAGTAATTGGAAAAAGAATTTCTAAAGATAAGGCATGTCAGCTGGTAGAAAGAGTCTAAAATGAATGTAAAATATTAAAGTGACACAATTGGGGGACTGAATTTGTCACTAAATATTTGTGGGTTGTTTTTTTTTTTGCCAGTAGATCTTTGACCACAGACCCAAACAAGGGTCACAATACATCAAACACTTAGAAAAGAAGCTGTCAAGTATTATCTAGGCCCTACTGAAAATACAAATAAATGTGGTCTGAATGCCTTTAAATTTGGGGGAAGTTCTTCAGCATTCAACTCTGCACTACAGTTTTCCTTCCATCTTTATTTCAATAGAAAAGTAAAAGGCCCATATGGATGCTACAGGGCACAGTGCCTTAGCACTGCTGTATTTCAGATGAGAAACATCACCACATCCTATCTGCATTACAGTTATTCAATGTCTCAAGACAATTTCCGCAAACATTTGGTGTATTTGCTTTGCTGTACTAATCAAATTTCATTTCAAGTTCCTTCTTTTTCTATTCTCACAGCAGTTTCAAATGGGAGTTGAGATATTTCTAAAATACTGTGCAGCAGATGTTGTAACTCAGGAGTGGGTGAAGTAGGGCCGGGAAAACAAAAGCAGGGAGCTATGAAGAGTAAATTGTTTTCCAGGTTTTTCTGTTTATTTGTTGTGCTGTGTTATGCAAGTGGCTTATCCTCTGTGCCCCAGCACTGCTAGCTGTTGAAAGGGTATGTTCCCAGTGGACTTCCCAGCATCTCATTATTTGTTGTTGGAGAAAAGCACTGCAAAGATGATGAAAAATGCCACAGAAGGGTGCAAAGTTTTATTAGTCTTTCAAGGTCAGATCAGAATGCCACTGAAGTAGAAAAAAAGAAATTTCTAATTACTTCAGTGGACTTTGAGTCAGACTTTTAGTCAGCCCTCACTCAATGAACTGCATGCATTTGTCATTTCCTTTGCTCTGTATCAATGTCATTGCCCACTTGCAGCAGAGCACTCTTAGGCAAAGTAGTATGCCAATCAGCAAGAGCTGTTTTCTTTTACTACCCACTGAAATAATTTTTTAACTCAAAATTTACCTTAAATTACATTTTAAAATAGCACCAAAAAATTATGAAGCTGTTACAAAGTTGATAGGTTTAACAACGTAAAAAAAACTCAACCATAAAGAAGCATATGCTGCAGATATTTACAATCTAAGAGGCACCTGTTGTCACTCTGAGCTTGTTCTACTGCAAAGAGTTAAAGCTTCTGGAGGCTGGTGGGTTTCTTGTTGTGCCATCTGAAGACAAGAGAGGAAAGGAAAAAAAACCAGTCACAGCCAGTTAGCCACAGCAGATCGAGTTCTCAGGAGCACATCTGCAAATTAAGCAGATAGATTCCCCTTCATCAGGCTGTCTCTCCATGCCACAAGCCCCTGTGCTGTCACAGAAGATTCCTCACATTGCTCACATTTGAATCCCCATTACACAGAAAGATTACGGAGGACGCTAAAAACTGCGATCAGCCAGGTACGTCTAAATTACTGTTTTGCCCAAAGCAAACTTGGTTGATACATTCAGTAAATGTTTTGAGAACTACTGTATAAAAAATTTCCTTCCTTAAGCTTCTTTATGGAGGACTTCAAACTTCTTTGTGTATCTGGATATGATTTTAATTGTGGAGAATTTGGAAACAGCACCTGCTTTTCAAGGGTATGCTTTTCCATTTTGGAAATGAAAAAAAAAGATCTGTCAGAGAAAAAACCACAATACTGCAAAACCAATTTAATTGTATCATAGATATCTGGGTTCATGCCAAAATAACTGCAAACTAATTAATTGAATGGTTAGCAATGGGTGTTTACCAACTAAGACTCCATGTTATCCTGCATTCCCTTCTCTCAGTGTCCAATCAGCACAGCTCAAATATCTTATTTTTGTATAAATGAAAAAAAGGTTCTTTGTGTTTGTCTACAGTTCATAAGATCAACTCATTCATCATTCATTATTTTGCAGCATTCAAATTACTGTGAAATTATTACAAATAATACTTTCAATGTTGAAAAGTATGAGATGCCACACTAAACAGCAGCACTGATTAGTCATTGTTCTCCTGATTAGAATGTTTTAGTTGCCTAATTGGGTAACAGGAAAAGCACATAGGTGAACAAACCATTTCTGCATAGGGTCAAAGAGGACAATAAATAATAAACACAGTTTGGGTGTCACAGTTGACTCAGTGCCTAAACACTGTCATCTAGTGACATTATATAAACCCTAGATTTACTAGGACCTAGGACACAAAACCAATGTGAGACTTGCTTCCATAGGAGAAGCTAGAAAACAAGGAAGAATATCCATAGGTATATGAAATGTCACTTGCTGTTTAGGTCACTCAGTGCTACCCCTTGTCTCAAAAAGATGTTCATCCTGTAGTTCTCTGCAAACACCTAATATGGTTTCTGAAATGGTACAACACCCAAAATTGTAACTATGTCCATCTATTTCCACAGTAGGCACGTTTCAAATTACACTAGCTAGAGCTTTTAAAAAAACACCTTCTCTCTTCATTTGATCCTTCTATAAATGTATCTCCCAATGCATCTATCTAAATCTGAATTCCTTATAATGACTTCTTGCCTTATAAACAACTTTTACCTGAAAAAACCTGCTCATAACACTGTTTGATTTTAAAATCAACACAGGGAGAATATTAGTTTTCTTCTTCCTGTTAGCTTAGCTTCTAGCTCAGGTCTCTACTGCTTCCCAAATAGGGGGCTTATAAAAGTAATGCTGAGAGTCTCATTTATTTGTATAATCTTTACAGCTTAGCCTTTTATAAAAACACCAAATACGATGAAGCATGACTCAAGTCATCATAACTGGTAATTGTTTATGTCACTCCCCCCTTCACTTTTTGTCTTTACTCCTTGCAGCCTCTCTTCCCCGGTATCTTGTGTTGCACCACAACAAAGGCATTTGTCTGTTTCCCTCTGCACTAGCTGCAATGCTAATCCAACTCCACAGTGACAGTTTTGAGCATAAAGCCACAAAAAAAGCACAAAAAACTCTTTGCTTATAAGGCTAGATCTTTACCTTTTGGGTTTCCCGAAGCAGTTCAGGGTTAGATGAGCCATGGCCCAAAGGAATCAGTGGTATTGGAAGGTTAAAGTTGGAGGTCAGCAAAACCAAAGAGCAACCACACTGTATTAACACGCTGTAATTAGCATGAAAATACACAGAAAGACAAAGCAATTCCAGCCAGTGCCTAAGGAGCTACGTCTGTCCAAAAATCTCAGATAAATATTCCCTCCATTACGTACTGAACTCTTTGCTTATGTAAAGTTCAAGAAATATAATGAGATGACAAGGAAGTGTGTTTAAGTGTGTTTAACCAGTACGTTTTGTGTATCTATCAATCAAATCACTGTCACTGATCTTTTCTCCACTCTGTATCTAGAGACTCTTCAGATAGTAAACGCTTCAGAACTGAGTACTGCTCAATATTTGGGAAATAGTTTGTGACACTGTGGACACTAATAATTGCCCTATTTGGAGATTCTTTAAGCATATGTAAAAAGATGATGCGAACCAAAATGTCAGTTAAATTGTTTGCCACTTTTAATACTCTCGTTAGACTTCAAATATAAACCAGCAGTCAAATGTAGAACAGTAGTGGTACAAGATAAAGAACTCTCATTTTCTCATATAGAACAGAAACTTTCTTATGGCATCTTCAGCATGGAAGACATTTTACATTTTTTTCAAAGATCCTGTAAAACCAAAGAAGCTAAGTAACCAGACAATATGAAAGAAGAGACAAATGACATCTAATCCAGTAAATCCAACTTAGTGCAAGCTCCTCTGATGATGCCATTTTTGAGTGCTTGTAAGAAACAAGCAGCAGATTCCTGTTTAGCATATCACCTGAAGGTAAATAACTTCATAAATCTTTCTTCATGCATAATAAGGACAAAACCTGCTGTGTATACCGACATGCTCAGAAAAGGGTTCACTAATTTAATTAACTTCTAACTGAAGTTCACCTACAGTGCAGTACTTCTGAAAAAAAAAAATCTAAATGTGGAAAAAACTACCACCTTCAGGGCAGAGCCATTAGGCTACACAGTGAACAGAATTCAACCATGATCTTTGGATGACTCCACAACATAAGACAGCCATGCCATGGATTGCTTTCCAAAGAGACTCAGTAATGGCTGTGCCTACTCTGTCTGTGTGCTCTGGCCTGAAAACATCTCACCTTCGAAAAACATTCCATGGAAAATCCCTATTTTAGCACAGCAGTTCCCCTACCAGTTGGCGGGCAGGCAGTGCAGCAATATGGTACAACAAGGCAACTGATGTAGCCAGTGCCATCAGTTCCCGTGTTCTTAGTGACTCTTCCTTTACGTGATGTTGTTCACATTCCCCCAGGTTGTGATGTCACATAACTATAAAAAACCAATCCTTCCTTAAAAAAGAAACCCTATGTGTCTTGTTGTTATAGCAAAATGAAAAGCAGCAGTAACAGAAATATGAATCCTAAAGATTTCAAAAAAACTAATTACACTTTAAAATGTAGGATTTATTGGGTCCTTTAAATTCTGGTGATATGGCAAAGGCTGGGACGGAGAACTTGGACATTTACTAAAGGGCACAAGTCTGGTGTCACCAAAGGACAGTGCCAATGAATCAGCCAGTTATTTCCCTCCCTGGTGTCTGTGCTCTCCAAAGCTCTTTCACAGTCAATATCCAGGCTGATTACATAAACTTCTTTCGGTATTCAAACAAACAGGTTTATAAGAGTAAAAGATACCCCTTGAAACCTACTCATGAAAAAGCACGAGCAGAGATGAAAGACAAAGTACTGGGGCATACCGAAGCCCCGCGGCAGCGGGACTCGCAAACCCCCCACACCCCCACTGGGCTGCTCATCACAAGCGTGAGAGTCACGCCGGCACCCGCGGCCCCTGCATCTCCGGCCAGCCCTGCCTGGCTGGAGAACAGCGGCCACCGCCTGCTTCTAAATGCAATCAACAAATCCTGACGTTTTCCTTGTAAGCAAAACGTGCGATCTGAAGTATCCGCGCCGCCCGTAGTCCAGCCGACTGACTGCAGGCCCTGGGGCAGCTTCCCGGCCGGGAGCGGGATGGGCGGCAGGAGGCTCCTGGCTCAGGCAGGCCAGCCCGAGCCCCGCCGGACGAGGCTCCCGTACCCCCGGGGGCCCGGGCCTGCGGCATCCGGGAGGCTCCAGCCCGGCATCCCCGGCCGCCTCGGGGCGGCAAACGGGCAGGAAATCCCGGCTTGGGGCTTCCCCGGCGCCGCTCCCTCCGCCCCGGGCGCGCCGGGGCCGACCTCAGCCGCCAGCAGGGCGGCCCCG
>WEKY01059700.1:151221-171633 GCA_013390045.1 Picathartes gymnocephalus | reverse complement strand
CCCGGCCCCGCGGCCGCACTCACCCCCGCCGGCTCTCTGAGCCCGCGCCTTCCGATTCCCCACGGCCGCGACGAGCCAAGCGGCGGCCGGGCCGGGCCGGGCACCCAGGGAGGACTACCGGCCCCAGCAGCCCGCGGGGCCGCGTTCCCATGGGAGCGGCCGCGCCCGCCCCGGGAAGCTGCCCGAGCGCAGGGCTCTGGCCGCACTGTGTGCGGGCACCGTGTGCGGGCACCGGGTGCCCACAGCCCATAGTGCGCACAAAATCCCCAAAACACCGCGGAAACGGTGCACAGCTCATGCTTGATTCATGTCTTGAGACTCAGAAAAACGTGTCTTTTTGGGTCTCAGAGTGTGAACTGCAGTGCAACTTCCATACGATTTATTCAAGAACTGTTAAATGATTGTGATAGGATCTAATGCATGTTTAATCTGATTGTTTTGGGTTTTGTTTTTTTTTTATTTTCTCAGCCACGGTATGGCCCAGTCAACAGACAAAATGTCGCTGCAGATGGTATCCACTGTCAGTAACTCGTCCTTGCTTCAGCCGGGCTTTTCTCTCCTGAATTTTGATGGGCATGTTTTCTTTTTTGGTCAGAAAGGATGGCCAAAGAGATCCTGCCCCACTGGTGTTTTTCTCCTCGATATAAAGCAGAATGAGCTCAAAATGAAACCTGCCTTCTTCTCTAAAGACTCGTGTTACCTTCCCCCTCTCCGCTATCCCGCTCTTTGCACGCTCAGAGGTGATGCAAGGGCTGATGAGTACCAGTATATCATCCATGGTGGTAAAACACCTAACAATGACCTTTCTGATAAGATTTACTTTATGAGTCTGGTAAGCAAAACTAGCAAGAAAATGACGTTCCAATGCATTGAGAAAGACCTGGGTGGAGATGTCCCTGAAGCTAGATATGGACATACAATTAATGTAGTTCATAGCCGGGGAAAAAGCATGAGTGTTCTGTTTGGAGGGAGGTCGTATACTCCTCTTGCACAAAGAACCACTGAAAAATGGAACACCGTAGTCGACTGTTTGCCATCTGTGTTTCTCATTGATTTTGAGTTTGGATGCTGTACGTCATACATACTTCCAGAGCTTCAAGATGGACTTTCTTTCCACGTTTCAATTGCCAGAGATGATACCATCTACATCTTGGGTGGCCATTCACTTCAAAATAACACCAGGTCCCCCAGCTTGTACAAGCTAAAAATTGATCTGCCCCTGGGCAGCCCAGCTGTGACCTGCACCGTCCTGCCAGGGGGAATATCAGTATCAAGTGCTATAGTGACCCAGATCAGTGATAATGAGTTTGTTCTTGTCGGTGGCTACCACTCTGACAACCAGAAACGGCTGGCATGTAACACCATAGTTCTGGAAGACAGTAAGATAGAGATTGTTGAAAGTGCGAGCCCAGAGTGGACACCAGATATTAAACACTGCAGAATGTGGTTTGGCTGTGATATGGGTAAAGGGTCTGTTTTGCTGGGCATTCCAGGGGCCAACAAACAATTAATCCCAGATGCAAACTACTTCTACGTTTTGAGATGCGAAGGAGCAGAAGAGGACAAGGAAGAAGAATTGATAACACAAATTTGCAGTCAGACATCAAGCGAAGACCCTGGAGACTCCACTCCATTTGAAGATTCGGAGGAGTTTTGTTTTAGTGCTGAAGCCAGTAGCTTTGATGCTGATGATGCTGATACTTACAATGAAGATGATGAAGAAGATGAATCAGAAACAGGCTACTGGATCACCTGCTGTGCCAGTTGCAATATTGACATTAACACCTGGGTCCCTTTCTATTCGACAGAACTCAACAAGCCTGCAATGATCTTGTGTTCCAGTGGGGCTGGCCACTGGGTCCACGCGCAGTGTATGGATCTCTCAGAGACCATGCTTCTACGTCTCTCAGAAGCAAATATCAAGTACTTCTGCAAGGAGCACGTTGACCTTAATAAAGGGCTACAAACTCCCCAAAAGGTGATGTGCCTGAAAAAGACACCCATGAAACCATTGCGCAAAAAGAAAACCATGAAGTTATCAACATCAACGAAAAAGTCTTTTCTTCGGAGGCTGTTTGAATAGATTTACGCTGCTGATTTGTATTCACCTGGGGGGAAATGAAATCACAGGCAAAGGCAACAATGGTTGAAGCAAAGTGGGCTAGTGGAGCTTGAAGAGATCTTCTTATTTCAGTTATCTCAATGTTTTTGTTACATTTCAAAGTACATTAATTTATTCTGTCTCCTATATGTATTTTTGTAATACCCAGACAGTGACCCCATCATAGAGGGCACTGTGCAAACACACAGCACAGCCAGACACTGGTAAACTGTGTGCTGAGTTTTATGCTATGACTTACTCCCCGGTAAGTTTAATGGAACTGCTGGTAGGATAAGACATTATCCCATGTAGTCAGTGCTGTTACCATCTGTCCACAAAGAACATTATATTGCCTGTTTTAATTTTTTATCTTAGTCAGTAGTTCTAGAAATATTTGACCTAATTTATAGCTGCATTACTCCAGTTTTATGTTGGTTTAATGACATAAAATGAGACTAATTACTCTGGTTTTAAACAAAAGCAGTGGCTTAAGTCCCTTGTGTCAGAAATAATGAAATATTCAAACACTGAGGGTCAGTTTTCTTCAGGGACTTCCATTATGGAAAGCTTACATATGGAGCATTTAATTCTGGATAATTAATTTTTTATTTTGAGAGTTATGGAATGATTATATGTCAGTTTTGGCTACAGTTGTGGAATATCATCACAGCAAAAATTAAATTGCTTTTTTAAAACTACTGTGATCATCAACTGCTTTGTGTTTGTATTTTTAAAAATTTAGTAAGGTAATAAAGTTTATAATAAAAATGACTGCGTTTTTTCATTTATTCATGGGTAAATCAAACACTGTAAATGCTAAAGTTTACAAACGGACAGCATGTATGCTTGGGAGGTCTATATGAAGCTTCATAAGGTGTGTAGCTTCACAGCTGCCCCATGCTGTAAACTCCCATTGATTTCAGAAGAAATTCCTTCTGATGAACAGGACTTTTACCATTTACTCCAGGCCTTCCACTACCCATTTCTTTCTCTGCTTTTCCAGGGTGACTGTGTAGAGTGTGAAAGCTTAGAAGTGCAAACTGTAGCTCAGAGTGATTCATTGAGCCAGTGGAGCATTGTGAGGGTAGAAACAAATGCAGTTGGCTGCTCAAAACATGAGGAGAAGATTGGATTCAGATTGAAAAGGACATTGTCAAGGTTGAATAGCCCAAGAGTTTACTAAGTTTTTTGTGGATTCTTTTATTGGCTATTTGTAAAGCCTCATCATTCTTGACTTTATTTTTTATTTTTATTACTGCTCCAAACATCTTTTCAGAAAATCAATACCAGCAGCTCAACATTTGTGAGCCAACAGTAATAGCTCAGTATTCACAGTCCAACTCTCATGCTGGATCCCTGAATAAAAAAGAAAAACAGGAGCAGCTGTCAGCTATTTGATCACTATGGGCAGACCCTGAGCAGCCACTCCTTTACAAAGCAGTGTGTGGAGCACAGTACTCCTGTCAACACAGACGTGTCTGCACAGTACTCCCCTTAAAACCTTACCACCCCGAGTCAACAGCAAAGAAAAGTAAAGGGCAACCATACGAAGTTTCCATTTACAACCTTTTCATGTGTTGAGGGAGCTTAAAGTTTGGATTGATCTTCTAAAGGGGAAGTGTATCACCCTGATTCCCCTCTCTGCAGCCTGATATGGGTATAAATTCATACATTTCAATGCCAGCTTCCCATTTCCTTTGTCATGTTATTTTATGTAAACTCAGAGTATATAGTGCACTATGTTTTTCCAAGGAGTAAGTTTATATCATGCTCATGTAAAGTCCCTTCAAACTGATGAAATTCAATAGTCAATGTCCTCTTTTGTAGGTTAGTCATAGGTCTTAGGGAGCTTAATTGCCATTAAAATGTATGTTCATCATGCACTTATTTATATCAAAAGAAAAAGTCCACACTTACATTAAAGCCACACCATCACCACACCAACAAAAAGGGACAATATACTCACACAAACAAAACTCCATCCCTTGCCACTTTGGCATTTTACAGCAACAAAGGACTCCCCACAATGATTGCGCTCCCATAATTGTTGAATTCCCTGGCAATACCAAATCTGAGTTTTTGCCCATTACCTCTCTCAGTTATTATCTCAAGTTTTTCCTTGGACGGCACACTGTATGACAAATTTGTCTGCTAGTGCAGACAAATAAAAGGATGGAAGCATTTTGTAAAGTGAAGGCTCAACACTGGCCTAGCAAGAAGTGACAGGCAGCCTGGGATAAAGCCTTGTGGCTCAGGCACTGGTGGTGTGGCTGCAGCATGTTGGGAGCAACTCTGAATTTCCAGAACTGACTCCTGCAGCTGCAGTGACTCCCTGAATCCCTGGGAGCTGGGAGCAGATCCTCAGCCTGTGGCAAGCACAAGCACACATTGTGGCCCCTTCCAGCTCTTACCTGACCTGTTGTTCTTTACTTCAACACTGTGGCCATGAAAAAAGCAATTCACAGTCAAACTTCATGTTATACCTCATTGGGCTCATAACATTAGTGTATTGTATATTTGAGCTGTGCTTTTTTAAAATGTGTTTTATTTGAGTAGGAGGAGGAAATTGCTTGGTTAAACCATGTCCCAGCTTCACAGTTAAAGGCTATGCAAGCAGCATTAAATCACATCTCAGAGACTGTAGCTGCTGCAGGAAAAAGAAGTTGTAAGATGGAAAATATTTGAAAGGACTTGAACATAAAGAGATATACAAACTTCAGCCTGTAAAGAAGACACTTGACATAGCTTTCAAGACTGCAGAAAGTACTTAATTTCCTGAGTCATGTACTTTTAAAAACATTCATTGTCTTCAAAACCAGCTAATCAATACAAGATGTTTCTTGCTCAGGCAGGTTAGAATTAACAGATAAAATGAAGTAGTTTTGAGTGCAGAAGTAAATCTCTATTGTATCTGCATCCAACTGACCTGTGTGCTTTGTAACCACAGTAAGTATCATGGTTCCCAGACACATTTTAGTAACACTGTATTGCTATTTCCTGCTTCTGTGAGAATAATATATGTATTTTACTGCTATTGAAAGGCTTGGACCTTGAAGTACCTGATTAATTTACAGGAAAAGCACAGCACAAACTTTACTGGTAGCACTAAAGCATGTGTCATAGTTCAAAGTGACTCATTGCTCCAATAGACCATTGAAAGGAGTGGAAATAATGCAAGTGGGAGCCCAAAGCAGAAGGAAAATATTGAATTCAGACTGAAAAGGAATTCATTATTTACTGCTGGACCCTATGTATTAAAGACAAAAGGATTGGCTTACTTCTTTTTTGTGATTAGTAGCTATAGCTCCCTCCATATTTGATTTCCTACCCTATTCCATTTCAAACAAGACTTAACTTTTGGGAAAGGCTTGATCCTTTGGAAATCAAACTCCAATTTTTTGTCTCTACTTCCAAAACTGTGGCACTGGAGCCCGTTTTTACTTTGGAAATAAGCAAGATGATAACCTTATAAACTCTCCAGTTTCTCAATACATAAACATTTATAGGAAGAACAGGGCACTGGCCACTCCACAGATGTACAGGACCTCCTTTGTGGAGGTGGTAGTTACTTGTCCACCTGCTCAGAATGCTCATCTCCAGAGGAAGAGTATTAAAAAATGCACCTCTTGACCTCTCTCCTGATGCTGCATGAAAAGCTGCTAATTAAAACCTCTCTAATGTGTCTTTTTGTATCATGGACAATATTAAGTTTGATGCAAAAGGTACAAAAGCTCCTTAAACACTTAAGGAAACAATTAGGAGTTGCAGCTGGTCAACTGCTTGACAATTACACCATATTCAGTCCCCTAAAACTGTACTCTGAAGAGTAGTGACAGGCCTCATTATTCTTCATCTTATCCCCACAGGAGTACATAGAAAGTAAAATTCAGTCAGTTATTACAGATTTAAGAGTAAAGGATTTAAATCATCCTAATTTATCAGAAAACTCTGAGGTTTCGTTTTTTTGTTTTATATCGGCTCTGTTTATTTCCATCCAACATTTTTTTTTTACTTGAGGTCAGATGAAAAGGTAAGTTGGTGATATAAAGTCCAGATATTAGATGTCTGGTTATCTGATTACACAGGAAATCAGGTAGCTTAATTTGCTTAACATTAGTTCCATTCAAACCAGTTGGTTTACATAAATCTCTTAACCTGTAGATATCATTGTAAGGAAGAAAGAAAGATTTTTCTGAAGTGGAATAAAGCTAAGCTACAAATAATGGACTGAAAGGTAGATTGGAACTAATCTTTACAGCTCAGCCTCTAGTGAGGAGCCAGACTTTGATGCAAAGGATGCACAGAAACCAGTAAAGACATTTAATGTATTAGCATGCTGATAACACTGCAAGGCTGATTTTACATAAAATCTGGGATGGTATTTGTAAATTAACCAAAAGACATTTACAGACTAAATAAAACTGGGTTTATATCAGTTTAGTGTTCTGTCAAACAGTTGCCCATGAGGAAGGGTGCTGAAAGTACTGCTGAGATTCACAGAGTAATCTTCATTTCTGTTAATTTAGTGACTTCCAGAACAGGGCTGGAATCACAGCTGCCTCTGGGTATTAGAACATCCTAACTGTGAAAAGCATTCACAATTTAAATGAAAACTAAGACTACCACCAGGAAGTTATGTGCATCGTTGAAAAACTGTAAAAAATAAAAAGCCAAAAACTTAAATATTTATAGGACCTTTATTTTAAACTGGTTTAATGAAATAAGGAACTGTAATACAGTAAGGAAAAGTAAAATTATTAAGCCATGCAGTGAAACAAAGCAAAAACTCAGTGTAGTCAGAAATTAGGACCCTCTAAATACCTAGAGTTTTTTTCTGAACTACCTGACTAAAAATCAAAGCTGATCTGTTTAAAGACAATAGAATTATTCCTGTGAGGAAGAAAAACATGTGGTAGCAGAATCATGGCTTCTAGCATAGTTCACATCATTTATAAGATGGCAATTCGCAATATGAAGCCCTTGATTAAAACAAACCAAGATACATAATGTGCTTGTATAAAAACTACAGTCAACACAATTTCAGAACAAGGTGGTAATTATTTACTGTGAATTACTGAAGGATTTTGTACCAATTATTAATGTAAAAAAGAGAATGTGAAGGTTTGAAAGAGTACCATGAATAGAAGTGTCTCCACATTTCTAAAGCCTTTTCAAAGTCAGAAAGCTTAACAATAGGCTACATAACCAAATGATGCACCTGTCTGCAGTCAGGATTTGTTTGCCTTCCAGTGCATGGCTCTGTGCACGCAGCATTGTTATTTCAGCTCTGTTTACAAAAGCTTCACTTGCAGGTACCTACCCCTTCAGTGTTGTTTGTTCTAATGAGCTCAAAATTCTCAACTGATTTACAGAAGATGTCAACAATGGGGAAATAGAAGATTAAACTAGATTCAAGTCGGAAGAAACAGAAAAGGATAAAAAAAATTCTAGTACTTCTCTGTGTTAGCTATCCTGCCCAGAGCTGGTATAGTGTGAAATGTGACTTTATAGTTTAAAATATCTCACAAAAGAATTCTGCCAAATGCCACTGCATTTCTCTGTCCCCACTCACATTTTGTTCATTTTGATGAGTTACCCCAGGATGTAAGGCTTGTCTTAAGAAATCATAGGCACAAGGATAAAGGTTACTCAACCCTTTTGAAGACAGTGAGACCAATCACTTGCTGTTACATCGGCAGTCTGTTAAATTGAATTTGGAATTCGACAATGTTTCAGTTAGAGTCACTGAAATTACATATGCAGAATTAACAAAGTCTGGTCCCTCACTCCATAACACATATGCATTGCTACGAATGACTTTGGATTACTTGGGAGTGAAATTCATTTCTGTGCAAGAGGCAATGAAAACTATATATACCTCTTAAATGGAGGGAAAATCACCATGAGATGAGTCAAGATTGTTAAACTAAACACCTAATTTATTCAAGCAAAGTCAAGGATACAACTTAAGGTAAAAAAGCTGTCCCAAATATACATACGTAGAAAAAAAGAAATTGTGCAACTATTTGTATAATGAAATAAATGCTGACCAAATATGAAAATGATATCTGCAAAACTATAACTGCTAGAGAATGTTCTTTATACCTGCTATTTATACACCCTAGGAAACAGCTCCATTTGTGGTCTGCATTTGTTGGTAAAGAATGACACTTACGTAAAACTAGTTTATTTTATGCTATATAAGAAATATTTGTTTTCAAGGAAATTTAAAAAAAAATTAATCTAGAAATGAACACTCAGTAAATGCAGGTATACATGGTACACCATACAAAAGATGCTGTAGCCCTTATGACTGCTTAGAAAAAAAAACATTATTTCCAACTGCAGATTTTGACATTTTGTTAAATTATGATTAAAGAAATCATGTTAAACCAAAATCCTAAAATCCTACAAACTATTCTTAAAATAGTGATTTAATTAATAGAAACCAAAAGAAAGACATAATTAGAATGAAATTAATATTTGTACTAATTACTAGCACTTAACTCTATTTTTTAATTGTCCATAAATGGTAAATGCCAGACCTTTAAAAATATAGTAAGCAACATGAACAAGATACTACAAAAGAAACCTCAGACCATTAATTCTTTTGAATTCGTTGTTCACTTACACTCAGAAACCAACTTCTGCCACATCAAAATGAAAAAAAAAAGTGGATTCTTTTAGATCCCTGCTTTGATTGTTTCCGCATTTAATCTCATTTCAGAAACATTACTCCAAGCACAGTAACACCCTAGCCACAGATGCAGATCTGAAAGGCAGGATGATTTGGAGGCATCTCAGGTACTTAAGTATGTTTCATGAATATGTCAGTAAATTAAAGTTATAATTTTATGAATTATGAATATATTAAATATCACATCAGAAAGACAAATACCAACTAAACACTGCTGTAGTAGTGAAAAATATGGCATGCAGAAATTTCAAGAGAGTTTATTGCTTTTTAACTAGTCATGTAAGCAACTATCTTTGAGGTTAATAAATATTATCCCTCTTTTATGGGTTTGGAAAACGAGGCTGTGCATGTGATATATCCCAGGTATGAAAAAGTTTGGTATCAGATCAAGATACTACTTGCTGGACTACAGCAGCAGTAGTCAGGGAAATATCCTACTGGCATGTATCAGATCAGGGTAATAACCATCTCCTGAGAAATGGGACTGCTATAACTAAAGTCCCACGGTGAAACTGTGCACCTACTGGTATTAATGAGGATTTACTGGTGACTTCAGTGAGGCCAGGAATTCATTCAGTAAAACTGTACTAATGCAAATTGTACTTTATACTGAAGTTACCATAGAAGTGTATGCTCATGAAGCAACAAGCTACACAGCAGAGCTTGAATGTACTTTATCTAATGAGATAACCACAAGGCCCTGTAAATCCTGATTTAGGAGCACAAGTACAAGTTTGCCTTTCAGAGTAAACAGGCTATGATAAAAATATCTTTTAAAAACTTTAGCTACCTTTACTTTATCTTCATATAGTAAATTAGCATGATGATACCATCATCTGCTCTTGAGCGGCACTACAATATATATGTTAAATAATATTTCTAGAGTATGTGACATCAAAGTTTGCATCTTTAGTAAGTATTTTCTACAAAAATAACTGAACTTTATCCCAAAACAATTATCCAACTGTCTCACTGACAAATCTTTACTTATAAAACCCAAAGAACCATCAATAAAATAATCAAGCCCTCTTAAAAAGTAAATGGCAAAATATGCAACAAAATGAAAACGAAACAAACAGCAATGTTCCTTTGCAACAACTGTCATAACTCTCCACAATCATATTCCCTCCAAACTAAAACTTTCTATAAAACCTTGTTTACTTTGATTTTATCCCTTAGAAACAATATGACCAGAACAAAATAAAGACCCTTCTTTGCAACTTGTTTCTGCTGTCATCACATATAACAACTGGTAAATGCACCAGTGCATTGCCTCTGGGAAACACCCAACACACACAGGGTTTATTAAATGAACTCCTCGCAGCACCTTAAGGGGAAGTGTAAATTTCAGACTTCTCTGTACCTCTACAGGTCTGAAAAGGAACTGCTTCCTTGAAGGAAGACACCATCAAAAACCCAACACTAAAGGTGCTGTACATTTAGAGTTCTTCTGAATCATTGTTTTCCAAGACCTCCAGTGGTAAGGAGTCACCTAAACTACCCCCTGAATCAATCGTGAAGCTCTGGCTTTTTAAAGTTTTATGAGCATTCATGAACTTCTGGAGGTACTTGGAGGTATATAGCCAGTGGTGCTTCAAGACATCCTCCATCTCATAGACTTTGGACTGCCTGGCATTCATTTTTCGGAACCTCCTAAACAGTTTGTTTCCAGACTCATTTCCTTCACTTGCCCAGGCCCCAATGGACCCATCTCTTTCAATGATTTCAGGAACATGAGCAAGTGTTTTGTGGAAATAATTTGTAATCTTGCCTTCATATCTGTACTTGAACTTTGTAGATAAGAGCTCTGCAAAACGCTGTGAATTGTAGCTATACTGGCACAGCAGTTCTGGGCACTCCTTGGCAGGGCATGAAGATCGCCACACTGGCTTCATCTTCAGATAAAGGTCCATTAGCTCTTTTAGAGCTTCATGCCTTTCCTCACACTTTATTAATTCACATACTGCCTCTACAGTCTCTTTGGACATGAGCTTTCTAGCAAAATTTCCACTCATCTTCAACATAGGCTTCAAGTTCATCTTCTTCCTGAGGTGTTTGTCAAGAATCAACTGCCACCTCTTCCTCTCCTCTTTAGACACATCAGGATTCTTGTAAAGTTCACCAATCTCCATCTGGAAAATCCTGTAGAATTCTGTTGCATTGCCAATGTCACAGTGCAATGCATCTATGGAGGGAACGGTCTCAATAAAAGGTTTGGCTGAAACACCCTTCACTCTGTCACGAAGCTCATCAACAGATTCGTGATATGGGTTGGATCTCCATATTTCATATCGCTCCAGATTTTCAGCATGGCTCCTGGTTATGGAGTGGAAGACCAGATTCTGGGATGCCTCCAAGCGCGTTGCATCACAAAGGGTACAAATGTAAGTGGAACCTGAGGCCTCCAGCCCTTCCACTTCCCGCACGAGTTTCTCATCATATCCTGTACCTCTAAAGACGAATCTAAATGTTCTCAGGATGCCTCCCATTTCAAGCAGCAGTTCACTGTTTTTCATAGCATCTCTTTCTGCTATGAGGGGGCTCAGGATTGCTGTCAGAGTTTCATGATCTGATTCATCAGCCAGCATAAGGCACAAGGGCTTACAGCACAACTCCGAATTGGGCTTTACTTCCTCAAAGATCCTCTTGCTTTCATTCCCATGTGCTACAGAGATGTTCATGACTGTGAAGGAAAAGCGAACAGCCTTCTCTGGGACAGCAGGCCCACTTCCATGCTTCTCACTGACATCTCCCATTCCATCACAGGACTCTTTTACTACCACAGTGAAGGGGCCGTTCAAATAGTCATCCAGGTTTTTTGCTTTCATGCCTTCCAAGATCTCCTCCTCCATGTCCTTTAAGGCACAAACCAAGGCCGCATCATATCGAAATCTCTTTGCAATTGTGTCTACTGGGTAGTCATCAATTGAGAGTGGCAGTCCTGATAGTCCGTCTATAATTCCCACTTCTGTGTTAGTGGATACATTTTTCAAGGGAGGTTTCCACTCAAATGGGTGATAACCTGGTAGGAGGGCTTTCTCAGCAGTACGAAGAGCATGCAAAGGCTGGAAGATCTGCCTCCCAGTGACAGCTTTTACTGTTCTGTACATTTTATGATACTGACTACAGCTGAGAAACGTGTTGATTCGGATGGCCAGACAGACGGCAGGGTGAAGTCCAGATCCCCTCCCTTGCATTATAGCCTCCAGTTCATCTGCTTGTTTGTGTTCATTTTTTGCTCTCAAAGCTAGCAGGAACAAAGTCATGCATACAGCCTTTATATCACCGCCCTCTTCTTTCTCAGCAAAAGCCTTGACTTGCCGTTTCAGTTCCCTCAGACGATGTTTCTGAGCCCTCCTCGTCAAAGACAGGAGGTGCTGCCTCGGTCGGCCACCTTTATTTATGTAGCTATAAAGCTCTCTATCTTTCATATCCTTGTGGTTGGAGAGGTGTTGGCCATATTTTCCGTGCAAGATGTCTTCATCACATTCCTTTACAGGGCATCTTATACTCAGGTTATCAAGGATGTTCAGGAAGGACTTCACTGGGGTTACCAGATCAGTAGGAAAGCAAGGATACCAGCAGGAGGGGCAATAGCTGCCCATAACTCTGATACATTTAAGGATGCAAGTTCTGCAAAACACGTGTCTGCATGTTGTTTCCACTGGATCTGCCAAAATATGATCGCAGATCTGGCAAGAAATGGATTTAATGAAATCTACTGGGTAATCAACTGCAATCAGCTTGGTGCTGAGATGTATATCCTTGCAATTGACAATCTCTTTCATTAAATTTTTATTGTTTATCTGTGCTTGGTTCTTTACACCTCTGTTTAGCCGAGCACGTTCCCCAGTGGTTTTGACACGTTTGCCACGTTGTACATTTGGGGGCTGACTTTTTCTCTTGACTCCTCGTCTGGTAGTATGGCACACATCACAGTTTGGGGAATGGGGTTGCCACTCCATCGTGCTGTTCCTAGGAAAATATACTTCGCATAGAGTATTACTGAATTTTCTATGTATAATACTCCAACAGTTGTGACAAAATCGAGTGGGATGGATAGTATCGACATCCCCTCGCACATCAATCTTGAAAACCTTAGCAATAAGATCTGGCCAAGAGGTTGCTGTTTTTTCTTTCTTTCTCAGAAGACACAGAGTTTCATCATCCACTGGCCCATGCACTGGGTAAGTTCTCTTGTAGCAATCAGTTTTAAATGAAGCTCCACAGATGCGGCAGAGTTGCTTCAGATTGTTCTGATGAGCTCTACTGTCTTGCATTTTCATGGCATGGGCATCTTCCTCAAGTCCCTGCTTATTGCCCATTAACTCCATCTTTTCTCCTCTTGGCACTGCTTCATCTTTATGCAGGATGTATTCTTTGTTTGAAGAAACAGCCTCTTCTGCCTGATCTTTGTTTATGTGCTGGTTGTTATCAGAGGGTGTTTTTTCAAATGATCGCAATTTAAAGAGCTTGAATTTCCATTCAGAAAATTTTGTATACGTATGCTGAAGTTCTTCAGGTAGGTCCATTTGTGATGTTACTGACATCTGCAATCTCACAGAAACCAGATCACCTGAGAATAAAAAGATGTAGGTTAGCTTATTTTCCAAAATTAATCATAATGCCATGATTTTTAATAGAACAATTCTAATCACTTTAACTAAGAATACTTTGAAAGTGCGTTAATCATCCAAGACATCTACTGAACTGAGAGGCACAGAAAAAAAGCTTACCACTCATTATACGAGATAAATGCCCAAATGTATTTTGATCTTGATCCTGAGGCATCACATGTCTATTTGATCACCTGTGCACCTTACATGAAGCCATTAGTCATCTGGTAGTAAACATCCAAATCTGCCCCTCCTTTCTTAGACTCGACAGAGCTTACCATAAGTAAAGCTACTACAGACAACAGCATTACATTTTGAAAGTTGGAGATTTTTTAAATGTGAAACTGAACTCAACTGGTGTCTGAAAGGTATCATTTCATGTGTTCATGCTATATTATCTAAATCAGCAAACCCACCGTTCTCGTGTTACTTGTTAGTTCTCAGTCTGGTCAGAAGTGTTTCATACATGGCATTCCACATGAGCAGAGCAGCATGTACCACTCAATCCCAGCGTAGATTTTATTCAGGCCGCAGTTTTGTAAGGTACTTGAGCATGTGCTTAATGAGTATGAGTAGCTCCATTAAAGAGGAGTGCATCCTCTGTTGATGCAAAGCACTACAGTTCCCTGAACTCCAAAGGGGATACAGCAATGCATACTGACTTCAGATTTGATCAAGAGAGAATATTTATACATTGTACATTAGTTGTCCATTTAAGTATCTTGCTGAGAACTCTCTCTGTAAGGATTACTGGTACTGGAAACCTGAAAATGTCTGTTTAAATTTGACCCCAATTTTAGCTTTCATAGAGGTGCAACCAAAAGTAATATCAATATGGTTTCCATGGCAATATGGTGTGTATAAAAATAAATACAAGACTTTCACCTCAAACACAGAAACTTTTTGCTATTGCATCGGAACCAGAAAATATGATTGTATAGAAACAAGAGTGACCAACCTATTTTTCATTACCTGGCTATAAGAAGTGCACAGGGTAAACAAACAGGATAGAAAAAATTCAGTTATGTTTTCAGACTTATTTTAGTTTTACTGATCTGGTTGGTGTGAGTAATAAAAATGAGGAAGACTGTACTTTAAGACAATGCACCAGAACTAGAAATTACATAGCTGTGGTTTCTTTTACTGATTTTATCATCACTTAGCAATCCACATAACTTGCTAGAAATCTCAGTTCGGTGTCTTTTCAGAAGGTGTCCTTCATTAAGAAATACATTCAAATCATGGTCCAAAGTGATGATGCCCAGGGTTTCTGAGATTATTTAATCTATAACCTTTCAATAAAGCATCATGTCAGTACAGCCCTTAAGAGTCTGTTGGGAAAGGACTGCATGCATTAATTAAGTTCCATGTCCAGAATGACACACCAGTCTAATTAGCTCTTTCCTGAAGAGCTGAGTTTTACTTTAAAATCATTCATTAGGCTTGGCAACTAAAATTTAAGTTTGTTTTCTTGCCAGCTTCTCTTCACTCCATCCCACTGAGAACAAGCTGCCCATACCACTGTCCCCATCTGCCCACATTGCTCCATCCAGCTGCCTATACTCCTAAATATCTCTGTCTGCACTGCAGTCCCCTGCTGTCCTTTGCTGATCCAGCCTGGCAACGTGCATGCTTGTATTCTGCTGTTCACAGATCTGTGAGGTGCAGCTGTGCACAGATGCATTCAGAGCATTACTACTGCCTCACTTGCTTGTCTGCATCTTGTGACAGACTTGGTGAAATTTATGCTCTGAGCAGTAACCCATTTGCCCTGAATAGTTCTGTGTTCCTATCCCCTGCAGAGTAATTGAATACCTAGCTGCCCTATACTGCCCACAGATCCTTCTCTTCCACATAACATCCTATGCAATTTTGTGTAATTTCACCATCACCTTCAGAATCTCTTAAACCATGAGTAATGCCTCTTCAGGACGATATCAAAGTCATTGTAAAGAAACAGCCAGCACAGAGTACATTTAATGCAAAATATTTAATACTTTTTCTGCTCTTCTGACCCTTCGAGTAAGTGCCACTGCAGTGCCATATTCATCTCCAAAGCCACGACCTGTCTCTTGCTACTAATCACCAACTCAAATGATTCAGACAGGGTTTATCCATGCTAAGGGAAAGTTCAAGCATTTTTCTCTTTTCCTCTTTCATTGAACATGTACTGGAAGAAATGAATAACAAAGAAGCCCTCTTGGGTTATCACACCTTCACCTTCTGCAGTAGTTAATTGTTGCCAACAGGCTACTCATCAAATGCTTTTGAATTGTTTAGCTCCCAGGCAGTGACGATTACAGCAGCTCTCTTGGGAGAGCAAGAAATATTCCCAGTGCTAGGAATATTTCCTGCTACTCATGCAAAATGTGCCTGTGTTCTGTTATTCTAGTTGGGGGTCACACTGAACAATCTTTTTTCACCTTGCCTACCCCACTAAGATTCTTACAGAGGGAACTCCAGGCATGAATCTCCAGCTGTGGTTATTTAATCCACTCAAACAGCTGTGTTCAGTATTGCCTCTTTTTCTCTTGAAAAGGGAAAAGAAATCCCTTTTTCCCCCCAGATCACAGTATTTCATACATTTCTGAAGACAAGCAAGATTGCAATACTTTTATTCACATCAAGGAAGACTTTGCTTTGTAAAAAGGCTCACCAAGATGAACACAACAACCTCTGAAGTGAGAAAGCACATATAAAACCATTGACCTGCCCATTAAACCAGGACAAGGAACCAACACTGGTATGTCCTACAAGCATATGGGATTCTGTCATTAATACTGCTAGCCTACCTTCAGCTTGCTGTCAGTTGGTAGAGCTGCTGGTATGTCTGCCCAGTTTGTTCCAAATGTCAAGCTTGTTTGCTCTCTCTCATGCATGCTCTCACTCTTTCTGTGTTTCCTCTGCTTTTAAAGACACTGCAGTGCTGTTTATCTCACTTATCCCTCTCCCTCTGAGTTCCCTGTACAACACTGGTGCTAACCACAGTTTATTTGAACTGAACACAATACAGAACTCTCAAATCCAGGTGGCACCTGGCAATTTATGAGGCTTAACCACAAAATTCATATAAACAAAGTTGTCTTGTGTGAGACTCCTGGGCTCTGAGATAAGTATGCAGACTCTCTCTAAGGAGCACCTGCACTGTTTTTTAACACAAAGTTTGCATTTAGCTTTCTTCCTTATAGTTTCATAACTGGTTTCTTCTCTGTTAACTCTCTGAGAGGAGAACCTAGTCTTGGTTACACTGGTGTTCCATGTCAAAGCTATTTCATTGAAGGCCGATGTCTCACTTCCCCAGCCAAGCTTCTCTGGTTTGGGTGAATGACAACAGGGATCACAAAATGTCCTTGCTTCTGATACCAGTATTTAATTTTCATAGACGTTACCTCTTTAGTAATGTGTATCTGGGGTCTTGAAGGCCCTGGGCAAGCAGGACAAATCAACAATATAAAAGTTAGTTATATGCTTATTGAGTAACTGGTAGGTATTACACCAGGTATGGGCCATAGGTGGCCACAAACAGTGGCCAGTACAATCTTTTTCCTGAAAGCCCAAGAAGAAAACTCATGCTTAGTTTCCACAGAGCAACTGTCTCAAAAACTGACTCAAAGAGGAAAGATGCTGTCGTACAACAGCACCCTGAAAGTTTTCAGTCTCCACACATGACATTGTGCAAAAATTCTAGTGAACCATCAAGTCCTTTCACGTCCTATGTGAACATAAGTTCATGCTCCAGAAGTAGTAATACGCAATAGCAGCAAAACTACATAAACACCCAGGCATTTCCCTTTTTCTGGAGACTTTGTGATCCTGCAGGACTCAAAATCCATCTCTGACTTGCACACTTTTCCCTAAGAAGGTCACTGAGGGATGCCACTGTGCTTACATTGCAGCTCAGGGTCTCCCAGTTAATGCACCTCTTACCTGACAGCATCTGATGTCAGCCAGAGGAAAAATCAGCAAAAGTTGTGATACTTGATATTTGCTATAGCTGAAATAGGTGAGACGACTCATGCTCTTTTATCTACTCTGATCTTACAATGCTTTCAATTCTTAGAATCATAGAAGCCTCTAGGTTGGAAAAGGCTCTTAAGATCATCAGGTCTAACCACAAACTTAACACAGCCGAGTCCACCACTAAATCTTTTCCCTAAGTGCCACATCTACACGTCTTTTAAATATCCCCTTAGGATGGTAACAGCTTCTGTGGCCAGCCTGGTCCAATATTCTTCAACTCTTTTGGTGAAGAAATTTTTCCAAATATCCAATCTAAACCTCCTCTGGTGCAACTTGAGGCCATTTCCTCTTGTCCTATCACCTTTTATTTGGGAAATAGCCCGACCCCACCTTGGTACAATGTCTGTGAAAGGAAGGCACTTTTAGAGAGCAATAAGGTCTACCCTGAGCCTCCTTTTTGCCAGGCTAAACAACCCCAGCTGCATCAGCTGCTCCTCATAAGACCTGTTTTCTAGATCCTTCACAAGCTTCACTGCCCCAGCACTTCAATGTCTCTCTTGTAGTAAGAGGTGCAAAACTGAACACAGGATTCATGGTGTGGCCTCACCAGTACCCAGTAGAGAGCAGCAATCACTGCCCTGGTCCTGCTGGCCACACTACTGCTGACACAGGCCAGGATGCCATCGGCCTTCTTGGCCACCTGGGCACTGCTGGCTCATTTTGAGCTGACTGTAAACCAGCACCTCCAGATCTTTTTCCAGCCATTCAAGCTATTCTTGTTAGAGGATGTCTTGGAGAAGTGATTAGTCATGAGTCTTTGTGCCACATGAGAGGCTAATAGTACCTAAAAACCAGTGTAAATATTCATGCTGAAGCAAGTAATATATGGAGAAAGGAAACAAAGTAGTTATGGAATATGCAATGAATGGAGACAGTAAAAGGGTTCAGAGACGAATATTGATATCTTTGCTCATATTCTGACACACAAAATATCCTGATGTGAAATAAATCCCAATCAGGAATATCTGAATGGGAGTCTCAGGATAAAGTAGAAGAGAAGTCCTAGATGTCATTCCAGGCCAAGGCAGTGTGGGACAAGGATGTCATGGCTGAGGCATTTCTAGACATCTGAGAACATTAGATGGGTAGGGCCAGAGCTCACTACTCTGCTGTTTTGCCTGAACTTCCTAACAACCTATCTATTTTTACTATTCACTCCCTAGCACTTAGAGAGACCTTTTCAAAAAGAAGTATCAGGTCGAGCTGCAATGCCAGATATCAATCAAAATCACTCTCTGCAGTCATAGACTGTTTTCCTCTCTTATCTTGAAATGGCAGGCACTGTTCCCTGACAATATGCACTGTTAGTATTGAGGAATTTGAGGCTCTTTGAGAAGTTTGGCAGCTCTCTCCCTCCGGGGTGCTTATTCAAAACTTCACCCAGGTAGCTGGCTGCCTGTCCCGTCCCCCCAGGAGCCTGAGTTCTCCTGCAAAACTGCACTGCAAAGGCATCAGCTTCCTTATCAAAGGAACCACATGAGCATGCATAAGCCTAGTCAAGTGGTTTTATTCTAAATGTCCAGGAAATCACCTTGGAAAAATATTGTCTCGTAGGGATACAGCAGGCAGGTGAAGATTTTAATTGATCTCAAATTGCTATAGCTTTGGGCGTGTTTTGTGTCGGTAAGAGCACAATCGCTGAACAGTTTGAGCTGCATAGATCCAGTACTGGAAATGTTTTCCTTGTGCAGTTGGCACCACCGAGTGGAGAAAAGCATTTTTGCATTCGTTTCTATTACAGCATGGACATTAATACATGACAATGGGCCTAACCCTTGCAGATCTGGAAACTCTTCTGAATAAAAGAATTCATTTATTCTTGAAGTAAAAACTCCAGATTCCTTGAATTCTCAGTTAAAACAGGCTAGACATCAATGCCCTTGACACCTTGCATATTATGAAAAATAGTATTTTTCAGACATACAAAACCCTCCATTTAAGGCTATCTGTTTTACAAAGCCATGTAATGATAAATTTCCTTGTTTTACAGCTCATGAAAGCAGCATTCAGTATGTTCATTTGGCAGGAGAAAAAGGGTAGCTTGGAAATTCGGCCAGCTGTCCAAGAGTGGGCCCACGAAGTTTCAATTTATTTATTTATCCTTAATGTTGTTATTTCTTTATTGTGACACTTTGGAGCCCTATCTGATGGCCCAGCGATTTCTCTCCCCTAACTCTTTAGCTTCCTGGCAAGTCCTAACAAAAAAATATAAGTGTGTTTTGGACACAAGCAGTGCTCAGAGGGGTGCATTAGGGTCTGGCATGGCCTTGGCTCCGGGAGCAGCACCCTGCAGAAGGAGACAGGCACTCTAGCCATGAACAATCTACTGATTTCCAGATCCCAGGGCCTTGCACACAGAAACTCTGAAAATCACTGGAAAACTGTGGCCCCCAGCATCCCCGGCTTATATCCCCCCAAACAGTGGGAACAGAAGCGTTCGTTGGATTGAAATGTGTGTAAGTCAGAGATTCTTGCCAAGAAAACTCCCTAATGCAACCAACCAAATTCCTCTCGTTCTGTCCTAAGGAAATGAAGCTGTCTGTGTTCACACTGTCCCGGTATTTCACTTCCTTAAAACTGCCCGCTGTCCAAGCCACCGAGAGAAGTTCCCTCTGCGCTGGCCCTGGGGGACGCAGCGCACCCGGCTCCGGTGCCTGCAGGAGTCCCCACGGGACAGCACAGGCGGGGAGAGGAAATTGTTTCTAATAAGTGCTCAGTGTGCATTGAGAAGCGGCTTTTTGGCGACTCCCAAGCCGTTCGCACACACACCACCACGCTCCGGCTTTCAGCGGCTCGTTGCTAACAGCGCTCAGGACGGAGCGGACCGCATCCTGCTGGCTCCTCATAAACGCATCAGCAGCGCGGAGCGAACAGCAGCCCGGCAGGAGGCCTCAGCCACTGGTGTGGCCGATCTGTGTGCGCTGAGGAGAGGTGACACTGACACCGCAGTTCCCGCCGCCCTGCCAGCCCGCCCCGCC
>WEKY01059700.1:82365-150881 GCA_013390045.1 Picathartes gymnocephalus | reverse complement strand
CGGGGCTCGGCCCAGGGCCGGCCGGGGAGGGCGGCCTGCGCTGGGGCAGGGCGCTGGTGGGGCTGGGGCGCGCCCGCCTGCGCTGCTCCGGAATTGAAACCGCGGCGCGGCCAGCGCAGCGGGGCTGAGCCCGGCCGTGCCGCCCGGCCTGGCGAGTGGGAACCTGGCCGGAGTGACTCTGTCCTGCCCCGGCGGGTGCCATCGGACAGCCGGAGCAGCGGGCGGCTCTCGAGCTGTGGTCCCGCGTGTATCGAGCACCTCAGCTGAACTTGGGCTCTGTTTTTCCCACTGTGAAATGGAGACACTCAGTAAATTCTTTGGGAACGCGCTGAAGCGTGATTTGCAAGATAGTTACTGTTTCTAGACCGATAGCTCTTATTTTCTAGTAGAGACTGGCAGTATTTAATATTTACGGTAAATATATTTAACGCGAATAATAAATTATTATTTCAGTAGTAATTTGCATCAATTTCGTCTGGCTCAGATAGGTCACGCTGAGTCTTTTCGTACTTAAACGGAAATCTCAGCTGTAGGTGGGAGGAAAATGTTCTAATTATATCCCTTAGACCTCGTCGTTAAAGCTTGCCGAAAGTATATCCCCATGTTTGCCTCTGACGCGTTCTGTAGCGCTAGCTCTCAGCTGTGTGGATTTTGTGGTGTCTTAGATACCACTGTGAGTGATTAATAAAGTATTGATTTGAAGGCTTGGGTGAATTTTGCTCTGTGTTCACCAAGTGTTAAAAGACTTGCGAGCAAACTGCTTTGTCTTCCCAAAGAACGAAGAGGCTGTAAAACTTGTCCTTCTAGTAGAAGAAAGGGGAAAAAAAAGTCACAGAAGTATGCTGATAAAAGAACTTGGATTATTCATGGTATCGCTCTGGGCATAATTCTTCTGCATATTTCACATTAGCTTCAGCTTTTCCCAGCTTGTGAAGATTCATGGCTCTCAGTCAGTCTCTGCTGAATGAGAACTTGTCAAGACATAAATGACTTTTTAAGTTTTGTAGTATTGCAACACTGCAGTACTGCTTTCTGTCTTAAAAAAACTGCTACTGTATTTAGAAAGACAAGACACACAATAGGTAGCTATGCTGACGGAACTTCAGCGTGAAAAAGTGAGTTGAACATACATTCTTTTCTTCACTCATTGAACTTCCATGAGTTTACTGTGTCAGGAACAGTAACTTTGTATTCAATAGCACAGATCAGCTAAGTAGATGTTTGAAAAAAAAAAAGTTTTAGATCCAGACTGTGAAATCTGACCATAAAAGATTCTGGGTATAAAGCATGTCAAAAAGAAAACAAAAGTAAATCTAAGGTGGAGTGAAAAGGAGAAATGTTTTAATTGTTTCAGAATGTGTATTTAATTCACTGTTTGCTTTCCCAGGGTCTCAGATCATTATATTAATACCACATACAAGCCTCATGCCTGTAAAGGTGGATGGTAATTAAATGTAGCCTGGAGACTGTGCCTTGCAGAAATGACATTTGTTCACAGCCATGCCTCTCCCTGCCTCTTTTTGGAGGGCTTTATGGGTGTTTACTTTGTCCCCACTAGGACAGCATCTTACACTCTTTGTAGATCTGCTGAGGGGTATAGAAAGGTATCATGCACATCTCAGTGTGTTCTCAGTGTGCAAAGGGATAACAGAAGCCAGAGTTGCTGCCAAAGTAAAGAGTTAAATAGTACTGTTCTTCTCACTAAGAGTGCTTTCCTTGTGTTTGTTATTCTGAACAGTTCCCAGTAAATTCTATCTAAAAGTTAATAAATTGAAGAAAGTTTCAGGGAATTTTGGCTTGGGTTTGTTTTTTGGTTATGGAAAAACCCATAGAATATCCTGATGTTAAATACAGTATATATGCTTCCACTGCTCTCTAAAATTAAATTTATTTTGACATACTTAAGTAGGATAAAATATGAATGTAACTGTGAGTGTGGCACTGTCTAGTCTCCTAAGTAACATTCAAGCATGAAAATGCTTACATGATTAAAGCCTGACAGCATTCTTTACAAATGAAGAGAAATCACCTGGAAAGCTTCAGAAACCCCCACCTCTCACCAAGGGCTGCTCTGCTCTAGTCAGGAGCTCTTTATAGTCTAATGAGCTGTGAATGTCGTTTGATTGTGTTTGCCTCAAACAAAAATTTGTCTTTCAAGTCTTTAGGTTCACATGTTAAAATGATGTGAGTATGGTGGTTATCCAAAAGACTTGCATATCTTAACAGTTACTGCTATTAGAAAAAAGAAAGTTCCTATCTCAACAAAATACTTGCAACATGCTTGCAGACATAGAGAAACCAGAATTAAGTGTTGCAGTTACAAGTTCTGCCTGAATCTCCTATTGCTTTGGCTTGTCTAGCCATGAAATGAGAGTGTTTTATAGGTGTTAATTAAAAGGCATTAGCATCATTTCGTGTGTTCTGCCTGGATGAGGCCGTAGTGATGATAGCTACAAACCTCGTAGTGGAAATTCATGGTGCTTATCAGTTATCAGTAGACCATTGATTAATGTGCCTGGGAATAAGTGTTGCAAGTATTACTCCATAAACAAATTATCCAAAGTCACTCCACTGGTCTGTCAGTCTCATGACCCAGAAATCTATACATGCATATATTCAAGGCAGGTGAAGAAAAGAGAAAAGTTTGGCCAGTTTTTCTGTCAATGCAGTGCTAAAGGTATTTCCCCTGCTGGGTGTGTGCTGGCCAGGCTGCAAGCAAATTAATTACATTTGTGAATTTCGAGTAAGAAAAAGGATTTAGAATAGTCTTCTGTATTGATTCCTTATTTATATGGGTAGTCAGTGTCAATTTTGCAGGAAAGGTCATGTGGAAATTAATTGTATTAAGCACTTCCTGATTTATAATAAAGATTTTCTCTTATAGTGACTGATACTTCCCTGCACAGTATCCCTTAAGTTTGCCAAATGCTTGAAAATATAATTTCATATTTTAGTGTAAATAGTATACAATGCCTACTTTTACTCCTTCCCTAATACTCTTACTGATAGTGGGATTTTACAGGCAATCTGAAGACATTTTCTGATACCAGTGGTGTTTTTGGATTTACAGGAGTTTGGCGCTCGAAAATCTATAGAAGTTCTACCTAAACTTTATTATACTATGGGACTTGAAAAATCATAGTACTGAGGTTTGTTGCATGCATTAATTTAAAATATGGGCAGTTTAAATTCTGTTTTGAAATAGTTTTTGTTGATCATAAGGTACATTATTCTTGCAGGGGTTTACTCTTCTGGTCTGACTGTGCTATCTCACATCAGCCAAATCACTTTGTAATAGAGCAGTGTAAATAGCAACAGCGCACAGGTTACTTAGTGAAGAAAGATGTCAATATGGTTCAAAGTTGGAAGAGTGGGATGCGGACTCCTTTTCTATCTTTTAACTGTCCCTTAACTGTCTTTTCTGAGGCATGAAAGTTTCATCGTTAGGGCATTCCCAGACTTTTGCAGCACAGGTGATGATCAAACAAGTTATGTCCATTACCATTTGGCATGGAAAGCACCTTTCTTTCTGTTGGCAAACAAGACAGCTGTTGCCTTGGAGAGCGAAATCAATCTTTGCCAGCCCAAGGCCTGGATACCTCGGTGCCCGAGCTAAAGCCCATTATGTCCAGAGTCAGCAGGTCTGGCAGCACTTCCTAGCTCTAGAAAACGGCATTGCAGGTACATTACCAAACGTAGTTTAAGACTTTCTCTGCCTTAGAAACTTCATGCTAGCAAAAGCAAGAATTACCACGTAATGATCCAGTTTAATTGCAGTTGTTCCTGGATCTGAAAGCTGGATGTTGTGGAAACAAAAAAGATACAGAGAGCAGTCTTGAAAAGTGTTTAATGTATTAAATGACTAACATTTAAAAAACAGGATAAGTTCTCAAGCCTGTGGTGTACACAAGGTATTATAAATTAATATTTGGATATTGTTCTACTTGCATTTGACTCAATTTTGTTCAGCACAGAGGAAGAATAGCAACTATTATCAATAAGAAGAAAAACAAATGTGTTTTTTAGGAGATCTTAATTTTTATTTCACTAGAAATCTGTTTTATAATCAAAAGGAAAGGGTAGCAGCTTGATTTGAATTTTGGGATATATCCTAGTTTGGGGATTGAAATCCATCCTTTTCCTGCCTAAGCCTTTTTTGAATTCCCCAGGAGAGGAAGGTGAAAAGCTACAGTTAGCTCACAGATTGTCTGCTCTACCTTCACTGGGGAAAAGACCTGTCATTACCATTCAAAGTGCAGCTTTCTGTAGCTGGTTTGGTCCTAGTACTGCTCTGTCCAAAAAGATTAAACTCTGTTATACTCTTGGAAGATAAAGTAACTTCCACAAGAAACAGATCTAATTCCTTGTACAGGAGTTACAATGTATAAGAGAAATAGTTTAAACTGTGGTAGAGTAATAAGGCCTTGGTTAATTGTCTGAGTAACAGCAGTGTGGATTTTGATTTGGAACATTGTGCCTTGCCCCACACCTAAAATATGTGTGGAGGAAGGAGGATTTTGCTCACAGATAAGATGAAATGGATAAGAGTAGTAGGAGGAATCCTATCTTAGATAAAATATGAACAAAGTTTAAAATCTGGCTCTTAATCACCTTGAGTTGCCTCTTTGTACCTGAATTTCCCAATTTAAAAAGATACTTGCACTTCTTTTTTTGTGAACCGCTTGGTCATATGCAGATAAAAAGCTCCATGTAGGAGTGGAGTTACATATATATAACTGAATAAGGGGATTTTTGTGTGAGACTGGGATGTTGACTGATAGCAGTGACTCATTCATTAAAATGACTCTGGTATGGGAGTTTTCTTTCTGTAAACTGAATATACATACTTGCTATGTCTGTAGAAATAATTCAAATGGGCAAAGAGAGCACTGCTAGCATAGCACTTGAATCTACAAAGTCTTCAACTAGTGAGGTTATACTGAGTCAGATCCCGGTTTCTTCTTCTTCCAAGAACAGAATTTAAAGTAGTATGGGATTTTTTTTCCTAGGAACAGCCCAAGAGAAGAGTCATGCACTTCTTTGCAATTAATGTGACAGCTAAATTTGAGTAAAGCCCTTATATATTTCTTCTTGTGACTTCCTGAATTCCTTTGTGACATTACTAAAGGGATGTCTGTTCCTCTTCCCTTTCTTAGTCTCACTAAATATACCCTTGTGGCTTAGAGTAATGTGAACTTTTCAGTCCTAGGCTGGCCATGGATTCTAATATCCTGCATACCAACATTCCCACTCCATTGACCCAATTTAGTTCCTGTGATTTTTCCTGAAATGTGGCTTGTGGACTGATCATCCTCTGCAGCAGTTATTAAGTAAGTTATGTTAGATTAACAGTGGTAACAAGCTGGGTTTCTTCTCCAGAGAGAATAGATCTACTTACTGATGGTAGTCTAAAAAAAAATCTGTCACAGAGCATCTTTCTAAGCATTGATTCCTCTGCATCCATTCTAAATCACTGGGGGAGCTGGTGCCTTTGTGGGACTAAACTGGTCATGTCTGGACTATGGCTGGAGCAGCTGCTGAGAGCATGCTGTGTTTAGTTTGTGTTGCTGGTGTGTTTAGGAGTCTCAGTTACAAATCCTCTTGTGGTAGATAATGTATAGGGACAATACACTGGGGGGGAAAATAGGAGTGGAAGTGAGCAGCACTCTTTGGGTGCAGTTCCAGATAGCTCTGCTCTGGAGTTATTTCTGCAGAAAGTGAGCCCTGCTGACCGGTTCGGTACAACTCAGGACTGTTAGCCTGTGCTTTGAGGCTCTGTACCTTAATGCTCTTTTGGAAATGTCAAGAATGCTGCTCTTCAGATACCTCTCATACCCCCAACAAGATGGAAAGTCACATATTTATACAACAGAATAAAAGTTCTGTTTTGATTATTCTAACTATATCTAACCAAAATATAGTAACTTTGTTTTTCTTTAGATAGGTCTGCCTCTTTTTTTGGTCTGGATAGCTGGAAAAAAATAGCCCGTAGAGTGCTAGCATGGGCAGTATTGGCAGTTATTTATCGTGTAGATGGCCTAAGGCACATTTTTGTGATTTTGCATGTGTTCAAAATATATTTCCCATAAATGCTAGTTGAGGCCTTGTGTTATTAGTATTTCTGTTGATGTAATCTTCAGGTGTCATAAAATAAGTACCCAAATAAAACTAGCTGCATGTCCTTCTATCCATGAACACTTTGTAAAAATGAGTTGTGATATGCAAATTCTGATGTAGACAAGAAAATTTTCAGTTCTGTGAGCCTGTGTCAAGGTAATCCTATTCATTCTACTGCCCCCAGCATCTGCATTAGTGTGCAGATAAACAATTCTTACAATTCATCTCTTGATTGGATGTCCATCCCTAATATATTTTAAATGTCATAACGGTATTACAGTGAATTCATTAGGTGAACAGTGCAAGAGATTTTTGCCTATACTGCCGTGCAAAAGATTATCAAATCTGGGCTTACTGGGCTTGTTTTGCATGCCTGGCTCCATAACCCTCAGACTACTCATACTGCCTTGCACCTGGTGATAATCTCTGTTTTTCAAAGAAATGTCACTTATAAAAACTAACCACAGTAGGATTCTAAGAAAATAATGTAATTATTAAAAAATCAAGGGAGAGGAGAAGGTTTCTTGGTCTTTAGAATTTGTGTTTGTTGTTAAGACCTTTTTTTAAGGTTCTCTCATTCAGTCTAGAAGCACTAGCAATCTGTTTGGGGATACCAGCACTTTTTTCTTTCATACCTATGAGTTCACCCTGCCTTGGAGGAGTGTTGTAAAAGCAGGCTTTAGTATGCCATCCACCACTCTTCAGGGAAAGGCGACTTTTATCTTCTGTTCTTACAGTCATGTCCCTTGTCCTCCCTGCCAGCTAGCTGGAAGAGGGAAAGGAGAGCAAGAGCTCTGTTTGAGTGCTAGTAATTTGTAGATAGCTTTTGAGCTCTGGAATTATTATCCTTATCTCATGTGTAGCTTCTTACTCAATTTAAAGTCCTATTGGCAGTTCTAAAATGTTATCAGCAGTGCTGTATATTTGAATTTCATTTACAGCACATCAGCTGCTTGGTTTAGGTACTTGGACTCATATTTTATTTGTGGTCCTGCAGCTAAGTCGATTTGAAATCTATATTGTGAATTGCTCTGTACAGAAAATGTTAAATAACATATGTATACACTCCAAGGAAAATAAGGAATTGAGCTTTGTCCTCCAATAAACCTTGATTCTGTACAGCATTTTTTTCCACGCAATATCTATTTGAATGTCTTAGAAGCAAATAGTAGGGAAGGGGTAAAGAAACATCTTCAGTAGATATAGCAAGGACAAACAGGATTCCTCTTTTTACAGAAATCAGATAGTCATATGAAAGAGATTAGAGAAAGGAGGGGGTGTGTTTGAACTATGCTGACAGGATGCAGTGTCCTTTCCTACATATCACAAGATAAGTAGAAAAAGATAATGGGGACAAAACAAAACCAGTGATTTTGAGTAGAACCAACTCTGTAACTCTGTTCCAGTATTTCTGGTTGGAAATAAATTTTCTTTTTGCCTGGGAGAGAGAGTCTTGGAATATTCTAAACTAATCCATCTTTCTGCCCTGTTGCAGTGCCGTGCCGTGTGGCCCTTGTTGAGCTGCCATGAGCTTGCTGCACAGTGACAGCAGCTGTGGAGGCCCGGACGGGGAGAGCGGCTGCTGCGCAGCCATGGCCAGCGCCTGCAGCGCGGCAGCCAAGGAGGAGAGCTCCAGCGTCGGCAGTGGCGCTGGCAACCCGCCCAGCTCTTTCACGGAGGAGACACAGGGGTACGACGTGGAGTTCGACCCGCCCCTGGAAAGTAAATATGAGTGTCCCATCTGTTTGATGGCTCTCCGGGAAGCAGTGCAGACCCCGTGTGGCCACCGTTTCTGCAAAGGCTGCATTGTCAAATCAATAAGGTAAAGGAAAATTTGTGGAAGCTGCTTTTGAGAAGAAATTCATGTACCAGAGCGGTTTAAGGTAAATCTGAATTGAAGAGAGCTGCCCAAGGTGCAGTGGGTGCTAATAGAACTCTGGAAATTTACCGTTCATTAAATATGCTTTCTAATGAACACTATATATGGCCAGAATGTCCAAGTTTGGAAGTTTTATGAGCTTTAGATAGTTTGCCATTTTTACAAATTTACCCAGGTTATGAATCCAAAAAAAAATTACTAAACTTCAAATAATAATTAATTCCATTCCAATTCCCCAAATAAATTCCATTTCCAGCCCAGGATTATAAAAGTACCTGTCTTTTGCCTATGATTGTTTCTCTTGATAACTACAGGAAACTATAGACAACCTGATTTTTTGGTGCAGATAAGGCAATTCATGCTTTCAGTTCTTGACTTGAAATTAGCTGCTTTCTTGTTGAGCTGGAAGAGAGAATGTGATGAGGGAGTAGTTTTGAACAAAGCATTGAGAGAGGAAACCAGGTGATATATGAGGGAGTGGGAATAAGGTACAAAGGCAAGAGCAGGCTGGGCTTATAAAAATGGATGATTGAAATAGCAAGAAAGAGCAGAGAGTATCTTGTAGAGAGCACTTCCCTTAAACCTGGAATGAAGTCATCAGTGTCCCACACGTGTGAATATTACATTGATAGATACTATGCTGTAGTATTTTTCCTTCTCAGCATAAGCCCAATTTTTTTCTTAGCAATTGCTCACTTAGCTCAAATGTCACTTTGGTAGGAATTTATCTATTCAATTCTGTGTGACCCTTACGTAGAATTGGCTCATTGTCAACCTTACTTTGCACATTTTGTGTAAAGATCATTAAACTGTCTTCAGTGCTACTGTGTTTTATCCTGGCATTTATTTTATAGCATGCAGAATGGGCAGTGCTTTCCTGATTGGTTTTTCATACCATTTGTCCATAGTTGTATTCCATTTCTTTTTCTTCACTATCCATCATTTGTAGTTCACTAAATGAATAGTATGCCAGCAATTATGTTCTCTGAATACAGTGTTTTGTGGGCTTCTCTTTAGTTACTGCTACATAAATTCTCAGCAAGAATTTCTCCATGGAAAGGACGGTGACCAGAAGTTTTTGCTTCTTTTATACCCTTTCCACATTTTACTTTATTTCTATGAATAGTGATGACTTTCAGTGAATACTAAACAATGTGGAAAGCATTTTTTTGAGACTGTAGATCATTAGTGTAATATTTCAGATGTTTAATTGATTGTAAAAGTTTTCCCTCATTCCCCACTGAACTCTGTCTCTGGAGGACAGTTTGAGTGAATGCTTGTGAAAGCAGGGAGGACAGCTGGAAGTGCCAGATCTCTCTGAATCCCTGAAGGGCTGAACTGCATGCTTAATTGGTATCCATGGATCAAGCTATTGATTTGGATTATGTAGTGTCTACAGTACAGTATTGATTTGCAGTATGTTCTCTCTACAGTACCAGATTGATTGAGATATTGAGAAGCTTCTGCAGAACTAAAATGAAAATGGAAAGTGATATTTTACATTCTCTAAGTACTGTTTTTTTTCACTAAGTGATTGTCACAGCCTTCATTAGATCAGGAAAAATTGCTTCTCTTTATTCCTCATTTCCCCACTGTCTTAACTCAAGTGAACACAGAGATTAAGGATTTTAAATGATGAAGGATGGACAAGCATTTTTTGAGTAATTGCCTCTTGTGACTTATACAAACAATTGTAGTTGTTTGTGTTGAAGAAGTTGTGGCTGCAACTAGAAAAAAAAATTGGAGAACCTTTTTAAAAACTGGACTCTTCAATTTTACAGTGTGAAGGACATGATTAGATGAGATTTGATCACAGTAAATGTTTGCCTCCCAGAAAGTCTTGGCAGCTTTTTAAATAAAGCTGTCTGAAGTGCTTTGAAGTGCTATAAGTCATGGAAGAGGAGAAGCTTATCTACCTAAGTAACTAAAAATGAGTTTACAAACATTGCTTGTCACCAAAATACATTATTGGAAATTTTACAAGAACTAACTTCAGGTGCCGTAGCTAATTCAGTTTCACTCCAGTCTTCTCCTGTATCTTAGGGCAAAGCTGACTTAGGGTTTGTCGTAGAGCTTGCCAAATATTATAACCTCTGTTTACTGGAAAAGCAGAGTTGTGAGGTAACAGGGGGACAGCAGGGAAATCTTTGGGTGCTGACAGTTCATCCAGCAGCTGTCATGGCTGCAGTTAAAGTCTCTGCCAACTGCCTCAGCTTCTCGGCTAAACCGCTCACTTGTTAAAATCACCGAGCAGGCTTTTCTTTCAAAATTATTCTGTCTTCACTCTTGATACCTGTATTCTAATCTCAAGGGAAATTACAGGAATATTCATTGTACTTTGTAGCAGATGGCTGTTGTTTCAGAGATAGTGTTGTGAGTGGCAGAGTGCAATGTGATACTCCAGCATAGGAAAGCCTTCACTGTAATGTGAGTTAGAACCGAGGTGCATAAACTCAGTTCTGTCAGAGGAAATGTATAGCAACATCTTTGTCTGTAGATGGATCTAAGCAGTGTTTTAAACACAATCTTGATCCTTGTAAATAGTATTTGAAGCCTGTTTAGTATCCTACAATGAGTTATTGCTTTTTCCTTACTACACTTTCCTACTTCAGAAAATTGCATTTCATTCTTATTTTGCCCTTTATCTGCTAGTTATTTAAACTGGGGATTTGGTAATCATTATTTCAGATTAATCTGTTGTTGGCTGCTCTTATTCATGATTAGCTTTTCTTTGTAGAAATAAAGCTGCTGTCTTATCAGCAAGTCTACTGAGCTGTCTTTATACTCCACTAAACAGGGTGTTTGTAACCAAGTTATACGGTGAAAACTGATTTCCTGTAGGTTGTGAAGTGAGGAAACATTTTTGTCTTGTGACAAAGATCACGCTGATCATAGCTCAGGAGCTCTGAAACAAGGCAAGCTAGGTGTTTTCTTTCTTCCACTTGTTTAGGAGTGTGATTCTCAGGCATGTGGTGAGCTTGCTCTGCAAGCAAAACTTGTGAAAGGAAGTTCATTGCCTCTTTTTGAAGTGGCAACTTTACCTCCACTTCCTCTAGCAGCATTGCTGATGGAGTTGCTGAGCAATTATTTCCTTTTCCAACAAAGAACATAAATTTCCTCCTGGTCTCCACAGCCCACTAGATTCTACTTCCCCTCATGCTTGCAGGCAGTGACAATGATCTGGCCTTTGATCCTTGCACCACAAGTGCTCTCTGACATTTTTCCGCCCCATGTATTTTTCCATTTTATTGCTATTTCCATTAGCACTCAGGAGCTTTGATCCCTCATGTCTCTTTAACTGCATTACTTAATTGTGAATCAATATGTTGGCCTACTGCTTTCAGAATGAGCTGATACTGGAAAATTTGGTGGAGGTGATCCTCTTTTTTGCTCCATTTCTAATGATTTTTGTATATACATGCAGGTAGACACAAGCTGATGAACTGGAAGAGGCTGTGAGTTACCTTGTGCAGGTTGCAGGCATCCATGTTCCATCAGATTCCAAACCGTCACCAGTTAGCACTGACTTCCAGTCTGTTTGCTGTTAAAATGCCTTCAGATATAACACCTGGTTCCAAATCCAGTGTAATTTTCATAGTTACTAATAATTTTTGTGTCTGGAGGTTTTCACCCTGTTTGCTATATAATGAAATTGAAGGATGACCAACTGATCAAATGGTTGTGTCACAAAAGCAGCAAACTGAGCAATGTGTGATGTAATGCCAAACAGATGAAGTCAGTCTGGAAAAAAAGACAATTTTGCTTTTTTCTTAGCTGTGATCACATTGGCTGTTTATTAAATGAGAAAGAAGTGAGAGGAGGCCTAAGAAAGTTTAAATAATTGTTTTGAAGTAGTATGTGAAATATTCTTTGATGTTTGAGCTATGTGAAGTACTTAACAGGAGCAGGACTGTAAGTTCGTAGTGTCTTTACATATTCCTCAAGTTTGTTTCCGGAGTACTTAACATGGCATTTGTACAAATAACGTGTGTTTGAGTTTGAAAAGGGCTGCAATCCCAGTCATGCCACCTCCAGTGAAACTGTGTGTTTTCAATTTTCCTGAAATACATTTCATATTTTGTGGTTGTCGCCACATAAATACCATTGTTTTCAAAGATCTTCTTACTGTGTTATTATTTGACCACTAGTGTCCTGCCACTGTAAAAGTATTTTAAATTAAGGGCTTGGCAATCTGTTGGAATAATATTGGAATACCTTTCCTTGCTTTTCTTCATTGTAGAGACGCAGGTCACAAATGTCCTGTAGACAATGAAATTCTGCTTGAAAATCAACTTTTTCCTGACAACTTCGCCAAACGGGAAATCCTTTCACTAATGGTCAAGTGTCCCAACAAGGGCTGCAGTATGAAGATGGAGCTCAGGCACTTAGAGGTGAGAAGTAGTTTTGAAAATACGAAACCTTGTTTTCATGGACAAGTAAAAATTCCAAATAACTTAAATACATGGTCATACCTGGTACTTATTTATGCCGATTCAGTGCATTCTTCTTTCAAGATTATAGCTACACATATTGGTTTTCTGATGAGTATTTAAATTTAGTTAGGTGATTCTCAAGTAAACATCACAGTGCATGACAATTTTGCTAATGCAGCCTTCTGTTGAGGATCATTCATGTTTGTCTTTTGATCCCCTATGTCTGTGCTTCACACAAGTTTCTTAAAGGTTTAATAGTCTCTTGAAGTAGCTACATCTATTAGTTGAAATAATTGTTTTGGAAAATAATATATGCAGTTAAAAGGATAAATATAAAACTAAATTTTTACTGAGAGCTTTCCTAAAGCTCTGAATATGTGAAACCCTGACCTTACTAATGGGGCAGTAACAGGCTGTTGGTAGAGTCAGCATAAGTGTATAAGGATTTCCTTGCATGAAGGAAAGGTTGTGATTTGTTTGTCTTGCACTGTGCTTTCTCTTGAAAACGGATGAGATGGTAGTTCTTGTCTGAAGTATCAAACCCCTCTTCTGCCCTTCTGCAGGACCACCAGCTGCAGTGTGATTTTTCCACTGTGGAATGCCCACAGTGCCAAGGAACCTTCCCAAAGAACCATCTGAAGGAGCACATGATCCAGGAGTGTCCGAGGCGTCAAGTGTGTTGCCCAAACTGTGCCACGTCTATGGCCTATGAAGATAAAGAGGTACTTTGCAGGAGTCTCAGTTTGTCAACCTGCATTCACATGGCTTTGCTTGGAAAGGGAACAGCAATTTAAAAAAACCAAACAACTGAAAGGTTTTGGTCTAGAAGAGCTCTTTGTGCTGCTGCACAGCTGAGAAGCTACAAACTCAGGACATGAGCCTAGAACAGGCAAAAGCTGGGGAGAGATAGTCCTTAAATACAAACTTATTGGGAACCATGTGGCATGAGGAGACTTGTATAAGAAGCACTGATTTCTGACGTTACCATCAGACAGGCCAGTATCTACTGCCAGTGGAATACAAAAAGCAGTTTTTATGCCTGGGAGAGAGGATCTATCGGGAGATAAGTCTTTTGGGGATATCTGCTTCTATACAAGACCAAGATAATTTCTGAATTTTTCTCCTGGCTCTGCATTTTTCACTTGGGTGATACTGAGGATAATACTTTCCTTTTGCTGTTACCATTTCTTTGTCTCTATATGGATCTGTTTTATCTCAAGGACTATTAAATGTCATAATATTAATATTGTGAATTGTCAATCAGATGTACCTCATATAGTCCAACAATACAAATAAAAAACAAACAAAAAACAGCTTTCATACAGTTCCAGTACAATTGAATGTGAATTTAAGTAACTTCTGGTTAAATTCAGACTTCTTTGGAGCATAAGAGCTTTAGGAAATAAAATATCTGTAACTTTATTAATTTCTTGTATAAGTCTAGGAAAAAAACAGTAATAGAAAACCTACTGTTCAGGGTAAAGGGATTGTCTTTGTTTCACAGTTGCATACAGCTAAATGCAAAATTAGGAATATAAATAAAAATCAAATGTCTGATCAAGGGTGATTAGCCCTCTCTTAAATTGGGTAACTTTATTGATGCTTTCTCCCCTTTCTTTTTTCTGTTTGATCACTAAGCTTCATGACGAAACCTGCCCACTTGCCAATGTATTTTGTGAATATTGCAACACGGTGCTCATCAGAGAGCAGGTAAGAGATTTCCTTTTTCTCTCTTTATTGCAAGTCAGATGTTTCATGTTTACATTGCTTCTTTAATCTGAAATTAAACTTGGAGATACAGTTTGTCTACTAGCTAATAAATCACTACCTGCCTCTCTCTGAAAATGTCCAGAGCAGGTGGTATACTCCCTTAAATGCTGTTCCAGCTTGCAGTTGCAGTCTGGCAAACCTCTGGAGGATTTTGGCTGCACATCACATTGTTTAGCTGTACTGCTTCTTGACAGGGCCCATGCTGCATGTCTTTGATCTTGAATGGAGTTGAAAAAATACCAACAGCTGCCAATGGTTATGCCTGACATTACAGGAGGAGGCTTTGATTTGGGCAGAGAGGGAGAGTATTTTTTGGAAAGTAGCTATAAGTAAATTCATATCCAACTGCGATGCTGGCTGGAATTCTGCTTGGCCATTACTGTTGTAATAGCCATTATTATTTCTTCTGTTCAATAATAACTTCATTGGCAGGAAAATGATAAATATTGATTTGTTTAATTTGAGATGGCAACTATGTTGATGGCCTGGGTTAAAATAAAGAATGATCTTGTAAAATTGCACAAATACTCTGAAAAACAGGATTGAGCTTAGTAATGACAAAGGAAAAAGTCTGTTGTTAGGTAGAACTGCAGAAGTGGGGAACAGAGAATGCTAAACTTTTTAAATAATAACTGACCTGTATTAGCCTTGTGTTGTGCTTCTGCATCATGTTGTTTAAACAAGGCATACACCTGGGGGTTATATAAACAGGGATTCTGAATTATCCTTCGCTCTGTTTAGGGCTTGTAAGGCATCAGTTGAAGTTGTCATGCTTCTGAGGGAGGGGGGATAGGGAGGATCCAGAGCATGGAGATTACTGATCTGGATCTGGAAAACATGGACCACAAAAAAAATTGAAGTAACTTGAACTTTTTGAGGAAGACGATAATAAAGAGAGACACAATAAGTATGTGCAAGCAGTCCTTCAGAAGGGAAGGAATGGGTGTGGTCTGGCTGGAGGATAGGCTAGAAACAAAAGGTGTTTGGTCTAGCAAGGAAAGTTTTGAACATTTTTGTTCAAAACTTCCACATTCCCTTGAGAAGTTATGTAGGTTTAAACTGATCTGACTTCAGGTACGTGTTCAGAATCAATCCGGCTGTATCCTTTTTGGATAAGAGAATACTCTTGATGGAGAAGTAATATCCAATCTGGTTTGTTTTAGATGCCGAACCATTATGACAATGATTGTCCTACTGCCCCAGTGCCATGTTTTTACAGTGCCTTTGGGTGTCCTGAAAAGGTAAGCCTTTTATCAGTACCATGAATTGCAGACCTTCTGCATGAGTTTGTTTGTTGCTTTTGTAATGTATTTTCCTATTGTTGTCTCATTCACCAGCCCAAAATCCTCAGTGATTTGTGGTTGTGGGTTTTTTGTTTTCAGATATCTTCATTCTGAAACAGTGCATGTTGATACATTGCATTTCAAAATGGCATTTTCAAAACTAAAAAGTTATGTGAACAATTTGCTTGATGACCTTGCTTTTATATTTCATATTTTCTCAGCTTTCATGTCAATAAAGTAGCTTCTAGCATTTCTTTCAAAGTTGTGGCCAAATATGCTTATGACTCCTAGAGTTCCATGAAGAAAATCAATTTTATTAAATTCTAAAATTATTGATCTAGATACTCTTATTTCTAATTTTTTAATACCTCTCTGTAAAAATGGGTCTTTCCCCTTCATTTCCACATCAGTTTTCCTACACCATTTGGTACTATGGAGCATTTTAGCAAATCAATGGAGTACAGTGCTGATTTAGAACACAGAAAAATTCTAAATGTATATTTATCGCTAACAGTCTTTCACCATGTCTTTGTTTTGAGTTCAACAGTGTTGCTGAAAGTGTACATCATAATTAATTACAGTTTCATAGGGAAATTATCACTCCTACAAAACCTGAATTTTTTTATCATGAATGCTCATTAACAAGAAGGTGATCCTGAATATACATGCAGTGCTTGCCTTTGGAATATTTGACAAGAATGTTTTCAGTATAAAATACTCCATATTTCTTCAGATCTTGTTTTTACTTTCAGTTACACAGTTTGAAATATACTGTTTCTATTTCTCATTGTATATACTACTGAAATACTTAATGTCTTTTACTCAAAGCTGCCTCCATTTAAAGTGCAGGTCATGGCCTTTAATAAGAAGTTGTTCTCAGCCTCTTCTAGAGAATTTAAATTTTGTTGTTTTCCTGGAGTTGCTGCAGCTTCTGTAAAAAGACAATCAAAGGCTCCCTTATTAAACATCACACAGAAGTATGCAGCTATACAATATGCTATTACTAATGATAAATATTCTAACAAAAATATTTTTGTGACATCCCAAAGTCTCAAGCCAACAAAAACAATAATGCACGTATCTGATTTATATTGCAGTCATTTATGTCAGTTCTGTTGTAAGTTCCCAGGTTAACAATTCTGTGCTGAAAGCACCTCACGTGTACACTTTTGTTGAACCGCAGCTGTATCAACATCAGGGCAAAGACACAAAGATCTTAAAGGTCTTTTCCAACCTAAATGATTCTGTGGTTTGCCCACTGGTGTATTTGAACTTCTTTTTTCATTTTTCCTAACAGTGCTCTTAAATTTGGAGCTCTCCGTTGGTAAAGTGCTATTTTGTCACGGACCTTTGTCCTTGATTCACACTGCAGTTTTTCTCACATGACAAAAGCAACTACTTCTTTGATTTTCTTCAGAGCCACATTTAAAATGTGATTGCAGATGTTTGATGTGTTCCTAATGCCGTATCTCTTAAATCCTAGATGCAAAGGAATGAACTGGCACGGCACATGCAGGAGTTCACTCAGGTTCACATGAGGATGATGGCTCAGAGTTTTCAGAATATCAGTGTTACTGCTGCAAATCCTCTACCCTTCATCAATGGCCTGCCCTTCGAGCCTGCCCTCTTCTCACACGTGTCACATGCTGCGTATGACTGCAGTCCAGAAGTTGAAAATTTCAAGGAAACTATTCAGCAGTTGGAAGGTCGTCTGGTAAGACAAGATCACCAAATCAGGGAACTCATTGCTAAAATGGAGACCCAGAACACTCACATGGCAGAACTGAAACGTACTATCCGAAATTTGGAGGGAAAGATTACTGAAATGGAGGCACAGCAATGTAATGGTATTTATATCTGGAAGATTGAGAACTTCAGTGGACTGCAGAAAGCCCAGGAAGAAGAGAGACCTGTAGTGATGCACAGTCCTGGCTTCTATACAGGGAAGCCTGGCTACAAGCTGTGCTTGCGCCTGCATATCCAGTTACCAAATGCTCAGCGCTGTGCTAATTTTATCTCTCTCTTTGTCCACACTATGCAAGGGGAATACGACAGCCACCTGCCCTGGCCTTTCCAAGGCACCATACGACTTTCTATTTTGGATCAATCAGAAGGCCCAGAAAGGCAGAACCACGAAGAGGTGATGGAAGCCAAGCCAGAGCTACTGGCCTTCCAGAGACCGACAATTCACCGCAATCCAAAAGGTTTTGGGTATGTGACTTTCATGCACCTGCAGAACTTGAAACAGAGAACCTTCATCAAGGATGACACGCTCCTGGTGCGCTGCGAGGTTCTAACGCGCCTAGACTTGAACAGTGTCCGCAGAGAAGGGTTCCAGGCCCGCAGTACTGATGGGGCCATGTAGCCTGTAAGTCTTAACCTGAAGCATGCAGCCTTACTCATGCTTTTCTGCACAGATCACAAAAGTGCTCCATTGTCCACAAAGGCTGCATTTGTAAAGCTCATAGTTGCCAGCATAGTTGATCTTCACCTGTATGGAACTTTTCTGGTGTATTTTTTCCTGTATGAGGTCATATGTTTAAATATTTGGTAAGGTTCTCTCTTAAAATAATAAGCTACTTCTGTAGCAAGCTAACTAAATGAAGTGTTAATCAAAACTGCCTACAGGAAAATCCTATTGCAGAACCCGTGCATCTCAGTTTGGTGAAACTTCAGTTGTATTGAATGGTCTTTTCACCTCAGTGCCTTGGAATAGATGCTGTTGCAAGGAACTAGTGAAATTAATAAAGATGAGGGATATTTTCATTTCTTTTTTCACAGAGCTTGGGAAAGTTGAGAGAGTTTCTACATTGATTTACCTAGAATTTTGCATTGGCTATGTGTCTCTTGAAGTTAGAGTTAAGACTTTGTTCGTGTCACCAAGAGTTCAGGTATGCTTTGACCCTGTCCTCCTTCAGGAAGTTGCATGTTGATGTAGAGTTGATACAGAGTTGATGCTCATATTTCCCAAAGACGAGGTAGTGTTCTGGAGAAGACTAAATGACTGTGAGCTGAGTTCGCTGAAGAAATATTTGAAATGCGGTCTGAAAGTGCCTCCCTAATTCTCTTTATTTTGATAAATCTTCCTGTAAGTGTGTGCTCTAGGCCCAGAATGTCAAACACAATCACCAAGAGATATGAAAGTTTAGCTTTTGAATGAAATCCCTTTGTGCTGGTGGGATCTTCTAGTGCTGGACATGTTTCAGGTTGTGAGTGGACAAATGAGCCAAGGGACGTACTAACGAGAGAGAGCGATGCAGACTTTGTTTTACTGTCGTTGAAACCTGAATTTGTACCAAAGCTGAACTTGTGACCTGCATCTAAGTGATCTCTTGGATTTGTGGGTGACATACCCGTGTTATCCCCTGTGAATTCTCCGTGGGCAGCTGGCCATATCAGCATCCAACTGCTGTGGGTATTTCCTGTCCATTTAGACAATGGCAGCTGGGCCAACTCAGCAATTTGGATGGTAAGGAAAGCCTATTAATTCAGCAGTATGAGGAAAAGTTATAATCCTGTTTGCTTTTTGGAAGAAGGTCTGGCTTCCATAGTTACTCATTTATCAAACACTAGATTCACTGTGTCAAGGATTCATGAGGTTTCTAATGCTGTATGTATTATTATTTTCTGTACTGACTGATTGTATGCCATGTAAACGTTAGTTTTGACCAGTCAAAGCTGAATTGAATAGTTCAAGTTCACTGGTGCTAAAAATTTTAACTTGCCATGGTGCTGATAAAGTTCTGAATCTTGTCTTTAAAAGGAGAGAAGAAAAAAGTTTTGTTCACCCTATAACCTGAGTATACGTTCCAATACTGAAGAAAGAACTAAATGGTGCATGAGCTTATGTGTATTATTTATCCAAGCTAGTGAAACAACCTAAAGCCTTGAGACACTGCAGCTTAAGAGACACTGAACAGTGTTCCAACTATTTGGCCTCATCAAAGTAATACCTGTGGGGAAAGGGCACATTGTTTAATGTATACAAGACTAGAGAAAGATTACTGTACTTCAGTGGTGTGGGAGGATAGTCTGCCTGCCTGCATGTGAGGTAAAAGTTCCAGGATCCAACCTACCACTTTGTTCATCATATCCAGATGAGTAAAATTTCTTCTGGAAGTAGAACCGATTAGATGAAGAAGGGTGTTGTTCAATGGAGTATTTTCACTACTGAAACGTGAACTTCCTGGCTAATGGTAAATGCAGTTTGTTGCTGGTGACTTTAGTGTATTCTCTGTCATTAGGGGACAGGTGAGTATATATTACTCAAAACAGGGAAAGATCTCAGCTTTAAAACCAAAGTAGATGTTATGATGACTACCCTCATCCTATCAGCTGCATTGTTCCAGCGTGTATTCAGTGGGAGCACTCCCAGTAAAGCCATTCTTAACCAAGAGTTGTCGATGTCCATGGCAGTGCACAGAGCCACTCTACACAGAAGGCACTGTACACGAGTTCTCCATTTTCAGGCTGTGTTACCTATCCATGCTTTTCAGGATGCTCAAAAACTGCCATTTTCTTTTGTTTTTGGGGAACAGGAGGGGAGGCAGTCAGAAGAAACACTTGTCATTTGAGACCTTCTTCCTGCTCCAGGTCCTTTCTCAACCCTAGCAATAAGAAAAATGTTCTTGTTCTCTGTTCAAATCATTTATACCCAAGATCCACTAAATGCATTAACACTTTCTTTGCTTTTCAAGATTTGCATTCTGAATGGAATTTTTGCTTTGAGCCTTACCTGCTAGAGCTGATGTACTTCTGCCTATGAGGAGGAAATTCCCTTTTTTGGCACGGTTTAAATGATTCAGGTTAAAATTGTACAATAGCACAAGCCAATAGGAATAGAAGGCTGCTGCATGTATAATACTGTATTGGCCACAGTAATATGGATGCTTTATTCACTGCTGCTATTCTACTGGTTTTGTATTTTTATATTACCAACTAGAACTCTGAGTGATGTCAAATTACTGTAATGTCAGAGTATTACATGAGAGACTGTCAGAGCTAATTTGCTAAGTATCAGTTAAATCTTACTGTCATAAAAAGATTATAAATGTTAACAAAGTATTTATTAATCTACTTGTTCCATTTGCCTCTTTCTCCTTTCTTCAGATCTCTTGAGAACTTCTTTTACCATGGTGGATCAAGGTATAATTGCTATAACTACTTAAATGGAATGAGAAAGGTCTGCAGCATTGAGTTGTCTCTAAATCAAAAAAATATTTTAATGAACACAGGTCCTGTGTAACTTGTTCAGCAATGGGGTTTCGTTCTGTAATTCAGTGCTTTGCAGCATTACTAGAGCTCAAGGTGGTTTAAAAAGTGACTTAGCTTTTATCTTCCAGATTTCTGTTGTCTTTAACATATTTTAAGTCACCAACTCTTAGTATCTATATTTGCAAAGCTGCTATGGCACAAATTTTCCAATTATAATATATTATGAACCTGTTATCACTTTGCCTCTGAATGTCTTCCCCTGCAGGGCAGGGAAAATTATTTTGCTATAAACGTTGGTATGTAATGTATATGTGGGAGCTCAGATAATGTGAGATGTATACAGTTGTTTTTTTAAGAGGGCTCATGATATGTCTGGTTATGTTTGCTATGAAGGGATTAAACTTGCTAATGAAATGAATTCAGGATGACCTTTCTGTTCTTATTTAGAGAGGGCAGCAGACCAAATACATTGATGATGGATGCAAAAGATTATTCTGCTTTGATGTTAAACGTTTGTATTGGTTTGCATTTGAACAAAATGAAAGTACTCCTGTTCCCTTGGATGAACTGATTGATAGTTTAATATATTTTGTAATTAATGCACAGCTATATTTCTGACAGAACTTTTAAAAATAAATTAATGAAACTGTGCAGTGCATGTTGCATCTTTATTCATATGGAGGGCTATTCAAAAATAATAAGTGACTACTGTGGTAGTTTCTCTGTCTTGTGGGTTTCAGAGGTGGCTGGTACCACATAACACCAAGAAGGCAAAGAATATATTTCAAGATAAAAACCTTTGGCATTTATAAAGGGTATTATTGATAGTTTTATTCATTACTAGAAGATACAACTCAGGAACTAGATAATAAACTAAGGGGTCTCATCGACATCTTGTAATTTAAGATGTAACTCCCAAAAAAGCTGCACACTATTACCTCTCTGGCCACATCTGCTTGCTTGTTTTATTTATCACAAAAGCAGCTATGGGCTGAAACTTTGTTGCAGGCTGAGATCAGAAACCAGAGGGAGTTCCCCTGTCAGTAAGTGAAGTACCGGCTTTATTGCAATCTCTGATTTATCTCAGCCTGGATCTGTGTTTAATAGCATCTGCAGGAAGGGGTATTGAAAACCTTGAGACTCCTGAGTAAAGTTAGTGGTATTGCAGTAATGTGCAGTTAATGTCAAGTTAATTATGACTTTATCTGTCACCCAGGTTGGTCCTAATAGCTTCCATGAGTAATGGATAGGAAGATCTGCTCAGACATTGGGTATCTGTTGTGTTAATCCATTTTTAGTGTTCCATATTTTTAAAATCTTCTTTTGATGAGACTGAGTAATAGTGACCTTCTTTTAAGTAGGAAAAGCTGGCAGGTACCCCAGGAATAGAAAGTCCACATGCAGAAGCAGAAGAGCCACAGTATAGGAGCATGTTCACACCCATGTAAATACAAATGTACATGTACCTGTACATTTCTGCAAAAAAAAAATGGCTAAACTAGATATGAACCAGGATATTCTGACTGGATTATTTTCCTGCACAAATACCAGTTCATTGCAGTGACTTTGCAAGAAGAATGTGTTTGTTTCAGCTAAAATCCTTAACTAGTGCCAAACCAGTTGCTTTGCTGCCTTCCTCATTCCCAAAAAGCACAAGCCCCAGCACTCCGGGTGTTCTGTCTGGAAAGAGAAAATCCCTGTGCCATTCCTTACTACACTGTGCTAAACTTCAGCTCTTCTGTGCTCTCTCTCATTTAGGAGTTGTGACTCTTTAGCCTGTTCCAAGACAGCATTTACAGAAGTGAACAAAACTTCCTGAATTAGCCCCAGAAAGTGTGGTTTTGGCATATGGAGCAAATACAAGGCAACACAAGGGGAGATTAATGGACCAAAAATGGTGAGGAGGGAACCTAAAGCCTGTCTGGATGATATGAGTAAGAGAGCTGATGAGTTCTGCCTGTTACTCATCTTGGATTAAAAAACCCCACAAAACCCAAAAAGCCTCATACCACTCAAATAGGAAATTTTTATGCTAGCATAAAAACTTACCAAAGGCAACACTTCCCTGGCACCAGTCTCACCCTCATCATTTGCCACCACTGAGCCTTTGTCCACTCCGTCTAGAAGGGAGAGCTTGACCATACTGAACAGAGCCAACCCTGGTGCCATCACCACCCTTACAGGACCTGACAGTCTTAGTGACCTTGAAGTACCAAATGTGAAGAGGTGTGGCCTTCAGGTCTTTTTCCTTTACTGGTTTTAAATTTTTTACAATTAAACCTAACCAGCTTGATAAATACACATCTCTGAGCACACAGGCAGACATGTGCTTAAGTTATTTTAAGTTTGTCAGGGCTCAGAACATGTGAAGAGTTCATGCTAGTTCTGCATCTGCAGTCCTTTCCAGTACACAACAGCATCAAAAAAAGCCAGCCCCCAGACAGAACTGTCCTTTTTTCTCCTGTCCTCTCCTATTTTCATTTCCTCTTGTCTGCACGGAAACAGAAAGCATCTGAAGTAGTGGCCTTGAGTCCCTCCTCACTAATGTTTTATCCCAAGTGGAACTGTTGCCACCACTTCTCAACCCTTCTAAAATACTGCAATTCTTTCTGTTTCAAAATAAAAAAAAAAAAATAAAAACCAAACTGTAAAAAAGAATTTACCTTGCTAGTGTGTGCTGAAGGCAGAGCAGATAAAGACTGAGCTATGGCATTGTGAACATAATCTTTTTGCTCAGATGCTGGGGCCCTGCTTCACTGTCTGGTCTTCTGGTGATCATGTTGTCTGAACCTGTTTGCTTCACTGAAACAACCAGTTGCATTTCACAGCTCTGAAAGGCTCATTTTGGCTGGGAGTTTTCCTCTCCGATGGAATAGGAAACTTCATGAAACTGTGCGAGGAGGAGATTGTGCAACAGGAAAATAATTTCCTTAATAGCTGCAGTCCCAGCCTCAAGCTATGAGCCTTCCTTTCCTTTTGGTTTGTGCTCTGACTGATCTCTGAGGCCATGCAGCCCCTGAGTGCTCCTGAGTTCAGTGATTTCGTGCTGCTCCTTTGTTGCAAGCAGCTCCTTGTTGCCTCCAGGAGCTGGGTGCTCTGCCACACTAGGGGGGTGGTTATTGCAGCAGGGGAAAAGGCTTGGTCTACCCATCACCCTGAAGATTCCAGCTGAGAATTTCTCATTGAGGTTTGACCCGACAGGTGCTGGCCTGGGGCAGAATGGATGTACAGGCTGTGTTTTCTGGTGGCTTTTGTCCAGAGACTTATCCCACTCAACAGTGAAGGGAACAAGGCATAAAGAGCACAGTGTTTTAGCAACTGGGCACTGACAATTTTGAAAAAAAAACAAAACCAAATAACCCTCCTCCATTCTCTCAGCTGATTAGAAGCAGGAGTGATAGCTTGTTAAAAGCCCTGTGATAAACTGTCAAAAAATGTGAGGTTTCGGTTTCTTAGCCCTCTCAGACAGAACTTTATTTCCATGAAAGTCAGCTAATAATTAACACACTGGAGAAAAAGAATAAATAAAAAGGCAGCAAGACAAACCTTTCCTTGTCTCACCTGATGTGCAGAGTCCTGACTTCTGCTACAGACCAGTGTTAGTAACTTGCTGGTTTTCCCTTCTGCAGCAGCTACTCCTCTCCCTGCGTGCTCGCACAGCAGGTGTCAGGTGAAGGTGTGAAGTCCAGGAGTCTGGCCTGTTAAGTCCTACAACAGTATGCTTGAGTTGGCATTTGTATTTCCACTCTGGTGTTCCTGCATGCGTGGACTTGTTTATCTCCAAGATTTAACTTGGTTTCTGTGGCTGCCTTTAATAAAGGAATAGTTTCAGCCAGGTATGACCTTGGCCTTTGCTAACAGAATGTTAAGGAGTGAAGGTACTGCCAGGGAAAAGTGACACATACAAGTGTTCCTAGTTTCAGTATCACACCCAGGTGTGATAAACTTCACCGTGTGGAGTTCAGACTTGCCTAAGCAAGTGCCTCCAGTGTGATTCACCTTCTAGAAACAACTCCCTGAGCCCGAGTTTCTTCATGCAAAAGTCCTTTATACCAGCATGTGTCTGTACTCATCCTCCTAGATAAAATGCAGAGACTGAATATTTTAAATTCATCTTGGTGATCTGAACAGCATGTGCTTCTGGATCTTCTGGGAATGGAAGGGATTTAGACTTTATATGGGTAGAAACATAATTATCCTGAATGGCAAGTCAGTACTGTTGGGAAAAGGAAGGTCAGACCACCAAACACCCAGGACAGCGCTGAATGACCATGGTGAATTTCTTGGTTCCTTGTACACTAGCAGTGGAAACCAAGGTGTGAATGCAAAGGAGCCATATTTTAACCTCTGCCTATTTCTGGCTCCTGCATATTCTCTGTCCAGTTGTAATAGTCTCAGATAAATAAAGTAATTATAAAGATAACAAACTTTACAAAAATTAAAAAAGTATATTATATATGTAAAAGACATGTTTTAAATTATTAAATGTAGTATAATATGGATGTACTGTGTTAAACATGTACAAATGGATACTATAAATAGATCATGTGTAATATACCATGTATCTATATAAAGATAAGAAAAATAAACTCTCTATTTCTTATAGAGCTGAGTCTCTGTGAGCACTGCCAAGCCAGAGGAGGCTGAAGAGAGGCTGCTGCTGCCCTCTGAAGGCATCACCAGCTCAGCGAGTCAATCAGCTAACCACGACAATTAGTCAGGAAATAAAGAAAAATGAGAAAGGTCCAGATTTTGAACAATTTCCTCCTCACACTGTAAACCCCAGGCAAAAGAGGACAGCTATGTTGATGCAGACAAAGAGTGCGTTAGATTAAGCATGGGGTAAAGCCAAAGAAATAACCTTTTGAAAATGGACTTTTTTGTTTGTTTGCCTGACAAGCATGGGTGTCTTGTTCACACCAGCTCATACATTTCAATAAGCTGTGAGGAGGCTCATGGCAAATGCTCTCAGATCTCTTTTACTGCAGCATTTACTTTGATTCCAAAGAGCAGGGCTTTTTAAAGACTACAGGACACCCTTTCACAGGCGAATGACTAGATGGTGGCAGCTACTTTTCCCTGAAGCTGTTAAGGAAACTTCCCTGTCTGACCACCCAGGAGCCACTCTGTCAGTCACACTCCCATCACTCCAGACTTTCACTGCTGGGACCAAAGCCCCTTCACAGTGAGCGGCTCCAGTGAGCCCATGGATGCCCCTCTTGGCTCCCTGCACACCCCACACTCAGAGTCAGAGACAAGGTTTCCTTACCAGCTCAGTCCTGGGTTTCCCACAGCTTAGGGGGTGGGAATGTGACTGGCAGAGTGGCTCCCGGATGACAGGAAAGGTCCCTTAACACAGTGCTGTTGAGGATGAGCCCCTGAATTAACCAGGACTGTGGGTCCAGTGGGCAGCATCTCCCCAGCCTTTCAGGAAAAAGAGATATGAACATTTAAGAGCCAAAAGACTGATGACATTCAGTGACAGGCTGAATGGAGGAGGTCAGAAGAGCTCCATCTGCACCACCAAATGCAGCAATGCACAGCATGTAATCACCATCCACCACTGTCTTCTGAAAAAACAACAGGATGGGGGAAAATCACAAGAAATCCTCTGCACTCACTCAGACTTGTAACGGACAGTGATTCTGAATCTCTGGATTCAAAGTCCCAAAATGCACATCAGAACTCCTCTCCCATTCCCACCAGAAAAAAAAAAAAAAGATATTAGAAGAAAGTGTTTTTTGCAGAGATCATGCATATACCACTTAAGAGGCACTTTTCACATACAGTGTCAGTTCCCTCCTGCAGAACAGCCTCTCCCACCCTCTCATCTCTTGTATCCAACCACACAGCAAACACACAGCCCATCAGCCTGAGACATGCCTGAAGAAAGACAGGTTTAGCACTTGTCATGGTGAAGCCATGAGACAGATATACAGGGGACAAGAGTGAACAAGTTTCTGCTCCAAGAACCATTGATATGTTGGTCAATAAGCGTTTAGTATGAAGAGGATTAAAAACCCCCAGCGGAAAAGAGGGCTGGCTCACCAGTGAAAGGTTTAAATCAGTCCCAGACACCTGCAGGGCAGGTGATTTATGGCACAGAGCATGTGGTTTCTTACTGACACTTAATATAAATAAATTCTGTCACCTTCTAGGTAGTCCTGTTGCAGTAGTGACTTGAACCCTGAGTATCTTTGTAAGTGGTCTGTCTGCTGTTTGAGAAGCCCAAGCAATTCTCACAGAATTCACTCTTGCAGGCTTAAAAAAAAAATTAAATTCAATTATTTTAGCAACCACAGAAAGCTCCTGTGTGTGAGCCAATGCAGCCGTCTTCATAAATTTCAAGGTCAGAAAGAATGATTCTCTAACTCCAATCTATTTTCCAATGTAACAGAGGTTGGTACTGCACAGTCTATAATAATTATACCACAAGAATTATCAACTAGCTCTTGGCATAAGTGGGAATTAGCTTTGAAGCCAAAAGAGAGACACCTCAAACAGCAACTCCCTGAATACTCTTGCAATTCACGGCTACTAAAAATCTGCTCTGTGCTATGGCAGGAGTTTAGGGTAGGTGGGACCCTTCAAGCCATTGTCTTTTTGTTTAAGGAGTTTGCTTTCCTTTTGCTCATTGCAAAGTCTGGTGATCAAACTATAATTAAGTCTCCAGCTTCTGTTATACCAATTATTCAGGTGAAGATTAATCTTGTCAGCTATTTCCTTTATCTGCATGTATCTCTTCCTAACTGCTCTCTCCCATACAGGTGAGTCTCCTACACACTAGCCCATATTTGTGGCCCCAAGAGTGTGTTGGCCATGCACAGCAGCCATCTGTTGATAAATAATGACAATTTTCAGTTGACTTACTTATGCACTAGAGTTGGCACTTCTTTTCATCACTTGGTTTGGAGAAACTACCAAAATATCTGAGCTGCCACTCCTTGGGGACTTAGGACAGCTTTCACAAGACCTGGAGAAGTGCCTGGGGCAGGATTAGCCCCCTGGAAGGGAGGAGCTTACACATAGGAGAAATGTAAACTGGCACAACAATTATACAGCACTTGCTCCCCCAGGTGGAAATAACTAACAAGGGTACTTCAGGTATCTTCAGATGCAAGTAATGAACAAAGGGCAGCCAATTCTCAGGTGGCAAGTGACAGCTATTTTACAGCATGCAATTTTGAGCACCATATTGATGAGAATAAGCTGTACCTTTGCTGCAAAGTTGCTGTAAAATCTGTTACCTCTGTTTTAAAGCTTTTGTTTATGTAGCTGAATGCTTGGTGCCCTTACCTGGAGCTGTTGGGATAGCAAGGGGAAGAAAAAGCACTCTCCAAATGTGTAGACAAGCAAGAATATCCCATTTAACCTACTGTTGTCCTGCCAGATCCACCTTCCATATTTGAAATATAAGTAGGATGACTAATTATGTCCTCTTTGCTCAGGGAAATACCAAATAACCCGCTCTTCACACTTTTAATTAGCAGGAAAATTTGCAGTGACTTTCCTACAGAGAATGTTGACTGTCGGCTGAATTTCCAGCTCAGGTACCCCTGGGAAACTCCCTGGGCACTGTGGGGAATCCATGCCAGGGTGGGATTCCTCACCTGCTTTCCTGAGTGGGAAGCAGTGCTGGCTCTGTGCAGACCTGTCCCAAGTGGGGAAGGGGCAGCCAGGGAACACAGCCAGCCTGGCCTCCTTCAGGAGCTTAGACACCCATTTGGTGGCTCTGTCTAACGCACACCTTTCCTTCAGGGCGAGGAGAGCGCACTCTGCCAGGCCCAGGAGTCCTGCTGCTGGCATGGGGAAGAAGCCAGGTTGGGAAGGAACAGGGAAGTTTGCTACTCTCAGTCTACAGCAGAATTAAGAAGTTCACATAAGTAAGCACCCCACAAATACAATTTGTCTCTCACTAGACCTGCAGTTTCTCCTCTCTGGGACACACAGGCTGCCTTTAAGAACCAAATATTTCCCATCTTCTGACTCAGTGGCAAGTGCTAAAAGGTCATTCTTTCCAAGTGAACCCGTTGCCATTTGGACCTAAAAAGAAAAGGCAATCCAAACCCCGCAGAGTTCACCCTGCTGCCATCAGTGCCAGCAGCAAGATGTACTGCAAGTCTTCTGATTGGGAAACAAAAAATAAACCAAGTTGCAGTCCACATGGCATGGGCCAGAAGCAGCTCTGCTTTCTGTCAATAAAAAACATGTGCTTGACTATGGGGAATATCAGGAAAAAGGCCAGTGGTACTAAGAATAGTTTTCTGCTAAGGCCCCATCAATAAGTTTATGACAGAATTTCATGGACACAGAATAAATCACGTACCTGAAGGAGACAGGGTAAAAAGAGAAGACAGATTCGGTGTGATGAGAAGGGAACTCAGTCTAGGTTATTATCAACCTAGAAGATAACAGTTCAGGAGGTGGTGAGAGAAATTCCTTCTTCCCATTCTGACAGCTCCTCCAGGAGGTCTTCTCAAGTTGGTGACCCCTAGGGTAGTAAAGACCCACCCTGTGACCCTGTCACAGCTGTGTGACATGGTGAGCAACACAGTGCAACCCCAAACCAGACCCCTGTATCCCAAATGCAAGTGTTTCTCACGCTGCAGCTCTGGCACAGGGACAGAGTCTTTGCTGCCAGGGGACTGGAAGCTTCCTCAGCAGAGAGCAGCCACGCAGCAGTGCCCCTCAGAGCTGCTCCCAGGGCCCTTCCAGGCCAGCCTCACGCTGCCACCATGGCACAGCTGCCCAGCCGCCTTCAGGTTCACACCCAGTCTTGTAGAAGAAATGCACTTGCAGAGGCTTGTACAATCTCACGTGGCTGTAAATGTGGTGGTCACAACCATACACTTGCTGTGGTTTACAGAACGAGTTGCATTTACTTCAGTTTACCAAGTAAAGCCACCAGCTTTAATTCTCCGTGAAAACAAAACAATGGGGGAAGTGCATGATTCAGAGGGCTTGGTGCAAATTTTTGCAAAGTAACAGATACAAAACCAAAATAATTAAAATCATACATACATGTAAAACAAAAGAAATTCAAGTTAAAACCAGGACTAACTCCTATTAGCCCTAGAGATGATCCAAAAAGATGTCAGGAAATAAATAATTCATTCTAGTTTTCACCATAAAAGATGATGCTGCTCTCTACTCAAAATGGTTTGGGTATCTACACAAGGCAAATGGGTTACAGGACAAAGAAGAAAAGCATTCATAAGAATGAACTGAAATGCTGCAGGGTGACCACCTCCCCACACACCTCAGTGTGACTAAGAGAAGGCTTTAAATCACAGCAAGGGGCCTAAGAAATTAACTGTGAGCAGGACTGTGCCAAGGTGAGACCAGCATGGTCTGCTAAGCTTGGCTGCCACCACAAAGATTCTGAAGCTCCACCACAATCCATGGCTGCCCTGGGGCAGATGACAGTAACTTGGCCAGGAGACCAATTTATCCTATCATCCATCTGAAGGGAATGCTGCTTAAAGGCACATCTTCCTGGCCTCTGCTGGACTGTGGGTGCTCTGAGGAGGAGGCAGCCAGCACAACTGAACAAACCTCTTTTCCTGACATGGAAAGCACAGCTGGTGCTCTGAACACTCTGCCTTTCCCCAAAGGCCAAGAGATCAGGTGACAGCAGGGAAAAGGAGGCTCTTCCAAGTATCTCTGTCAACATTGCAAACCACAGTAGACAAAGCAACACCCTCATTTATCAAGGCAGCATGGCTTGTGGTCATAGCTGGTATTTTGATGCTTTGTTGACAAATAATAATCTGCTTTCCTTTTGCTGCATGTGCTACTCATGCCCAATCCTGGCAGGTCAGAGCTGCTCTTCCAATGCAGCCAGAGGAGCAGAAGATGTTTAATGCCCAACAGAAGCAGGGCAAATTCTGCAGTTAATGTCATAGCATGCAAAAAACCATCCTGAAGGCTCATCCTAACCTTCTGTTTCCTTGTCAAGATGCACTTATTTACAGTCAGTACCACTAGGAGTAGATTCAAGTGGTAGTTGTGTTGTGTCCATATTTTTAATGGGATTTGACATTTAAGGCAGCGTTTCAGTTCACCTCTAAGCTTATAATTACACTAGCAAATCTGCTTAGCAAGATATCAGCAGAGTATCCCAGGGGACAGCTCAAACAGATTGGATCTGTTCCCACAGAAGCAGCATTGGAGTACCAAGTGATGCTACAAAGCAGACACTGCAGACTGCAGTGCCTGACACAAACACCTGCAAACTGGACCCACTCCTAATCTGCACGACAAAAACAAAACCAAAGACTGCAAAGAGCCCTCACTTTATCTTAAAAGCAATACTGCACTGAGTCAGACACCACTGGAGGTCAGGAGTACTTCATGAATACACTGAGACAGGACTCCTTTCCACATCCTGCTGATTATCCTCAGTCTCATGCAATCTGCAAGTGCTACAAGTACCAGGCTAGGCCCAGGATGAAATCCTGATCATCACCTCCTGGTCGAGTCATGATGGCCCAGCGCTGAGAAGCACCTTTACATCTGCCAGACAAGTGCAGCATCTCCTCCCCATTGGATTTTCAACTTTTATCGTAGCCCTATCACCACTGAAATTCTGAGAGCAAACTGATGCCAAATGCCAGGATGCTCAGTATTATGTTTTGCACCCAATTTACACACCCCAGCCACCTTTTGCACCCAATTTATATCAGAACCCCCAAGATACGACTGGAACCAAAAAAAGTACACATGAAGTACACTCAGCTCAGACTCCATGTATACTCAGCTCTCTTCAGGCCTGGGAAAAATGTAAGTCTGACTAATTATGATTTGAACTTTTCTTCCATGCCCATGGCAAGCAAAGTGAAGGATCTCCTTCTCTCACAAGCCACTGCAGCAGATCTTTCTGCAGGATGCAAATGGTTTCATCCCTGAGTTCAACTTTAAAAGAGAAATGAAGTGCTCAGCATTCACCACGCTAGCACCAGAAGCAAAGACAACATTGAGCACAGAGGCCTCCACTGCAGGGACAAAGAAGAAGCACAACTGGGAAAGATGGAGAACAGCAGAAAGAACTTAATTTGTATCATACCAAAGAAAAAGAAGGAAACCTGATGCCAAAAAGTTTATACTAGTAGATGGAGAAAGCTTACAGAAGGCAGACTGTGCTGTTCAACAGCAAAACCTTTTCAGCCCTCAGTGGTCATTTGGGAACAGCCTGGTACCTCCATCAACAATGACCCCAGACTGCTAAAAGAACATCTCTAGAGAGCATTCTCAGCCATAAGAACCTTCGAGGCCATTTCAATGGCATGAGCAAAATTCCTATTTTTCTCTTTTTTTTTCCCCATCAGGGATGACACACCACTTTGTCCAGCTTAGTGCATACAGTTCTCCACTCGTCAGCCAGACTCCTCCTAGCTGACAGAGGTGCAGCTCAGCTCGGCAGGGTCCTGCCTGCTGGCTGCAGCCACGACTCCCTCGGGGCCGTCGGCAATGCTGGGCTCGCTGGAGCACTGCCTGTGGCTGAAGCAGCTGGGCTGCAGCAGGAGGCATTTGTCAGGAGTGTCCGGTTCCTCGATGACCATTCCCGTGTGCATCATGGAGGCCATGGCCAGGAGCTGGATATCTGAGTGAGCGTTGGCAACGGTGTGGCGGCGGATGCTCCCACATTTCTCCAGGTAAGCCTCGCCCTCCTGCTCTGTCAGCGGGGTCAGGGCCTTAGGACGGGATCTGGAGTACCTTCTCTCTGGAAGAGAAAGAGGAAGCAGGAATGGTCAACAGCACACAAACAAAGCATTGCCCACACTGCTGGGCTGGCCTCGGGGGACAGAGAGAATTCAGCGTGCAGCTGCAGAGTGCCCCACCGAATTACCAATGGGAAACAGTCAGGAGCTCACTAGTTCATACTGTTGGGTGTTGCAAAAGGAGGTCTGCCTCTGCCCCAGTGAGGAGAGACCTCCCATCCTGTGTAGGTCCTGCTGCCTGTGAGAGAAGTGAGCCAAAAAGTCACCAGTGCAGCCAAGGAACTCTTTATAGCATCCTGGGGGTCTTCTCTTTCATCAAGGGGTAAAGACCAAGTAGGTACTCTCACATGCAGGTTTACTAAAATGAGTGAGACTAAAGCAGCACAAGTCTCAAAAAACATTCAGTGGGGATTTGAATTGCCATCCCTTTCTCTGAAAAATTTATCTCAGGAAGTGCCATTAGCTGTTGTCAATGTGAAATTCCTGATGCTTACATTGCAGTGTCTCTCCATCTGCCTAGGAAAAGGCCATTCTGTTGGCATTATCCCCCTGTATTTTTTAAAGGTCATGCCAGAAAAAGGACATTTCATCCACTTTGCAACATGTCTGGTTTGAAGGCTGGACACAGAAAATACCAAACAGTGCACAGGGACAGCCTAGGGAAGAGGGGCACAAAGGGAAAGGCAGTACTTGTGCTGAAGGGGAAAGGCAGTGACACAGAATGGATGGATGTGGGCTGTAGGATCTGCTCAGCAAAAACATTAAGGGGGAAAAAAAGCCTGGTCTGCAGCACAGACCCAAGGCATAGTCCCCAGCCCAGTATCATGAAGCACATTTGAATTCTGACACTGAAAGCTTGAAGGAAGGCAGGGGTCACACTTAAGAGTACACAAAAATAATTTTTGAGGCCAGTTGCAGCAAATATACACATTAGGTTTCATCTGCAGCTCAAGCCACAGCAAGCTGTAGTGTTAAAGGGCATTGCAATATGACTCTTCTGAGAAAAAAAATAGGTGAAATTAGGCTAAACTCTGAACATGCATTTATTGCTTTACTTTTCCCCCTTTACTTTCTTGGCCACAAAAGACACTCTCTTAAGGGAGTTTTCATACATAGCTTAACTAGAAATTTTGTTGCCTTATGACCAGGAATATAAACTGGCAGGAGTTTTTCTGGGATTTTTTTGCAAGCAACCTCAGATCAGCAGTGATGTGTGGATGCTTTATCTTCTCTCCTATCCCCAGTATAAACCCTGTTTCTTAGCATACTCCATCCTTACCATGCAGGTTATGGCTAATTTACACAGGCAAAGCAAGAAGGGTGCTAGCAGGTGGGAATGCTGCCATTCACAATTCCCCTCTGTGAGCAGTCCTGTCCCCTTTCACACCTCTCTCGCTTTAAATCAGCTTAAGATACAGCAACCTTGAAGGCTGAAGCCTTCCATGTACTCACAGCTGGGTTGAGACACCTTCAGTCAGGTTTCTCAACACTCATTTACCCTGAAGGCTCCAGTCCAGAGGGCACTTTGCCCTCTGGAGCAACTGTGTAGGATGCAAGCACACCCAAAGCCCAACAGTGCCCTTCCCAAAAGCTGCTACAGGAAACCTACTGGGCTTCATCATCATTACAGGCTGTCCAGTGAGAGAAGAGACTGGTTCTGAGAAAGCAAAAAGGTGACTGAAAGAGGGAGAGAAAAAGAGAAAGAAGGCTGATTACAAGTGAAAGTTAAGGAAAAGAAGCCACCTCCACAGCAGCCCTTTGAAAATACCAAGATTATTTGCAGAAAAGTGCTGTTTTGCAGTCCCTGTCTTGTACTGCAAACACAAGTTCCTTCTTTCCTCATGCGCAGCACAGGGTGGAGCACGGATAAAAGGCCACCTTGGAAACATACACAAATAACAGCTAAAATCAAAGAAATTGATTGCCTTATTTTAAGGCATATAAACTTTACAAGGCCAGTTTGTGTAGGTTTTCTTTTTTTTGAATAGTACAGCTGGCAGAAATCCAGGATGGCTATAAACTTGAAAGGTAGCTACCTTTCAAACTATCCCAGCAGTATGCAGATGTCCATAAACTGCAAAGCAATCAAATTTGTCAAAGTCCAACTTTCACAGGGGATTTTGGCCTAGACTGAGCCTCAGGATCAGATGTGCAAATCCACGCTGAACTGTATCATGTTCACTTGCACAGAAGATATCTGATTGCCCAGCAACCACAAGAACAAAAATCCTGAGCCATGGTTTTCCTAAAGCAATGCCATGAGTTTAGTAGAGGCACAGATTGTCCGAGTCCTGATAAGTTCTTCTACCACAAGACCATGTTTTGCCATATGCTGCTAAACTGTAGTACAAGGCAGGCTGCGGGTCTCCAGCTTGCTACAGTTTTACATCAAAACAAAGGCTATATAAAAACAGAGGGAGACTGGAGCTTTCTTTACTTGTTCTATTTAAATCTTCTTGACTATCAAATCAGTAACACTATGCCCATTAGCTAGCCAATCACTTCTGGCTGGCCACATGTGTAAGCAGAGCTCCTGGGTCATAGGTAAAGAAGTTTCCCAGAATAAGCATGTTCTTCCTTAAGCAAGGTGCCTGTTCTCTCATATAGATATGTTTATCCATATTTTAAACAGAGAATTTTAATTTGTTTTTTTTAATAAACAGAATCCTCAGATGGAAGGAAGACTTCATGCAAAATCCCAGTCATCCCTCAGAATTAATATGCAACAGTTCTGCTGTTTGCAAAAGCTGGTTCATGCTGCAGCTGAAGCAGGTTAGCAAGCAGGGACAGAGAGCAGGCAGTCAAGTACCAGGTGCAGTTTCTCACTGTGGTTAAAGCAGTACACCAGGCATGGACCAAGGGATTTTAAAATCCAGTCCATGTCCAGAGAGAGCGGAGACTTTGTGGGTGCATGTGTGTGTGCAGTGATGGGGCACTAACAGTTCACTAGATCATGGAAAAGAAAAAGCCTGTCACAAAAATCGACACTCAGAAACATTAATCAGAACCTTCTCAAAGGTGTTTTAGCCTTTGTTTTCCGTCTCTCGTGGAGCCATGAACTGTTTCCTTTTCCAGCACAAATGCCTCCCATTACCCAACCTGTGTACCCCAATAATAGCTTCAGTACAACATGTATGTCTTACCAAGCAAGCAGGTGCTACCAGAGGAGCTGTGATCCTCACACAAGCCTAAGAATGGTGATACCACCTGCTTGACCAGTTCTTCCAGCTGTAGGTAGCCCTCAGTGGGGCCAGTAGGCTCGTGGACACTCTGAAAATCAAACACAAGAAGTCAACATTACCCTTAAAAGATTTTTGAATAAAGCCTGGGGTCTGTCAATTCTCTCTATTCTGGAATATCCCAACGGTATCAGTAAAGCTTTTGGAGCTGATGAAGGTTTGGGTGCCTTTCAGGTCAATCTCCTTGTTCAAGTCAGTCACACCCTATGGACATTGAGCAGACAGTTCTTTTTTCTAAGCAAGTGGCAGGAAAGTACAAGGAGTGCTCACACTGAGGATGTGCACAGTGTACTGCAGCAATGTAATTATATCAGGGTGGTTCTACCAGAAAACATCTCTTTGTAGAAAAGCCTAAACACGCCTTGGGCAAAGCACTGCTCTTTTCCTAGGCAGGACTGCAGGCAAAGCAGCCTCTGTGGTTCAGCTTACAGCTGTGAAGATGGTAGATAACACCAACCAATTTAACAGTAATTTCAGAAACCGTTCAGACTTAACTTCCTGCAAAGCCTCAATAAGCTTTTTTCCTCAAATATGTTGCTTTGAGATCCTCTTTGCTCTCAAGATTCTTGTATTAAAAAAATATTTCACGGAAATTGAGAGAGCACTTTAGTATCACCTGCTGTTGCAGCCTGAGTCACTGTAACATCAGAACAGTGAGAACAGTGAGATCTCATGAAGGGCTACCAGCTTAGCCACTTTGCAATTTTGGTTATGCTTCATAAAGTTTCACTCTCGGACACTCATTATATTGGAGAAGAAATAAAGGCCACCAGGCTGTGTGGTGTGTTGGAGGGAAGGGATGCCACCCAGAGGGACTTTGAAAGGCTTTAGAGCTGAGCCTGTGCAAACCTCATGATAATCAACAAGGTGAAAAAAAAGAGTCTTGAGACTGCTCCCAGATGGGGAGGAAAGGTATCAAAAAAATACACAAACCCATCTCTTTCAAGGCAACATCTTTACCTGTTCCCAGAAAAGCTCAGGGTACCCAAATTCAGCTCTCATTTTAACACTGACTGCTCCCAAATAAGCACACATCACATCCCCTTGATCACACCCTCTACCCTCCCCACTTTTCCTTCAGTGTTTGTATTAGCACAGTGAGGTAGAGATACCCAGGTGGAGTCAGACAAAGAAGAGCTGAGGCTCCCCACCTGCAGAATTAACAGCATCTGGACAATGGAAGCTGGAACCTTTGTCTGGACCAGGGGCAGGATTTCTTCCAACTTTACTTTTAGCAAGACCAAGTCTCTGAAGCCAAGAAGAGCAATCTGACGGATAGTCAACTCCTGACCCTAAAAAAAAAACCAAAGAAGGCAAAATCCAAGTGTAGCTAAAGGGACGTGAGAGCATCGCACCAACACATGGGCACACAGACAGGAGGGTCTCTTCTGCCCACTGCTGCTGTGGCACACACTCCCCAGTCATTCATGTTAAGGGCTCATTATACTCTTTAATTTCTTCCCTCTCAGTCTCACACAAATTCTGAAGTGGGCATTGCTTCCTCTGTGGCACCACTAGGTTTGGAGTGAAGCCAGAAATGGGCCTGTAGTTCACCAAATGACTATGTATATATCCATAAAACCCACTTGCCATGCAATTTGTTCTCAAAAGTAGCTTTTGTTTCTGGCACGTGGAGGTGAGATACCAGAGAAGGATTGGTAGGGAACAAAGTTGTTTCACAATTATTTCTTAACTAAACCTGCTTGTGATGTACACTGTACCCTCTTTTTGCTCAGCATCTGCACTTTAGACCTTGCTGATACAACAAAAATCTACAACTTATTCCATTACAGATTTTAGGATTTAGGCTAGAGCAAAGCTAGCAAGACTGCTTGAACCAATCATCGTTTTAAAAAGCAACAGCTTTAATATCCTCTGCAAAGCATTCCATGTCTTCCCAGATACTATTTTACATCAACAACACAAGCAAGCAGGCTTAACAGATGATATAATATTTCTCAGCATATTTAAACACAGTCTAACGCCGTTTGGCAACCTGGTGTTACCACCTTTCCCTCTGCTATGTTTAATGTCTGCCTGACTTTTCTCTTGCCCCACTGCCACTCAGTAGCAGAAATTTTCCTCCCAGCCCTGCCCAACACTTTCCAGCCTGAAAAGTTTGCCTTGTTCTTCCCAGTATGTTAATTTCTGCCCCATGGTCTGCTTGGAAATCATTTTATGATCTCCATAACACACTCAACATAGCAAATACTTAGCTGGAAGGAATTAACAGCAGTTAATCATTAATTCATAACAGGTTGCATGTCATAATTAACAGCATTATCAATATGTAAAGATGAATTAAAACCAATAGTATGAAGGGCAGCTTGGCCATAATAAAAGCAATTTGCTGTTTTGAACCATCACTGTGTAGGAAAAAAAACACATAAGAAAGACCAGTACCTATCTTGGAATTATATTTCAGCAGCTGCAAACGTTTTATTTATATCATGCAGTTTAGTCCCATTACCTTCATACCCCATTTCAAAATGCAAACATGTTTCTGTGCCAAGCAAAACAAGATTTGCTATTCTTTTTTCCACACCAATAGTCACATCAACAGCTGCAACTATATGAAAGCCAGTGACCTGTTTACATAGTTTCCCTATGTACAGCAACTTAACCAACTTGGCTGCTTAAAGGTCATATTTCTGCAACAGCTATGAGCCTTGGGGTTAAACTTAGCTGAGACAGGAGGTTAGTGTGAGTTACCACTTTTGGTAACACACACTCACACATGTGGCTGACTTAGTTTCATTCTGAATGGGCAACTGCTGGGATCACAGACGAGCACAGCTAAAAAATCCTGTTGATATTTCCAGGAAAGGATGGGGAATCAAGAACAAATTGACTTTCCCATCTACCAGAGCAATGTACAAAGAACTGCAGCTTGATGGAAGACACTTGCTGGATGAGTTCTCCTCACATGTTGTGACACAGTGTATAAATAGTTACGTATAGTTCCCTATTTCTAGGAAAAGGCCAATCTTGTTATTAGGACACTGGCCTGGCATAAGAGTAACGTCTATTTCTTGCTGCACCAGTAACACTCTCTGTGGTAGCCTAGAGCAGTTTACTCTGAGTCAAATTCTTGGATGTATTTAGGCAGCTTAATCCATACATTTGTGTAGCACTTTGGTGCCTACAAAGCTTTAAATATCCCGTCTGTTTACCTTTCAGTTCCTCATCCAGAAAGTGGCAATACTTCCCAAACATTACAGCTTTGCTGATATATTTTGAGTGACCCAGATATTGTGGCAAGACAAATACAGCAAAAAATTATGCTTTCAAAGAATCTCAATATCCCATAGTCACCCTTTCACCACTATAACCAAGTTACTTCCAAAAGCTGTACCCACAGTGCTGTACCTTCTGTCCCATTTCTCATCAGAGACATTTAATAGCAGGGCAGTAGATTTTTCTGTTAAGTGGCAGAATTATTAGCATCAGTGGGTATGACACACAGTCAGCTCAACTGTTTCCACATTACACAGGTAGCTGCAGTGCAGACAACCCCCTGCTTAAATAGGTCACTCCCTCACTGAGAGTTAGCAGCAAAAGAAGAGAAAGGGAGGGTAATAGTTGCACAGTTTTACCTGTTAAACACCTACCTTCAAGCATCTGCAGCAAGGAAAGAACAAAAATAAACACAGTAGAAAGGTTAGTGTCTGTCTTTGCAGAAGTCCTTTCTGTTTTAGGAAATGCCAGCTTTAATAGGATTTAGAGGAAAAGGGCAAGCTTTGAGCTTTACCTGCTGCCTTTCAAACAATACAAGGGAAAAATAATTTTAAAAGACTCTGGAAATAGTGTCTTCCAGAAGAGGCAAAAGTCAAGGGGAGGAGGCTAGCATTTCCAAGAACGTCATTCTCTACATGAGGTATATTTTTCTTTTCCTCTGATGGCAGAAAAGTTCAAAATAGGCTGGGGAGGTAATTAGACTGCTCATATGGAAACCCTGACTAAAACTACATTAAAAAATGATACAGCTCAATACTTCTGATGGGATACTCAGCTTTCAAAACACCCTGCATGAAAAGTTTTTACATAAAATGTTCGTTCTTCCTCTACCCACAGACTTACATGTCCCCTTACTGAAGCTTAAAAAAATCCAGCTGAGGATTTCGCAAAGGCACAAAATGGGATATAAGCCCTTCAAAGGTCATTAGGTGAGTTAAACACATTTTCTCCTGATCTAGTCTTCAGATTTATATCTCTACGACAAGCTGTCAGTGTTGTCACTGCACCGACAGTCCCAGCTACTTAAAAGAGAAGGAACTATAAATACAAATAGCCCAGAGCTTCAGTCTAGACAAGGCATAGTCCAACTGCTTCAACGTGCAAGTTTAGCTAAGCACAGAGAGTAGAAAATTGGGAATAAATTCAGCCCAAAACACCCTGCTTGTCCAGTAGATTTTAGCAGTCCTTTTTACCGTTAATACTTGGATAAACCCTACTTCCTCCATGATTTAGTTTAAAGGTTTTGACATGTATTTAGCCACTGGCCAAACAATGCTGCTGGCAGAGAAGCTACCACTTGCCATTAGCAGGCATTGTAGTTACACTGCTTCACTTGACTGAACTGTAATTAGGATTACCTGGACTGGGTAGAATATTGCCTGGAGTGTAGGAAGAGTCTCTGTAAAATAGTGATCCCAGATTTCAGACAGGACATCAATGCGATCCTCACCTACAAAAACAGAGATTGGGAACAAGAGCTTTAGTGACAGGGACACTAAAAGCAAGCTGGATTTTCCAAGTACTCTCTAATGCCCCAAATAAGACAGACTTCACTTCTGTAGTTTTTGCTCAAAACTGGACATCACCCAGCTAAGCTTCCCCTTAACTGACAGGGACACAAAACCGTGACCATAAATTGCTCTGTCACTTAGAGCAAAGAAGAGAGTTCTGTGCAAAACATGAGAGACCAATTCCAACAAAAGATGGAAGCCCCTCTTCAACCAGAGGCTTTAACTCCGCAGCAGAGGATTGTGCAAATGCACAGCTCACAGTTAACACGCTTGACTAGCAGGGGAGAGGCCACAGAAACAGCTGGGTCTGAAAAATCCAACAGTTCCCAAATGAAACCCACTTGGGGCCACTCCTTAAATGACTCCGATATGAACAAACATCCCCAAATGTAACTGGGTTCTTAAATGAAGGCAGACCAAGCTATGTATCTTGGGATTCCCATAACAGGAATAGAATTGTGATCAAATTATGCCCGTAGGTTTGACTTACAGAGCTGTGCACTCCTCAGCATTTGGGCCCAAAACCTCTAAGTTTTTTAGCATTTATTTCAAGTTTAAATACATCCCTGGAAATCTCAGGTGCAAATACAGACTCAGGTTTAAAATCACAAGTTTCTGACATAAGAATTTTCCAGGATACCTCCCACAGGGCCTCAGTTGGAGCTCAGAAGCAGCCTAGACTCAAGGAGCAGTAATGGAAGATGGTCACTCAAGACTGAGTGAAGGCTCAGCCTCAAGGTCACTAAAGGCCCTACATGAGGAACTGGAATACATGTAAAATTGCTACTCAAAGGAGCCTGATCACTCTGTATTAAAGTGCTTTCCTCATCTGCAGACTTCCACACAGACTTCCACTGTGCTTGCCCCATGGGTTGTGCTGCTTCGGACACAGCCAGAGAGCAGGGAGCCAGCAGGACTAGATCCTGCAGACATTTCCCTTTGAGCAGAGAGTCGGCCCACTAGCAACCACAGAAAGGTTCAAAGAGATGCTTCACTGTGTCAGGTATGACTCTGGCTTCAAAAGTGGAACTGCAGGCAGATGAGAAACTATTCAACACCCCCATAACAGCTACCCATTACCAGCAACAGCCAAGTGTAAGCGAAAAAGACAACAGGAAACAGATTAATTGAATGTTTAAATTTTTCCCTCCTCTGCCTCCTACCCAGGACTGCAATGCTTTGGTGTGTAGAGAATGAAATGTCAGAGACCACTTCTCCTTCTGAAGGGAAAGTAGGAATGGTTTGTTTCTTCAAGAAATCATAAATCCTGCAGGCACTGAAAGAGATTCTGACAGATTGTATAAAGAAAAATCATGTTAAAGTAAGAGGCTTTGATTGAAAAACAGACACAGATAAAACACTGCCATGCCCTGCAGACACTCTCTCTGGGTGCAGGGGCAGTATAAGCTTTCCAGGAAGACAGAGCTAACCAAGAGGCATGTACAAGAAATCCTCATTGCTGTGACCACAAGACCTGCAGCAAGCCCACACATTATAAAAGAAAGGTGCCTGTGAGTAATCTCCTGCAGTGATGCCAGCCTGCACAGTAAAGTGGCTCCAGTGTCACAACAAGCTAGGAGCAGAAAAACGAGGCATAGATGTTTTGCCATCTGCCTGGGTAACTTCATCTGACCCAAACTACCTGAGCATCTGTAAAATACTCTTGGGCAGCTCACAGCTTGTTACAGACTCAAACTCAATTTTCATATTACTAAAGCAGACACTGGAATAGTTTTATACAAATACAGAAACCCAAGTCTCTGGTAAGCTGTGCAGCATTCATTCTGAAGAGCTGGCAGTGGCAGGGCAGGTACCCATATTTTGGAAAATGCAGGAGTCTGCCTTTTTTCCTCCCTCACAGGGCCAATGCTGAAAAAGCAGGAGGCTGGCAACCCCTTAACTCCTCTGGGGCCCAAATCCTACAGCCTGCCAGCTTGGTGAAGAATGCTGTGGAGGAGTCCAGGACCAGCAATGACATGAGATTATAAGTGTCTATTGGCATTTAATGACCCACATACAACACACTGGTGATTAGCAAGAGATCTTCCCGGCAGGCTAGAAAACTGGGTCAAACCAAACAGCAGCTTGGTTTTGAATAAAGACCTGCTGGCTTCACCTCATCATTAGGCTACTAGATGTGACCAACTCCCCCCATGTCCAGCACCGAGTAGCCACACCACACTTGCCCTGGCCCACAGGCTCTGCAGCCATAGTTTGAACGCAACTCCATGTGTGATCAACTTCTTTCCTCAAGAATTTCTTTCTCACCCAAAGGACTGTTTTTTTCTTTAAATTGTTTCTTTGTTCTTTAAATTTACACAAAGCTTAATAGTTGAGATCTCAAAAGCATGACAGAGAAACCAAAACTCTGCTTACATCAAGCTGCAAATCACATTGAGAAATGAAAGGCAGAAGGCAGTTCCAAGCAGTTTTGCAATGGGATCCATGTCCAGACCAGTTCTTTGAGCCCAGATTCTGCTGCCACACAAGACCCACATTCCTGCTTTTGTGATGCAGTTATGGCTGGTGGGAGCACTGTGGCACTTCGAACAGCCCACCCTCTCTTCAGCCTCACAAGGGCTCCCGAGGGGTTGTGACACACCCCAGGACAGCACCAGAAAGGGTTGTACGCTTTCCAGACGTGCAAATCATCTCTTCTGACCACACATCAAAGCAGAACTCCCTTCCAAAACAGGTTTTCTACTATACTCACCTTCACACAGCTTGACCTTCTCCTCCATAAACAGCAAGCCTTTCGCAAGGAGCTGGTTCTGCCAAGAAAGAGAGAGACATGCATTTGCCTTTTAGTTATTTACAATGAACATGTAAGAATGCATTTTTGTCAGATGCTATCCACTTTGCACGCATTTATCTTCAGTTTAGTCATGTTGTAGTACCTTCCTCCAGCACTGGTCTCAGTGTGAATGCTAGACATCCCTGAACTCCCTCTTGTTCAGCTAGACATGAGAATGCAACAGACATAGTAGATGAAACATCTCCCAGAAATGGAAAGGATCACAGGGAGGGAGTCAAGGAAATAACACGGTTCTTACCATTACTTCAATCCTTCCAAATGCTTTCGGTTTATAAATAAAGTACTTGATTTCTTTATTTTATAACCTGTAGCTCAAGGCAATTACCTCTCATATACTGCAGGGGAAATTTATAGCTGGTCTTTAATACTGCGTTATTTTAAACTAGTTTATAATAAAAAGGTATATATATACACACATATGAGGTTGTGATGCCTATTTTTTTGTGTTTCTCTCAAGAAATACGAATTCCTTCTCTATCTGCACTAGAACATTAGATTTCATTTTAAGTATGTTTCCCACTCTGGATACAATTTTCCGGATACTTTGCCTAAAAGTTAGTGTTATTGATGTTTTCTACTTCCAGGGATTTTTTTTATTTTGCGGCTATGTCAGCAACCAAAGTACACATTTGTACATGCTAATGGGCAGCACAGCTGTATCTATTAAAACAGACATATTAATCATTACTCTGTAGTAACAAATTTATAATGCTCCTATGAACATATAATAGTAATTCCATGTGCTAAAGAGATTGCATAATCTCACTCTAGAGGTTTTCTTAAAAAAGAGATTAGGTCCATAGAGTTACTGCAGACCTTTTCCTTATCCTCTCAGATTTACCCTTTTCCTGTGGAAGAGACTTTAAAAAAATAAATAAAATCAACCACACCTCATTTCCCTTCTCCCCTAAAAATATCTGGAAATGTTACTTCTCCATCTTTTCTGCAAGAAAAGAAACTGTTTCAATCCAAACATTAATCCCTCAGCGCAAGCCAGACAGGCAAATTGTCATTAACAATCCCTACATGGTCTGCTGACAAATCAATGCAAGCTACTCAAAGCAGCTGCAGTGTAGGTCTGTATCAGACCTTGCCTAGATTACAAGTCTCATTTTCCTGCTGCATCCCTGCTTGCCAGAGGCAACCCAGAGGCACAGAGCTAAGAGGAAAAATAAATCTTCTATTTGAAGCAAGACCAGATAAAGACTCACACCAAGTAAGCTTGAAGGGTACATTTATTTGAGAAAGTTCAGCTGCCACCTTCCCTCTCTTTGCAGCAACAGCTGAACTGGGAGCTTGGGGCAGCAGTGATTCCCTCCCCTCCCCAAATGAGCTTTTCCTGGTTCCCCAGGGTGTTTTCCTCACTCTGCTGTTGGGACACCACGGGGTGCTATATTCTCATTGTGGGGGGTGCAAATCTGCTCTTACTCTTCGCTACCCTGCTGTGCAGAGAAACAAAGTCCCAATTTTAACACACCTATGTGTAGTTGAGAAATCTGGAGAGAGATGTTTTGCTGCAGATAGAAGTGACCTTGTGAAATCTCACCAGGTGACCCCTTTTCTCAGTGCAGAAAGCCAAAATAGCTGTCTCAGATACACCAAAAAGCAGGGCAGCTCAGCAAAAACTCTTGAGTAAATTTTCAAATGCCCCAAGTTTTTAAAGACAAGATTCAAAGCTAAAATAAGCACTTTTCATTTGTTCCTCAAAAAAGATCCTCCCACAACATGTATGTCTTTGCTATTCTTTAAAGTAAGTCATGCTCAAAACATTGGGAACAAAAAAATTTCTGAAGGCAGTCAGACACCACCTTATAAAACATACACACTTTCGTGATAATTCCTCCCTTTTTTCTGGCACAGGTATTTTCCTCTTTCCCTTCCCTGTTAGAGAAATTGAGGCAAGTTTCTCCATTCATGCCCAATGGAGCAAATGCAGTCCCATCATCTTTCCAGAAGGTGAAAGCTGTCCAAAGCATTACAGCTGGGCCTCCTCTCTCAAACCAGCAGCGCCTGCAGTGCCCAGCACCTTCTCCCTCCCTCCACCTTGCAGGAGCTGGGCATTCCCAATGGGGGCCCTTCCCCACTACACCCTGGGCAAAATGGTACCCGTTGGACTGTGCCTGAGGCAAATTAAGATGCTGCCTGTCAGAAGCACTCTGTCAGCAGCATGGGTGTGGTGCCAGCCTCCGGACAGAGCCAACAGGAAGGATTTTGGGCGGACAGCCCTGCCACCAGCACGGCTTGCTCTGCTGTGGGTGCTGTATTCAAGCAGAAGGCTGGCAAAAAACAGCTCAGTAGCTTTGGCAGCAACTCCACAGAAAACATCAAGGAGGCTCAAGCCATCACAGGCAACTTCACATCTTGTCTGAAAGCCATGTCTGCAGTATAGCGAGGTACAAATGAATTCTCCTGCCAAAAACAAATAAGCCATTATCTTTGAGGGGAAAAAGGTTTACACAAACACCCATTTAATTATGGATAAACTCTGCTTTCTGTTCATGTCTCCAAGCCAAAAATGGCCAGTATGCCTTTTAAAAGCCACTTTCAAATTAACAAACTAATATTAGTTCATCAAAGCTTGAAACAGAAGTAAACTGATCTAGAACATACAATAATTGACCTCATTTTGGTGGGTGAAAAAAAAAAAAATCAATTTCTCTTCAGAACACCACAGCACTTCTTAAATGCAGCCCCCCTTTTCTAGGCAACTGAGGCTTTGTATTCTACTGCTAAACCACACTTTTACAGGCTCTACAAGCACATAGTCACTGCTTTGTGGATAATCTGATGTTAATTTGAGAAAAAAAGCATCACCCAAACTTACTTGGCAAGTATTTTCTACAAAGTTACTGCTGGCTGCACACAAACACCTACCTAATTCTTGTCGGTGTTCTACAAAACACAAATTTGTGTGAGCTGCAACATCTCATACCTAGAGCCCCCACCCCCGTCCTTTTTTCTCTAACAAGAGGGGAAATACTGAACGAAGCAGAGAGATCACTTTGCTCCTACACAGAGGAGAAATCGCAAGATAAATATGAAAGCACATCCTAAAATGACTCTTCCTAGAGCCACTTCTGCTCACGACAGATAAAAGAGAAAGCCCACTCGAAGAGATGAAAGCGAGGCAGGGAGAGTAACAAGGAGAGCAGACCAGGCAGACCAAGTAGGCAGCACTGCTACGACCTAGACCACAACCAGCCAGGCAGCAGCTCTGGGAAAATCCCACATCCAGGGCCCCTGGCTTTACCCTGATTAGTCACTGCTCCAGGTGGGATCCTGCTCAGCTAGGCTGTGGCACACTGACCACAGCACGCGTTGAGTGGAAGGAACCAGGCTCCATTTGGAAGGATGCACACACATCTACAGTCCATGTGAGCAGGGCCTGAAAAGAGGTGTCCCTGCTGCCACCCAGGACTAGGTTCTCTGCTCAACAGCAGTGCTGAGCTGATGGGGGACCCCGTCCACAATAATAAAGCTGGGCAGTTGCTATCGAGTCTCTGGAGCTACTCCGTGAAAGCTGTTCTAGAAACTGCCAGATGAAGCAGAAATAATTAGCAGACCTGCACGAACAGAGATTCCCAGCCAATGAGGAGACAAATACAAGAATAAAGACCAGCTTGACCCAAAAGAGCATTGCAGACACACAAGCTGAGCTGCTGCAGCCCCTGGCAGCAGGCACAAGACAGCACTCAGCCAGAGAAAAGCTAGTGCTGCCTGTATCCAGCAGTAACCATCACTTCAATAGCCTATACAATTATTTCCCTGCCTTGCTGTGAAACAGGTAGACACAGAAACCTGGCATGAAGGAAGGATGCATCACACACCCTGTATTCTAAGCAGACACATGGCCTTTTCAGCTGTCAGCTAGGCTTTACAAAGCAGCCTTTCAAAGGAGTGAGCAAACATCACGAGAGATGCTGGAGTCATCTCTCCAGGCTGGAGTTCCAGGAAAACACACAGTAGGGACCTAAACAAAAGCTTTACGGTGCCACAGGCGAAGGAGGAGTGCAGGTTTCCCCCTATCACTGCAGCCACCTTGCACAGTTGGGGAACCTACAGCGAGAGGGACTCTGACCACAGGAAGGTTCACCAGCACCACTTCTGACTGCTCTAAAGGGAGAAGATAAAATCAATTTTGATTTGGATCCAGGCTCGCCTCATTGCTGACACTGCTTACTTTTGAACTATCCATTATCATCTTGCTGCTTGGACTTTGCTTGACATTCCGGCAACGTGTGCTGTCGCACGCTGCAGCTTCTCACGCAAAAAGAAAGCTGGTCTAACTTTGAGTCAGGACTTGCCGCCTCCAGTGGCTCCCCACTGCAGCAGGCTGGAAATTATGTAACAGCTTCACTTCTGGTTTTAAGACATCAAAGATCTCATTGGATTAGATGAGGAAACACAGTCCAGTTGCCAGTCCTCACCTACCAGCTCTGCAAGTGTGGGGAGTGGACATCAGGCACCAGCTCTGGGCATTTGACTTTCTGCATTTGCAGCCTATGGGTTCTGGGAGAGATTACAGTGCCTGGGAAGGGATCAGGTCTCTCTGCCTTGGGAGGAGACAGTTTGGAGTTAATATACATAAATGCATTTCCATTTTGCCCCACACGAGTTTCAAGATTAACAAGCCCACATAGACTCAGTTCATCCCTTCCAAAGGTTATGTTTCAGGTTGTTTGCAGAATCAGACAGATAATGCATCAATTTATCAACACTTGCTAATTTTATATTTAAAAATTTTTCTCCACAAGCACAAGAGTCAGGAGGAAAACGAAGGAAGCTTATCTGAAAAATCACACAGCTGCACCAGAGAAGTCCCAATGGCCAGTACACCCTGTTCCTCCAAATCCCAGCCTCTTGCCTTCCATGGTCATAAGATTTCCACCTATTGCAGTTCTGCTGACCACCTGCAAACTAACCCAGCACAGAGAGCAAATGGTACCCTGCTGGGTTATTGAGCAGAGAGATAGCTACAAAGTACCCCTTTTCAGCAGCAGGAAATTCTCGAATCAGCTCGTGGGCAAAGTCAGTACTGAAAAACCTGGAGCATGAAGCACTGCTTTAAGGCAGATCTGCAGCAAATGCTACAAGTCCCAACTATCTGGCATTTACACTCAGGCTTCAATCCAAGGAGAAGGGTTGTATATACACCAGGACTGCTAAAGCGGCCGATTTATAAACACAACTCTCCTTCAGAATGAAACATCTGAGTTTGCGCTGCAGCCCTTACAGGAATTATATTTCCCTTTCAAAGGCAAAACAGACTCATTAACTCTGGTATGATGATGGCTTGGCAGCAGAAAAAGACTGCATAAACTCCAACCATTTCCTAAACATTCCTCTAGCAATTTCAGGAGCTAAAAACTGTTAATTTGCATGAGTGCTGATGAAAAGGACTGGTTAGTAATTAAGTCAAGTTGATCACAAAGGTAACTTTGTCTCACTATAAAAGCTCTGTTCTATTTTAGTCTTAAATATTCAATAGTTATAAAAAAATGTGCATGTGAGAGTGTATAAAATTTACATAATATAAAATCCCAAACTATTAAAATAAAGGTGATTTTGAAGTTCCTCTTAGTGGCTCCAGTTATAAGTGCCATGGCATAAGAAACAGAAAACATTCAAGTCAGTTTATCACATCTAAATATTACACGATCCAGTAGTTGCTCTAATTGCTGCTAGGATATTTAAAACTGCCTGGTACACAGAGAGCATATTCTCCAGGGTCCATTTCAATGCAAGAGGACAGAAAACTCGGTTCTTGGGATAGCTTTCAGTGGGCTTTAACAGATGTCAGAGGAAGTCACTGCCAGAAGATTCCCTTCCACTCCACTCTGCATCCTGGTGACCCACTCCCAGCACCTCCCCCATGTCAGAGGTGATGACCACAACACGTCAAAGGAAGTAGTTGGAAACTTTTTTTCTCTCAAGGTTATTTTTCAGCCAAATCAGCAGCTTGATTCAACTCTGTTCATCTTGGTAGCAGCAGCACTGCCATAAATCAGCTGGCATCAGCAGCGAAACAGAAACCCAGAGACAAATGAAATAATGTTGTCAGCCCTTCTTTGTCACGTCAACAGTCTTTCCACACTCCATGGCCCTAGGATTTTTGAGGAAAGACATTCAGGACAGAGTGGTAACTTTTATCATGGCCATATGCTGTTAGCCTAGAATCAGAAATAAGTTGCATCCTAGCTCACAGAGGGAAAAATCTCACTTCTGACAATAGCCTTTATCTCATAGTTTGTCTCACAACTTGCCTGCACCAAGAGTTTTACCTCAGGCTAATTCTGATAGATGCCAAGTTACTCCTTTTGACACTGAGCAAAAATACCCCAGAAATTAAATGTGAGTGCTGGTGGCTGCCACTCCACTCAGGGCCTAGGAAACATCCTGCCATGAGCCACCAGCAGCTGCCTCTGCAGTAAACAACTTGTGCAGAGAGGGGCTGAGGAAGTGAAACATAACTACCCCTGGGCAGGAGTTTTCTTCTCACTTGATAGCGCAGCAGGGGGATTTTTTTAAGTCATGTAATCTAATAAATCACATAATCTGATAGGAAACAACATTAGTCTTCTTTTTCCTCTTTCAAGCTGTTAGTACGCACGCAGCAGCATCAGCCTCTTCAGAAAGTACAGAAATTTTCTCTCTCTTACTCAAAGGGAAGAAAACCCTCTTGTTTCCAGCAGCCTCTTTTTTTTTTTTTATTTTAATCAACACTACACTGAACAAATTAAAACACTGAAAGCCATCAGTGCCTTCTAAAAATCATCCAGCAGGCTTTCATGTGGTTACATGTGAACCTCTGTCTATCTGGACAGTAACAGTAAAAGGCAGCAATTCCTATTCACATTTGTGATTGTTCAAGTCTTCCTTCATCTTTCACATTTTCCTTTTTCAGAAACTGCATTTATATTACTGGGACTAAAAGGCAAACAGCACCCAGGTTGATTTCCCGCTGATAGAAACTTCCTTCTCCTTGCCCCCTCCTGCCTCCAAGGCAGTCGTCGTTATCTCTTCTCTTTCCCTTTGCTGGCCCCTGTTGCAGAAAACCTACTTTTGAATTCTCTACCCTCAAGAGAAGGCATCCCATCTTCTTTAAAAACTTCAAGTGAATTCCTTGTTGATCTTGGCAGGCTACTAGCAGCCTTTCTTAAGCGCACAGAAAGATTATCCTTAATTCTGCACATACATCAATAAAAATAATTACTCCCAAGGCTATATGGCCCACATTTAAAACGTCCAGTACCTCCATCATCTTCCTTAGCAAAACAAAACCAAAACTTGTAGCCTACACGCATGTAAAAAGGGATCCTAATTTTGTTATAGACTAAGAAGCTGAAGGCAGCAAACCTCAAAATAAAGGAAGCAAGTCATGCAATACCTGAAAGTAATCTGTGATGAAGGATCCAAGTTCACTCTTCAGCAGCCGTCTGTAGACAGAAGGAATGGAGCCATAAAGTAGCAGCCACTGCTGGTCATTTCTTACAGGTATATCTGCACTTTACCACCAGTCATACCAAAGATACAGGAATGTATGGGAATGGGTCCTTTTGGCCACATTAAATTTCTCTTACAGTTACGTATGTGTTTTACAAAGGCTATTCTCAAATTATAAAGTAATTAAACAGTTTCTCTGTCTCCTAATTATAAACCATACACCTAGAACAAGAGAAAAGAAAAAAAGATACCCCCTGAATGAACAGAAAGCTGGGGAGAAAATTTAGAGCTATTTAGATTGAAATCCATAATTTTTTCTTCATTTTTGTTTAAACAAAAATGCCTTTCATGCCACTGAAGGTAACATATCTCCCTAATGTTGTACTTCTTTTTCTCTTGGAAGTAGAAGGTCAGAAGAAATGAAGCAGAAGCTGCAGCCACATTTAACTATCCCATTTCAAAAAATAAAAAAGAGGACATATTTTCCAAGAAAGAAATGAATGAAATTTAACAAGAGGTGTTTTAAATACATACAGGCAAAAGCCAGTCTAAAGAAGTATTTCTGAAGAAAAATGTTGGCTTTTAAATCAGGCTGTGATAAAAGTTTTAAATGCTAATACATGTCTGTATTTCAAAAAAATTATATAAAAATTAGGATTGTTTTACATCAGAGGGAGCATTAAAAAAACAACTTAGGAAGTTCAGTGCATTTCCACTTCAAGCTTTCAATGACTGAGAATGAATTCTGTAGTGGTAAATTCTGCCTAAAATTTAAAGGTTGCCCAACACTTTCCAGTGCTAAAACTCTTAGAACAGAAAAAAAATACAGTGTTTGCTTTTTACCAACGTGAACTATAGTCAAGAGTGCTTTAAAATAGCATTTGAATCAGGGACCATCCAGTTCTTAGGCTGGGTTTTTGCCAACAAACTACACCACTTTATCTAATCTCTTCTTAAAGTCAAATTTGACAGCTACCTTCTTCCTCTCTAACCATTTTGCAATGCTTCTACATTTATTTGCATGCCTACATGCCTTTACTCTTTATCTCTCAGAGTGCTTATACTCACCCACCCAAACCAAAGCACATTTCTATTTCTATGAGATTGATAAACCAGTTAAGTCTTTGGGGGCCCAGAAGCTTTTCCATAGGCTTCAACCAAATCCAGCAGGCTCTCCAGCCGCTGACTGATAAGCCCAGCAGGATTTGGCTTCGTGCGGGTAAGACCAGCTTAGAGGTTTGCACCTTAGGAAAAAACCAAGGGAGGGGTCACCTCCTAAGCATGGCCAGGTCACCTCCCGCTTCCAGAAATTCCATTTACCCAAGGCACTTCTTACATTTCCTCTTGCTGTGACAACTGACTTTCAGAGCAGTGAAAAAAANNNNAAAAAAAAAAAAAACAAACAAACACTAGCCAGTGAGATGGTATCAAATCACAGCAAGATAAAAACTTGGTGGCAACAATCCAGAGCAAAATGTTACCACCTGCTCATCTCCTGGTTCTGCCATTACCATCCTCCTTTAAAACTGCCCCGTGTTTCCCTCTGCCAAATGATGAAGCATTGTGCTACACCTGAGAGCCTCTTACTGCATTTGCAAACTACACGCCAGGAGCCGAGTGGAGAACTATGAGCAAGGAAAATGCACCAGCTCGACCTCATGGCACACAAGAACTGTCTATCTCAGAGGTCTGGCCTTTCTCCAGTGTCAAGCTAGAGATTCACCCTGTGCACAGAGCTCCCCCTGTGCTGGAAGCTCCATCAAGAACCGCATGTGTGAGGCTGCAGGTGTTCCTACAAATACACATGCTGAGGCCTGTCCTTTGCTCCTTAGATGGGCATTAACGAGCTACTTGGATGTGAAACGGTCTATTTAAAGAGTGACATTTGGAGATGTAACCAATGCTCAGGGCACCTGCAGGAACATTAATCATGTAGTTCAAGGTGAGCACTTCCAAGTACATCTTGGCAGTGTACATCTGTGGAAAAGGGCATTTCCCCTCCCACCACCAGCACTGCTCTCAAAGCATACACAGTTCATAAAGAATTTCCTGTTCTTCTCCTGGTGCTCGACAGTCTGCATTCACTTCAGCAACCAGCATGAAGAGAGCATGGTGCAGCCACTGGGGCCAAGCCCAGACCCCACAGCAGTTCTGCCCAGTGTACTGCCTCCCTGGAAGGGTGGGAAGGAGCACCTGCTTGCACTGCAGACGAAAAGCAGGATGCAGCCACGGGCAACAGGAGAGTCACAAAGCCCTAAGCCACTCCCCAAGTCTGCTAACAAGCTGGGGCTTTAGGTATTTCCCAAGCCTTATGACATCTGTTTTTATTTTCATGTCCACAAATATTCATCCCACAGAGAATTAAGACTGCTCCAAGTACTTAAACCTAACTTGAAGACTTCTGACCTAAACACGCTAAAATATCATTAAGCGCAAGATGCTGCCCTTGCTCAACTCTCAAAAAGAATTATATTAAACTTTTCTGGTTTGAGACTAGACCAAATTGGACAGAGTCTCCTGCCCTGATAGCTGCATTTATTTTGAAAGTAGGGAAAGGGGTAGTTTAGACTGCTTTTTAGTACACACTTAGCTCAATTCTAATTGCCGTTTGAACCTTTTGGGGCTCAAAAAATGCAATAGGAATGAGGGGAGGGCATACAAAAGAAGAAGTGGAGACATGTATGACAGCACTCTTGACAAATTAATACGGATGCAGAGGTAAAAAAAGAGGGTTACATCCATGAGCCCTGACAATACTCCTCTCAGCAGCACTTGGAACCAAGGCAAGAAGAGTTCTTTGTCTACTGTATGGACCTATCTATTGCTAATCAAAATTTCCAACTAATCAGAATGAAACAACAGATAATCATGAAACCTGCTTTTAAAAGAAAATGATACTTTTAACCATCACTAGCATCAGTGAAAAAAAGTGTTAGCTAGGCTTTTAGTTTTTTTATCTTCACAGTTCATATTTTCAGGTCTTGCTCTGCAATTATCATGTGAAGATTAAGCTTTTAAATGAAATGCTGTGGTTTGCTTTAAACAATCCACAGTTCTCAGAAGTTCAGTTTTAGAAGAGAGATGACAATATTATTATGTACAAAACATACCCAGAAGAGGCATAGTTCCTAGGAAGGAACAAAAGCCTTACAATCCAAGTCAATACACAACCTCTCCTTATCAAAGCTACATATCCGCACAAGCTGGAGAAAAATTATCCAAATACCCCACGCCATTCATGTCACTTGAAAGCAAGAAAGAAGTAAGTTAGCCAAAAATCCCAAAGCTGTGCTAAGTTTGCTTTCATCCCTTCTCCTCCCACCAATATCTTCTAACTGTGGTTCTGAAGGGAACAGACCCCAGCAAACACCAAATAAGCAGCAACAAAAATCCATTTTCATGCATTTCAGCAACTTACCTGATATTTTCATTGAGGGTGTAAAGTTCATTGTTCTGCAAGCCTCCCCCTTTGAACACATTTATCACTGCTGTTTGTACACTGCCAAAAAGAGAAATGAGACAGGACAACATCCATGAATAACAGTGTGACTTACCACAGGGCACAATGTGAGCTACACACCAAAAGCAGAGAGGTTACAACCAGGTGAAGTTAATTGCCATTAAATACTTCCACTCTTTCTCACCTTGAAATGGTTACTCTTAATTACCTACATCTCCCCTGGGAGAGAGAGCAGAACCAGCCTGAAGTTCTACTTAGGGTAAGCAAGGGAAAGCTGTCACAGGGATACTGCTCCTGCCAGATGTCTCTTGAACAGAACTGTTAGGGGGATCTTTGCTGTGTGCTGCAGGCTAGTTCTGTGAGGAGACATAGATTTCTGGTACTATCTGCCAAACACATCACGCTGCATTATCTAGTGATCCTAGCAGGAACCACCCACTCTGCAGCATCTGGCAAGACCCTGGCAGCACTGGAAGACGTTCTGCAGCCAGCATCACCTCAGTCACATCCAAGTCTAAGCCTTGTTGATGCTGTTGGAGTATCTTCTAATTCTCTCACCAGCACAGAGGAATGTCATAAAGTGACAGCAGATAAGAAGGTTTAGCAGGTCTAAAGCTTGCCATGGCTAACAAGGGCATATGTCATTCCCTTAACAGACATTCCCTTCTGGGGAAAGTTATGGCATCAGCATGCTTCACAGACCTCAGCTCACTATCACGGCACAAAACTGCAATGCTTTTGCTAGGCTACTTTTGTGTGACATTGGTAAACTGAGCTAGGTCAGCAAGCAAGAACTGTCTGCAGAGCACAGAGCCGGTGCCAGGAGGCAGAAAGGAAGGTGGGAATACCCACTTCTGGTAGCAGCAGAGCATTAGATCAGATCAAGACACAGGACATCTCACTCTTCACCTTTCACATTGTTTTTCCAGTTGCCATTGCTGCATGAGACACACAGCAGACAGGATTTAGCTGTCAATAGGAAATGCTGGTAGAAGCCACAAGTTTAGTAGTTGTCAGAGGAACTTGACTATGATAAAAGCTTCATAATATGTAAATAAATGCCTTTGTGAATTAATAAACTGGCATTTATTACAGTACTAAGAATATGTTTTCCTAAATGATACTTAAAAGACGCAACTGTTAACAAAAAGCAATTCTGCTTTACTTCATGACAGTACAGATGAACAACATTGGCCAAAACCAAGTGAGCACTAGCAGGTCTAAGTTTTTCACCTCTACAGATGCTTTCAATGCCAGCAAAGCCTGGACATGCCAAAAATTTGTGCATGCTTATAAACAGATGAGTTTAGTCATAAATAGTGTGAAGCACAAGCATAAGATACACATGATCCTCATTGAGGAGCCACTGCAGGGCAAGAGCTCACCCAGGTGGGTCCTGCTCACCTGTTCCAGGCAGAGTTGGAGCTGAGCTGCATGGCCTGCCGGGCTGCCTGGAACCGAGGCAGATCACTGAGGACAGGGGAGCTCATGAAGCGAGGCCGAGGCCTTCTGAACGAGCCCATCTTGTGAAACTGGAGCGCAAAGGACGGAGCTATGGTGAACCCTCCTTTCATAGGGTCAGGTGCCGTGGAGCAGGACCATCAGAAAGTCTCTTCTCTCGAAGGTTCAAGCGTCAGTCTCAGCAATGTCCATGAGTCTTCAAGCCCAAGGACTCAGTCAAAAGCAAAGAGTCAGCCCTGGATTAGAAGTTCCTCACCGTGTCAGATTGTGACATGTGCTGCATGATGATGAAGGAACTGAAGCATTCCTGCAAGGCAAAGAGAAAGGAAAAGAGTAAGGCAGAGAAAGGAGGGATGAAGACATCCTGTGCCATGAACAGCAACTTTGGGAAGACTCTGGAATTCCTGAGTTTTCCAACAGCTCCACTTCCCATTTTGCCCCTTAAACAACAACCCAACACCGCCAGTCAGAAATGCAAGCATGGTCTCTCTTTTGATTTCAATTAGCAGAGATGCCTCAACTCGTCTGCCAGAGGCACTTTACACATACTTGTAAATACAGTTAGCCATTCAGCCTGTATATAAAACAGTAGTAACTGAACAAAGAGAAAACTATTCCACTAGAGAGGTACAAAAGATGAACAGTGGAAAAAAAGATGAACAAACACAGTGCTTTTTTCTGAGAAGTGTTGTGCAAGGGAATAAACCCACTTGCTATCAGTTCACTACAAAAAGGATATAATAAGGAGCTTCTTCAAAAGAGTTCTGACAACCAGATATTTTGAGCATAAGCAGGACTTTTATGTTTCTGGTTTTGCTACAGCATGAGAAGTAATTGCTAGGCCAATTACGAAATGCCCATATTTTCCACTCTGATCATAATCGCCATGTAGATGACTATGTAGCCCCAAGTAAACCACAGAAATAGAAGAAGTGAGCTTGAATAAAAGCCACAAAAAAACTTTGGCAAAGTTTCTGTACTTTGAAATCCTCCCACTTCAGATGAATACAAGCAATAGATGTAGTTGGCAGTTTGGAGACTGAGATGTGGGTGACAGGAGAGCAGAGGGGAAAAGAAACAAACAAAGAAGTTGTGTAACTGAACTGCACATGAAAGATGTAAAGCAAAATCTCTTTTGTACTACATCTTCAGCAAGAGGTGAAAAGAGAGATGGTCAGATAAAAAAAATGCTAAGTATCTGCACTAACTTGACTAGGGCTCAACTCCAGGAAACTCTTTCCACTTACATGTAAGAAAAGAGCTTTCTTCCCACTTGGACAGCCCCATTTTATGCTGAGCTCACTTTGCTACCCAAGTTCTGCATGGCCTTGGCAGATTCTGATCAACCACCATGAAGCAAGGCCCTTGCTGTGCCACAGACACCACATGACCTGCCAAGGAAGAGGCTAATGGAGAAAACACAGGGAAAACACTCCATTTTTTTAGGCACTGAAACACACAGTACTATCATTCTTGGTGCTATTCAAGACATAAATACAGTTGTTATACCCTCACAAGCTAAACACAGCTTGCAGAGATCTCTGTGGAACTGGAAAATGGCTACAAGTGCAATTTTTCCTGCCTTTAGACAACTCCTGGCTGCCTTCAAAGATGACAAAGCCCAGACAGTCTTTTGTGACATAAGCTTAGCCTTGAAAGGGCAGCAATCTGTTGATTTTTTAGCTGCTCTGTTACAATTAAAATAAAAACAAAGTCATAACTTTTAGACATCAAGACTAAATATAAACTAGTACAACCAAATCCGTAGGATCTTTTGTGTGCTTTTTTCAGCAACAGTTCATTTGACATTGCCCACACATTTTGAATCTGCCAGCAATTTCTCTATTGACAACTGTAACCACATAAGAAATCACCAGAGGAAAAAGCTGCAGCACCTTGGAGAGCCGAGGCAGGCCCTTTTCACGGCAGACCAAAGGGTGGCCGCGAGGCAAAGCCCAAGCATAGCGGCTGTTTCTGTTGCAAAACAAGAGCTTGTGCCAATGCCTGTCTGTCTACAAGTTCCAAAGCTGACAGCATGAGGAGCTGAATGAGTGACAGCTCACTTCTCCCAGCAGCACTGTAAAATTTCACACTTAACGATCTGCACACATAGAAACACAGAATGGTTTGGCTTGGAAGGGACCTTAAAGACCATCTGGTTCCAACCCCCCTGCCACAGGCAGAGACACCTTTCACTTTCAGAGGTATAAAATGCAATACAAGCATTATTTCTTGTAGGCATTTAACAGGACTAGAAAGCAGTGGTTAAGATGTGCTAGCCCACAAGCCTCATCTTACCACTATTCCAAGTGCCACAAATGCATGCAAGCACCTTTCTCCCCAACAACAAAATCACTTTATAGGATGCATTTATATTCGTTTGAATTATATTAAGTTGCAAGGGGAAAGCTTAAGTTCAGAAATGTAAATCAATATACAACCTCTGTGCTTTAATATATATAAATTTAAGTGTGGGTAGGAAATTCTTTGGCCCATTCTGTGCAAGCAGTAAAACACCATGATCAGGAAGGTCTCTCCTGAGCTTGGGCTATGGATTTACAAGACTGATTCTACACAGCAGAATCGTGGCATTACACTGGGCCTCCATGATGAATTTCCTGAAAAATTCTTACCTAGGGAATGTGCTTATGCTCATTGAAACATACACGCTGGTTTCCTTAATCTCTGTTTAAAGTCACCAGGTCAGATAAAAACAAGCTCTTGCCTGCAAAGAGCAGATAAGACACCGTTCTTCCTCCCCCAACCCAGCCTGCAATGCCATGTTACTGTCAAGTCAACCTTACTTTAGAATCTCATTAGGAATTTAAGGCAGGATCTTCAGCTTTAGGACTTGATTCAAAGTTTTATTTTTATTTCTTCAGGACTCAAAGATACAAACCTCTCCTATCTTATCTAAGCCCAGTAACTATTAAATGGCAGGCACACCAAACTGCTACTCTGAAGGCAGGCTAACCCTAAATGGTATCCAAACATAACTGACCCTCATGTTATCAGAGGTGGAACTGCCAAAGTCTGTAAGAAAAACCATGCCTTCCCCATGTCCACAGTCCATTTAAACAGTTTTCAGAGCTCCATAAAGCTCAAAGTAACAGAGTTTACTAGAAAACTGACTTTTGTCACATGTAGTCTGCAGATCTTGTGCACCTGAAGGTACACCTGAACCCAATCAAACACTTCTATCATACCAGATTTTCCTTTCACAGCAACTAGCTTCCACTGAAAGTTTTCCCCAAAGCAAGGAAGCCTTGTAAATAATGCTTCATTTTCACAGCAGGTGAGGTTGCAGCAGTGGTTTGTTGGCAATATCTGTGGTGTGCATTCTGCAGTGTGCAATTTTTTGGCTTTTTACTGGGAGAAACTACCCCTGTGGCAAGAAAGGCATTAACATAGTTATAGGTTAGTAAGAAGCCCTCATGGTATTCAGGCTATTTGAGCTATTGGGAATGAACAGCATTTAGCAAAATTCTGAGCAAGGAACAATTTTCCTTTTCATTTTGCTGTGAAAAGTCTCACAGAATTATGCAGAAATGTTCAGAAACAGTGTTCTCCTAGAGGCTTTCAGTATAAACTCTGCAGTTTCTTCTTGCTAGGATTAAAGTGGTTTAGAAAGCTACAAAATAAAACTTACTCCTAATAATCACAATCCTATTAGCAACCACAGAACTAGGGAAAGCTTTACAGAGAAGCAATTACTTTTCCCCTTTTACACAGAATGATGGGAGACACTAGGATGCAGCATATTCCAGGCACCAAGCAACATCCTCTCCATCAATTATAAAAGACATTAAGACTCAGAGACTGAAGTGCAGTGACTGCATATGATATACAGCCACACCAGAATCTTTCACTGCCATGTGCTCCAGCTGCTGGGACAATTCTTTCCATGGCATCAGGGCACTGCAAACTGTTTGCCAGCTGATATATCCTCAAAATTCCCCACGCCCCTCATCTCGCTTAGTGACCCTGCGCATCTGTTTTGGCAAGATACTTGTCATGACTAAGTCAGAGAGATAGGTATTGCTCTTCCTTCCCCTCCAGGTGTCCTACCCCCAGTCCGTTTGTTTTCCTTATCCTTGATTATCATCTCAAAGTCCAGCTACCAAATCCCTCTAGACCTCTAACAAGGCAGATATGTCATCTGTGTAAAACTCATGTCTTCAAGGGAGCTAACTGCAGAGATGAAAGTCAATATTCCCAGCTGAGGCAGCACAGCAGGATGATGAGTCAATGTGACAACAATGTAATTTCATCCACTTGTAATTCATCACATCTGAGTAAATACTTTTAGGATTAATCTGAATCTTTAAAGAAAAGGATTGAGCATCAAGACAAATCCTTTTCCAACACACATAGATACAGACATTTATAAAAACATTACAGTCATGATGCTAGGAAATTTTTATTATTTTTTTTCTGTTAGCCATGAAAAACAACAGAGAAATCATTATAAAATGATTTCATGAATCGACCTTTCCCTCCCAACAGATCATAATACATCTGACTGTCTGGAGGGAAAGCAAAATCAAGCACTACCCCTACTTCGATCTCTCTCCACTAAAGAAAGAATAACCAAAATTAAAAATTGGCAGCAATTCCTCCAAATTATGAATCTTCGTGATAATCTTGGGCCAAATAAACAAAAGGCCCATGGTAACTGGGATTTAACAGAACAGACCTTTTAAAATTCATCTGATGTCTTCTCTGCAAAACTCAGAGCAAGAGCTGCTAATGGAAGCGACAGTGCAGGAAAAACTACAACTGTTTTTGCTTCTTAGAAGAAAAGTTTCACCAACATTAATCCACAACAAATTCATCCCAAAAAGTCAAAAGTACAAAAGTAACTCTAAAACAGGTGGCAATGAGGGAAAGAAATAGTGGAGAATGATACAGAGCAATAGAGAATGATTGGTTATCCTGACATAACTGATGTTTTCCCATTTAATTATTTTTAGTCTTAAAAATAGCCCCTTCATGAAGAAAAATATACACTTGCTTATATTTCTCCTTTATATGCTCTGTGCAATTGTGACATTCATGACCTATGATCATAAAACACAGCAACATGCACCTGAATATTTTGTAATCATTTGGAGCATAGAAGAAGCGTAACTTTTAGAAAAATGCCCCACAGTACTAAGCCTACAAAATGAGTGGTTCCATCCTGCCTCAGACACAAAAAGTACACAGAGAGCTAACCAGATTCTTGTTAGCTGATTCTCCTTCCAGCCCAATAAATCTTTAACAAAGTATGTGATTGGCAAAACCCTTGATATGAGTTCAACTGACAAGATCTGAAGACACTAGTTCTGACAAAAATCCCTCATTTACTTGCTATGCAGCCACACTGAGAAGTGGAAAAGCAGCCCACAACCTATAACTTGGAGTCTTGCAGGTCATCATAATTACTCATGGCAAATGCATGAACTTAATTTATATTCTAACACGGCAGATTTGCTACTGCTAAATTAACAGCACATTCAGTTCCTCTTATAGCTCCCAATTGCTCACTTTCTTAAAATTAAACAAGGTTTGATCATCTCTCCTACTTTTCAGGAGAGAAGATGATCAAATTGAGATTCATTCAATAACTGAGGTTGTTTCTGGTCAACAGTGATTAGAAGCTGTGTCTTAGATATATCTCAGAAGCTACTGAAAGCAAGAGAGTCAAAAATGTTGGAGTAGTCCAGGGTCCAATTTCAAGGTATAGTCCTTCCTACACCATCATCCTTTTGTGGCTTCACACCTTTGGCTATCTGATCCATGAAAGTTTTAGTGCTTAACCCACAGCTCATAAAAACAACAGGAATCTAGCTAAACATTGATCTTAATAGGGTTTGAATCAAGCCCTGAAGCAGCACAGAAAAGTGGTGACAGTTTGCCTTGTTAGCTGCTCTTTGCATAAGGAAAACTATCTTCAGGTGGGCTCATGCCAGCACCAAGAACACAGCCCGTGCTAGAGACATTGCCAGTTCAGGAAGGTAAGCGGAAGAGTGCAAGACCAGCCTTCAGGTCTTCCAGTCTCGTCAACAGGACTGATTCAAGTTGCAAAATTTAAAAGGCAGCTTCTTCCCCCCATAAATTAATGGCACTTGTTTCTGAAATCCCCAAAATCAGCTCAGAAATCTTGCAAGGGGAAACTGTAGTGAGGCTATGATGAGGGATCACAGGCCATAGGCAGGCTCAGGGGCCATGCCCCTGCTCCTCAGCACAAGGGCAGGATCCAGGTGGAAGCAGGACAATGCTCCACTTCCACTGGGCACAGCCAAATGAAGTGCTACGCCCTAGATGCTGGCACAGGTGATTCCTCAAGCTCTTGGTGCAGGCTCATGCCAGCCGGGAAATGCAGGACTTCAGCCAGCCAAAGCAGGTTACCTGCTCCCCATCACACAGCCTGTGCACTGCCAGGTGCTGCCAGCGTTGCCTGAGTGCCTGCCCCACATCTGCAGCCTGCCCTCCCCTCCCCCAACCATGGGAAAGCCCTGAGGGATCCCAGGGAGGCTCAGCCCCAGGCAGATGGGCCACTCAGTCCTGCAAATCACTCCTTTCATCAAGAGCTCTTGGAGGCATACTCATAAGAGTAAAAATAATTAGCTCAATTTTCTGGCTGAGGAAATAAAAGTTGCTAAGCGAGTGAAGTGACTTAGCCTGGTCTTCAACCTTGCAAGCCAGGATCCCATTCATCAAACAAAAATATCCCTCTAAGCTGTTTTAATGAAGCTTTCAAATTATTCGTCAGAGTTGGAGAGAAAAGGATGAATCTGATCTACCTCTCTTTACCTCTCCCTTCCTAAGCTGATTCAATACCAAAAGGTGTCCCTTTTTTTTTTTCCTGGCTTCACCACCACAAAGGCAGCAACTTGATGTCCCACAAACAGTCCTGAGGTATTCTACTGGCCTCACATATCTGTAATTAAAATTGATAGATTTTAACTATTGAGCTTAAATATGTTATCAAAGTGACTTGGCTATAACAGGGGAGAACAGCCCTCCTGATACAAAGTGTTCACACTGTGGCATGCAATCATATAATCAACAATTCTAGTGCCACAAAACACTGTCTACCCAAAACAAGATCTCACCGTCCTTAGCCTCCTAGCACACACCCACCTCCACAAGAGACAACAGCATCCCTGTTTTCCTTCCCCATCTTTTTCATATTCCCTCTCCTAATTTGACCCACACCATGCCTTTATTCACAATACATCTCAAACAACTTCACAAACAGATCTAACTTGGCTTTGATAACAGAACCATTTATAAAGAAATTCAGTGGTATCCACTCAGTTATGCTCTGAGTTTCTGAGGTTAAATCAAACCTGAAACTCAAAGTGAAACTCTGCTTAAGAGTGAGAGAAAATACAAGAGGAGGGGAAAAAACCTTTGTGTATATCCCACTGTGGTCTGAAGAACCTTCTCTGTAATTGAGAGACCCCTGCAGCCCCTTTGGAGTTTACAGCCAGTTCAAAGTAAGACTGCTACTTCACATCTATATACACGATAGTACAACTACTCATCAAAATTGTAAGAAATCAGTAATAACACAGAGAAAGCCAGTTCAATGTGAACTAAAGAGATTCGGTCATAGTAAAGAACACACAGAAAAATAAATATCTTCGTATCAAGGAGTAGCATCTAAGACAACAAAGTTATTTTTTTTCTACTATAGATGTTCTGTGTTATTTCAAACAAAGTTTTAAATTCCTAGGACTCACATCATTAAAAAAATGGAGAAAATTTTTATGGCTATTAAAAGACATGATATGTTTGCAAAACACTCTGACATGCTTGGGTGAGAATAAGAGGAGAACAGCTTATTAGAATCCCTTAGCTGGCCAGAATGAAGGTAGAGACAAATTTGAATTAGATGCACTAACAGAAGATTTAATCTAGTTGAAATAAATTGTATCCCCCTAATAAGCAGTTACCACACCAAAAACCTAGCTATGAAAGGCAAGAAGCAAAAATGTCACACAGGCTCAGAAAAATAACACTGATGGAGCGATTTGAGAATGAAAACCTACTTACCTCTTAGGTGCAGTAAAAAACCAATCCAATCGAGAGGAGGAATGGATAAAAAGGGGGAAAGAGGAGATCTATCACCATTTTCTGATTAACTGAAAGCTTTAGGATATTTTAGGCATTCCATAAAGTTGCATCCGTAAGAGCTAGAGCAACCATCCTTTCAAAATGGATCACAGCAGTGCTATCCTAATCCACAGCAGCTAGCACAGATTGTTTTAAGAAGCAAACTTATCCGCATCCCTCTTTTGAGTTTCAGCCACCAAGACATAGCAGATGTAAAATCACCACTGCTTTGTCTCCAATTCTACAGCAAGGCTTTACTCAAGCTGTTAACACTCCAAAAGCCACAACTGATTTAATAGCAAAGCAGTACTCCAAGGATCTCAGGCCCCCAGTTCAATAGCTTATGTTGTTAGCAGACCTACCAGTGTTAAACTCACTTAATTAGCAGCTGATTTTTAAGAAATACAGGTAAATGGGAACACACAAAACCAAGCAAGATGAAACACACAGAGTTATTTCTTTCCACTGGCACTATTCCCGCATTTAATAGATGCCCTAGTAAATGCACCCCTACTGGAGAAAAACAGGCCAGGAATGTATCACTTGAATGACACAAGTATGAGTAAGCTATCAAATGCTTTCTGTAGAAAAAGGCCTTTGGACTAAGTTGACAAATATATTTTCAAACCCAGAAAGTAACTTAGCATTACTCTCCCTTCTGAATTTCACCCATGTGGTGAAGTGATAATACCGACAAAGAGCCATTCCTTCAGCATGGGCTCTAAAACTATTTTCACAAATCTCAGAGAAACTTTGACGATTTAGACCATTTGGCCTTTTAGACCATTCCTTCCTTGGTCAAATGTGGTGAAATTCACAAACAAATTCCTAAGGGAATTCACAAGAGAGGAGCAGACAAGCCACAGGATGTTTTCTTAAAGGTGGTCACGCTCAAGGAGTTGCAGCGAATGGCTCCTTATCCAAGTGGAAAGCAGTGGTCAGGTCTGGGATAGGCACCATTTAACATCTTTGTCAGTGACAAGGACAGCGGCACTGAGCATACCCTCAGCAAATTTGCTGATGACACCAAGCTGTGTGGTGCAATCAACACACCAGAGGGAAGGGATGCCATCCAGAGGAACCTTGACAGGCTTGAGGACCTGAACATGAAGTCGAACAAGGCCAAGTGCACAGTTCTGCACCTGGGTCAAAGCAATCTCAAGTACAAATATTGGCTGGGCCCAGAATGGATTGAGAGCAGCCCTGTGGAGAAGGACTTCAGGGTGTTGGTGAATGAGAAGCTTGACATGACCCAGCAACGTGCAGTTGCAGCCCAGAAAGAGAAGTGTGTCCTGGACTGCACCCAAAGCATCGTGGCCAGCAGGTTAAAGGGGGTGATTCTCTCCCCCTACTCTGTTCTCCTGAGACCTCACCTGGAGTGCTGCATCCAGCTCTGGAGCCCCCACCACCATAAGGACACGGACCTGTCGGAAGGAGTTCAGAGGAGGGCCATGAAGATGATCAGAGGAGTGGAGTACCATTCCTATATGAACAGGGTGAGAGAGTTGGGGGTGTTCAGCATGGGGAAGAGAAGGCTCCAGGGAGACCTTAGAGCACCTTCCAGTACTGAAAGGTGGTCTTACAAGAGAGCTGGAGAGGAACTGTGTTCAAGGGCATGCAGTGATAGATGAAGGGGGAATGGCTTTGAAGAAAATAGGTTTAGATTAGACATTAGGAAGAAACTTTGTACTGTGAGGGTGATGAAACATTGAACAGGTTGCCTATAGAAGCTGGAATTGTTCAAGGCCAAGTTGCATGGGGCTCTGACCAACCTGGTCTAGGGGAAGGTATACTTGCCCATGCCTGGGGCTTGGAACTAGATGATCTTTAAGGTCCCTTCTAATCCAAAACATTCTACATTTCCATGATTGTATGCCAGACAGAAGCATGGAGTGAGAGAAAAACGCAGTTTCAGAAGCAAAAAGGTCATTACCAGTCTAAATGTAATGACAAGTTTAATTTTCTAGGATGCAAGATATGCTTTATCAAAATCAAACAATAAATCAACAGCCAAAATTATTTAAGAACTATCTCTACTGCAACTAGAATGACAATCGATTATCATTGTGCTTTCTTGCACTTCATTCTTACTCCTTTTTGTTTGGTTTTTGTTTTCACATTCCTGTTGTTGTTATTAAAAACCTAAGTATGTCCCACATTTTTAACCCTGGGGCTACAAAATGTGGCAGTTAGGTAGCTGCTTATACATCACAGCCCATCCTCAGCCAGCTCTAGTGTAACTGGGGTTTTGCTAAAATCTTCAGTCCGTCCCCTGAGTTGCACTTAAACTCATCTTGTGGAGTAAAAACAGGTTGTTATGCCCTACTGAATAGGCCCTGGAAGCCAGTACATCTTTAGTCAGTGTATATTTATGCTTGAACTCACATCAGCAGAAACAATGAGCACAAAAGGCCATACATTATGGGCAAAAAAAATTCCACAAATACTACAGGCGACTAAAAAAGTCACATGAAAACTGAACTCACTGAATATGAGTTACAAAAAGGATAAAATTCTAGTGCTTTTGTTTCTGCTACTTTTAAATCCTTGCTGATACATGCAAGTCCCATTCCTCCACTCTTTCCATAAGAACAGAAGCTACATCAAAGAAAAGGTTAAATATCTCACCTATTCTGTCTTTGGTTGCTGGAAATTTAAGGAATTGAAATTCTTCCAAAAGGGAATAAGGACTCAGCAAATACTACCTGTGTCCCAGCTGAACTTTGAAAGTGAACGTTGAAAGTCTTATCAGAGTTTCAGGTGATATCAGACAACCCACAAGCACACTGCATAAAATGGTTACAAAGAATTTTATCTTGAAGGCAGAAGACAAATGAGAAACTGTCACCTTAACTATGCTGTAAAACTGCCAAAAGGAAATATTACTATTAAGCTGACATATCAAAAAAGACTCCCAATAAGGGCTTGAGTGCACTTGTACTTCTCTGCCCACCCTTGTCTCTGCCAACTTGCCAGTCACACCATACCTGACCTGAAAGCTACTTCAGCCAGAGATTCAGGACACCCCTATCACAGACAACCAAGAATTATCCACCTCTGGAAAAGTTTCTTCCTAGCTTCATCAAAATGCACATGTTTTTTGACTCAAGCCCAAGAACTTTGCTCCCTCAGATGTTGTATCATAGCAAGAATGCCATTCATTGTCTATGAACTGTGCATCAAGAGTGTACCTCATCCTAGATTGCTGTGAAATTTCCGTTTACTTGGGATCTGAAGTCTACTTTTTCTTGTGCTTTGGAACACAAGAGAATAACCTTTTCATTTTTTAGTTCAGTACTTTGGTAGCACCCCTAAGTTCACGAATCTCTTCTACTTTACAGCTAAAAGAAAAGTTGCATGCCTTCTGCAGAAATCTCGCAGCACTCTGCAGCCTTATGGGACAGGTCACTCAATCACAATGGTCTCTCCTGGCTGTAAAAAAGTATAAATAGCTTTAATAGGAGAAGTTGAATCTAAGCAGCAAAAAAAAAATGCAAGTGCTTTTACATCACAATTCTCCACTTACCTACACAGACATGCCATTAAGTTTTGGTTTGCTACCACAGATTAGGTTCTCAAACTTAACATCCTTGTAAAACAGCTGGCATAATTTACTGCACAGATTTTTCAACTACAGGTCATTTTTTGTTATCAAATTGCTAGCAAAGTTCTTCACAGAGGTAAGAGGATAGGATTTCACTTGCAGCTATAGGGTTTTCTGGAAAGTCAGTTCATTAGTAGACCACGGTGTCTTGAACCTCTTATTTAGAGCTATACTGTTAGGGGCTACTGCACTGTGACATCTGTTTAAGAAAAAATAATACATAACTGCGTATCAGCTCCCGTGTTTTGTGCATGCTGCCTTACCATGAAATATGATCTATGGGTATATACATTAAATATGCACACACATACAGCACTATATGCGAGATGTAAACAGGCCTTGCATGCTGATCCAGGTACCGATGAGGTCTGCTTAACCGAGCTCTTTCACACCACAAAATTGCAGCATTGCCTATAAATACACTCGGCACTTGTTTTTGACAAACAAAATATCTCTCTAGTCAAGACAGCTCACTTACATGAACAAATCATCATATGACTGGAAAAGGCAGAAAAAAATAGCTGTGCTTTGGACTATTCTTTCCAGCATAGACAGCCAGGAGCTGCATTGACTGGGGTCACTGCTGGAATGACGTGTGGCTGTGGCTGATGTCCCATGGAGAAGACGGTGGCAGCGAATGTGTTTGGCAGTTGAAGGAACTGGAAAGTAGATTATGCCCACAAAATTGGAAAGCACTGTAAATATTCCTAGGGCAGAGAGGTTCCGAGTGCACATGGGGGAAAGATGGGCGGCATCAGCATGGGAGAGGTACACGGGAAGAGAGAAAGGGATGGAGCTACGTTTTAGTTTTTAAAACAAGTGGCCAGCTACTCTTACGGCTTTTGTCTCCTCTACGTGCTAATTCAATTTATTTAGAGAAAGACGGGAGAAGAATCTCTTTCCCTCCGCCCCGGTTTCAGAATTATTGCATCTCCTGGGGGGAAGGGTTAGACCGAAACATTTGGTTTGGAAATGACTCACTCGGCAGCACTATGGAGCCGGAGGGTCTATTTTTAATATTTTTAAATGGAGAACTTACCCAGGTCTCATGCCTGCGCTGCGCTCCAGAGGCACCGCGGAGCGCGGGGAGCCGGCCCAGCCCGCTCCCTTCCGCAGCCGCCCCCCGGTAAACATCCCCTTCGCGCCGCCGGCGGCATCGCCGCCAGCCCCGCTGCCCCCGGGCAGGGCGGCCGGCCCGGGCCCCCGAGTCCCCCTGGCCGAGCG
>WEKY01059700.1:60241-82360 GCA_013390045.1 Picathartes gymnocephalus | reverse complement strand
GCCCGAGGCGGCGGCTCGCACTCACCCGGGGCCGGGCGGCCGGGCTGCCGCTCCCCGCGCCCGCCGCACGCACGGACGGACGGACGCGCTGCCTCCTCGCCGCGATCTGGCGAAATTTGCCACCCACCGGCCAGGATTTTACACTTCCTGGCGGCCAGCCAGCCCTTGCTGCTACAGCCTGCCCCGGGCTGGCTCCTCCCCGCCGAGACAAGAGCCGGCCGGGCCGGGCGGAACGGGGGCAGCCGCGCCTGCCTCCCCCGGCTCCCAACCCGCTCCGCCTGGGGGTACCCCTCCCGTCCCTTCGCAGTCAGGAAGTTTAAATTCCTCTGACCTTAAGCGCAAGAAAGGGAATGGGAAGGATGGAGGAGCTCGGGAGGCCCCTGCCGGGGAAGGGCGGCCGGCCCGGGTCCCGCGGGGCGCGCCCGGCCCCGGGTCTCGCCGGCTCGGCCGGGAGATGCTGCACCTCCGCCGGCTCCTCGCTGGCCCGGCTCGGGCTGCAGCCAGCCAAAGACACGGGTCATGCAGCGCAGGGGAAGGGATGCGCTGTTTAAAGACAGGGCTTCTTTTATTTTGATCTCACGGTTCAAGGCTCCTCTGGCAGCCGCATTTGCTCCGTTCTGCTGTCACAGTCTACAGCAGGTATCAGACAGGAAACTGCTGAAAAAAACCCGCTTGTAATTCGGGGTCCTTAAAGAGATTAAAAGCCGCAATTAGTTGCAACCAGGGAGCAATCTCATGGAACATGTAAGTTAAATAGTTACCCTGACTTTTGGAGAGCTACTCATTAATTGAAAACACTTGAGACTTTGAAGTGCTTAAAGAAGACAGACCAAATTGGTAAAGTAATGTAATTTTCTCGAACTAAGAGCCTTTTGTGAATTATGCACCTTACTGATGAAGCTTGGTAACATGTTGCACTCATTGTTAAGACAATTCAAATCATGACTTTGCAACTGAGTTGCATCTGGTCTCAGAATTAGGAAAGCTGATGCTACTCTGAAATCAGTATATTTATCCATTAGCTCTTGCTGGCATCCTTTAACACGTTTAAGTTGTGTAGATATCCATAGTAAACTTAGGTAAGAACAGCTGCCATATGTGTTTGCAGGAGAGGAATTCTCATGTCTCTTTTTTTCTATCTCCAGATGTTTAAAACAAAGGCTCACTGAGGTACTGTGAACCCTACCTGCTGTCCGTTGCTTCTGCTAGTTAGGGTTTGCTATTATGAACACAAAATCACTACCTGGGGCTTGCACAAGACTTTACTGCATGCTGTATGAACACATACAAAAAACATATTTGCCGTCCCAGACTCGTGTCATATGATGAGTGTTGATACCTATCCAGCATATAAAATCTGTTAATGTACTAATGATTAAAAGTGTGTTCATTCTGCACTTCCTCTTCAGGCTGCAGTTACTTATTTTTCAGAGACAGCATTGCTGGAGTTTGAGTGGTGATCTCCATCTGTGACTCATGGTATAGCTGGGAAGTGACCATCACTGCAAAGCAGATCGACAGCAAAACAAGGGTGTGACTTGAACTGTTCTCCATGGGCCAGCAAAGACCCTAAGGAATTTGCAGGTGAAGAGAATGGTGACTTGACATATTTGTTCAAGTGGCATGCTCCATCTGAGAGAAATTCCTGGGTTTTCTAAAAAAACCCAAAACACCATCCCACAAGCTAGCATCTTTCCCCAAATTTTAACTCACACTGTTATGAATCAAAATTTGACAATACATTTCAAGTGTGGGACAAATTCCTGCATAAGGTTTATGAAGGAAAAGCTGGTTGCCATACCCATCTGGTTCTAGCTTCAGGACTACCACTGAAGGACATCACTGCCACAACATAGACTTACTGTGACCATCCTGACGTATGGCTGGCCTCCCACTTGTGGGAGAAGAGGAAGGAAAGAGCTGAAAAGACCACTACCACCACACCAGAAGGAAGGGGGAGGTCCTCTTTGATTTCCTCATTAGGAAGAAGTGAGGATTCTGTGGAAAGAAATAGTCTTTGTCAGTGAGAGTGAGGGCCCCCAGTTAGGTTATGCAGGAGCACAGGTACTGGGAAGACTTCAATATATGGCAAAAGCAGACAAGAAAGACAACTAGAAATATTAGCCCAGCAGAAAGAGATAAAAGATTTAGGTGGGATTCATTTTACCTACCTTTAGCTATCTGAGTCTATGCAAAACACACCTAGCTTTCAAAGTTAGATAAGGTAAATCCTGCCCTACAGCTTGCCCAAGTGGAATAAGGTAGCAGTGAAAGGGATCTGAAGAGAAAAGACTTGTGTTCAGGTTGACAGATGAGAAAAATTACCTTTAATTGCTCTGTTTCCCCTTTTAGCTGTGGTTTGAGCAAGAAGAGAAGAATATGGTTTTCGAAGAAAGCTCCTTGCCTTACACAGACAAGTGATAATTCACAGGTGTCTGCTCTCTGCCCCAAAGACAATGTGTAGTGCAAATGCACTGCTGTGTGCTTTCTGTGAGAGGAACGGGCTCTTCTGTGGCCTTGTCCTACAGCATCATCTCGGAGAACTGAAAAGCAGGCGAACTGGCAACATCAACAATGTTGCCACAGACATTTCTATAATGAACGGCTGTGAAAAACAGCTTCAGCCTTAATTTTGTTTTTTGCCACTCTGCCTTAACACCACACATCCTCTCTGTAGCACACTCTATAGCAAGACTGAGCAAACACATGCACTGCTCTCACACAGCTGCTGTTCAATAAGAGTCTAACCACAAGAGTTCTGACTAACAGATGTGACCTTTTATTGGTTTGCTTATAATGCACTTGATGATGGGTTGAACCCACAAGGTATTGTCTTCGCTTTGGCTGTGTGATCCAACAGGTCTCCAGCATCATGTGCTTCCCAGAAACAAGTCCTGGGAAAAGACCCACAGTGTAGTCTATGAGGAGGGCAGTGAGGAGAGTCATCATTTCTAAAAGCATTACCAATTCTGACACTAATTTTCAAATAGCTGAGGGTCACAGCTAAAACAGGCTGAGAAGTCACCAACCTACATTTTATTTTTATCCTATCCATAAGCATCTCTTGCCCTTTCCATCTGCTAGGATAACAGGTATTTACTGCATCTGTCCAATGTGTGATGGGGAGGAGGGGTCAGCAAAAAAAATATTGACTTCAACTAAAGTGGATGATTTTGACAATGAAGGATTAGGCAATAGCTACATTTGAAGTTGCCCTGCAGATTCTAGCAAGGAGTGTGGGGCAGACAAATGGGGATAAGCTGGGAGCAGTAACCTCCTATCACATCTCAGCCAGGTAGGACATGTGTGGTAATCCTCAGTGACACTGGAAATTATTTAACAATGCAATTCATCTTTCTCTTGGGACTGTAATGAGAAAATTTCATGTATCAGTGATGCCATGAAGTTTAAACCACTCTTTCAAAGAGAATTTAAATTTTTTTTTTCTTTAGTTGCCAATTGAAGTTCATTTTTATGGTTTCAAGCTTGAAGATGGAAGGGGAAAGGAAGGAAACACCTCCAAGCTGTGGGGTTGAGGGTACACTATTCTATTAATTTTGCAAGTCAAAGCTCTGGCACAACTGATACTCAGGAAACAAAATGTAGTTCCACAGGGAAACATGCAGCTATACTACTACATCTGTCAAAAAAAAATTCAATTCACAGCTATTCATTGGGAAGACAAATTCTCAGAAGCTGTAACACTGAGAGAGACCTAAAATAGCAGGAGAGCAGACAGTAAATTAGAGAGGCCCATAATTTGAGATGATGGGAGGGGAAAAAAAACAGACACAAGAAAACAATGGGATAGTAGAGCTCATAAACAGAAACTGTAACAAAAGCCTCTGTTACTGGTAGCGTAGTGGAAACTCTTTGGAATACTGCATTCAGTCCTGACTATCTTCTCACCAAAAATACATCAGCAAACATAAATGAATTATTTTTTTTAAAAAGCAGAAGTGATGAGGATTGATTTAGAGACCCTGTCATGTGAGTTGAAAGAACTAAATACAGCTGTGCACGGTGTGTAGGACACAATGCTACAAAAAAAATAGACATGGTTGTGGGAGAACAACTATTTTGGTTTACAGAAGTGAGAGCATTGTTATTGTGAGGAGGGAGAAACCAGGATGAAACAAGGCAAATAGATTAGGATGAGTACTGGCACAATGGCTTGGCTGTAAGGTCCCCTGGCTGGTGGAGCAGTTGCTGTGGGAGACTTCTTGCGGTATTTTAAATAAGCACAACACAGTTTATCCCTTGGCCTACCAAGCACAGTAGGCTAGTTGATCTTTTACAGAGAAATTTTCCATCTTTAATTTCTGTGTTTCTAAAGCTTCCTCCTCTGTAGAGCACTGTTTGTCACACCAGTGGCAAACCTCGAGGAGAAGACAAACGAAATAGCCCACAGGCAGAGATCTAAATGGAGGAAAGAGCTGAAGTTTGTTTTTGTTTGAAGCTTTACAGTCACACCACAAATCAGAGCCAGGCAAAGGCAGTGACAACCAGTATTCCTTACACTGATCCTTGCTAGAAACCATAATGTAAATTTCCAAAGGTCACAAGCAAACATAACAAACCATTCTTTCCATCCTCCTGCTTCAAGTCTTTCCATCCCACTCCTGACTTCGTTTGTCTCTCCAGCATCTCCATCTGCTCCATCTCCCTCTTGCCTTTCACCCCTAAGGCCAGTAAACTGAATCTTTAAATTCATTACTTGGAATCTTACATATCCACCTAAACCCTCTCCAGTCTGGTTTCTATACCTCAGGCATCAGAGTGGTGTGTCACACTTTCTAACTACTGTTCCAGTGAATCCTCAGAGCAGTTCCCATCTTCTCTGACATGTCAGCAATCTTTGAAACACATGGCTATCCTTTTGCCTTTCATTTTCCATCTCACAGTTTGCTTTTCCTCCTTAATTGCTTCATCAGTGTATCATCCTTTGGCTTCCTCTGAGAGGGCTATTTTCTTTTGGTCACTTGTATTCCTCTTCATCTTGACTTCAGGTAATTTCACATCCACAGACCAATTAAATTACCAGTGCATTGTTGTATCCTCTACTTCAGTCCCTTCTCTTCCTTTTTGAGCTTACAATACCAACTATAAATACACACACACACACACACACACACTTATTTGGGCATTTTATTTAAGTCAGACTATTCTTTCTCTAGGCTCTCATTTTCAGGCAATGTCTAAATTTTTCAGATATTTTCTGAGTGTCTTCTTTCAAATAATGTCCTTTCTTACCCACAGAGCAATATATCTCAGCCTGATTTTAGTCACTTCATATCAAAATTACTGTGATATCTTTTCCACCAGCTTTCAAAAATATAATCTTCCCTCATATTTATGCAGAACAGTGCTACAAATGTCATTGCACTCACCTTTCACGTTGAAAGCAATACCTTTTACTTTCCATCCCTCTCTTGGCCTGTCTTTCTCTACTTATCACCACAGTTCCCAACCTGTCTTCATTTCTTCATACTGCAGTTTCTCTTATCTTAGTTTTACCAAAGTCAGCTGTGATTGCCACTGAAAAAAGCCATCTCGCACTGGCTTTGGCTGTCGGCTCTGTCCAGCACTGCCCCTCCCTTGTGCCACCAAATATCTCTGTGACTGCACAGCAAATTGGACCAGGAAGATGAGCTGGGTTACAAAAATGACACTGCCTTCACTGCTCGCAGGGAGCTTGCCCTGACTTCGTGCTGTTGGTGGCATCTAAAAAAGACAATTGGACCCAGTGTTGTGTGAGTCCTACTGTGATACCAGCCTAAGGGTCCAGGAGAAACTCACTGTGCTGTCTAAGTTCTAGCATAGGCCTGGAAGTAGCACTGCAAGCTTCTCTGCCATGTGTGCTGCCTTGCGGTGAGCCAGCTCCGTGGCCATTTAGAATCTGTAGACTGTGCCAGTAAAGAGCTCACCACAGGGGGTAATTTGGGTACTTTTGGCAAGGTGGCCAATGGCTCAGCTACCAGCTGCAGAGAGGTCTGATATTTCATATATCAGCTCTCTGCTGGCACCAGCTTTGGGATATATTGTCTCTGAAAACTGACATCGTTCTTAAGATGAAATGAGTGAACACTGGTGAATGGATGCCAAATTCTGTTCTAATCACAGGAGGTTTCTAAGGTGTCTTCCTTTACTCATCCTTGACTTGGTGTGATTCATCTCTTGGTTTTCAGTTTGTCTTTTTTTCACTTTCTACACCTCATTTGCAGACCATGCTATGCTCTGCAGGACAGAAGCACAGTAAAAGTCACTACTGGGGGTGGATTTCTCTTAGTGAGAAAAAAAACAGGCTTTCCTTCTTAAAAATGCATTTGGCACTGTCACTTTGATGTAGCTCTCAGAGCCAGCTGAAACCAAATCTGTATGCACATAGTAGAAGGACATGTTCACCTCCTGAGCTGACTGGCACAAGAATCAGTTTAGTCAGGGGCCATGAGGAAATCATGTGCTGTACCAAAAGGGATCAGAGTAGTATTTGCTTGTATTTATATTCAGAAAGAATGTGGGTGAGACTTGAACCCTCAGCCATCCCACAGTTGGTGGGATGATGGGCAGACATGCCTTTTCTTCTAGGAGCAAGATTCTTACTTGTTGTTTTGTGGCTTATGTTGCTGATTTGGCACAGGACAACTTTTCCTCACTTCCCTGGGGTGATCCTGCCTTCCTTGATAAATGGAGGAATGATAGAATGCAGCCAAGTGCCATAGACAGAATCTGCATGTTTACAGCTTGGTGCTTATTTACTCACCTGCTCTTGACTCCCACTGTAATTGCCAGGTCATCTCTTCCAGACATAGCAGTGCTGACCACACTGGAAGATGCCTTTGCTGGCCAAAAGATCTTATTTTGTCTGCCCAGGAATGGGGCTGTGCTGTGGGGGAGAAGGCTGGAGGCTGTCGTGGGGAAAAGAAAACCCTTGGCTATTCTGAATTTATCTGCACAGAGAAAGAGCCTGGCAGAATAACTGAGTTACAACTCAGTAACTACATGCCCCTTTCTTGACCAAACTCTTGTCTCACAGAGGAGTGTCAGTGACTTCTGGCATGGAAGTGATGGATACAGTGAGGCTATAATGTAGGATTAAACTAGGGAGGATGAGAATCCTTGGTGGACAAGCAGAGGCATTTGAAATGTCGACTGCATTTCAACATACAGAGCAAGATGCAAACACCTATAATATGCATGGCTTGTGAGAGGTATGTGGATGGTAAAATGAAGGACAGCTTCATAGAATTCCTCCATGTTATAGATGCCTCTGATCCCAAATTATCTATTGTTATCACATAGAGTCTCTGTACCAGAATGCTCCATAAAGCAGGAGGAAGGATACAAGATGCTAAAAGCACTGCATAAAGGAAGATGCAGACTGTATATTGACCTGCTGCATAGGATGAGTCTTTGCAAGCCAGAAGGGTCTGTGTACCTGTGGAATTCAGCTTGTGGTTGTCAGAATAAATGCATTTAACTCGAGACTCCCATATGCACATGTTCATATGGCTTATGAGCAACACTTTATGGTGGCCACATGGCTGTGTGTACAGGCACACTTCTCCAGTGAGCTAACACAGGTTTTTGAACACCAGCTGTGGAATCTCTGTCTAAGGCTCTGCGTTTTTGTGGGGGGCAGTCATATCCCAACTGTGCCAAAATGAAGCTGGGTAAATCAGTTTGACACATCGCCAGTTCTCAGAATTTTTCTCAGTCTCTCAGGTTTTTGATTTATTTTCAAAAACTCTCCATGGAGACTGCTCTTTATGTGGAATTTACCCATCTGCCAGGCCAGACTGGAATTTCAGCCATTTAAAGGAAATAAGAGATTTTGTGTGTGTATGTGGTGCCAACTCACTAGGACAGACACAGGGACCACACTTGGGCTTTGCAACCAAAAAAATTCAGCAAATAAACCAGCTTGCCTCTTCTCCTTCACTTTCTCTCCCCCTCCTCCCTGCCCTTCTATTTTTGCATCTTGCTGAAACATACAAAATCAAAATGGCAAAACTATTCCAAGGAAACAGTCATTTAGTGTGGATTATTATTCACTGGATCCATGCACACCGTGCCCTGAGCAAGCATGCTCCTCCTATCCTTCCCTTGCAACAGAAAGTGCATCTGCTAGGTCCTGGCTAAGGAAAGGCACAGTCCTGAGCTGTGGAGACAAACAGCTCTGGTGACAGCTTAGTGAAGCAATGCCTGGCTGGCACTGTGTCACATCCCGGGCCAGGAGCTCTGCCCAGCAAGGTACAAATGCAAAGAGTGACAGTGACAGACTGAGATGTTCTCCTGCAGCCTGGGAATGTGCTTCATTAAGGGACTCTGCATCAGGCTGCACCCAGCACAGAGGGTTGCTCAGGGTGGAAGAGGTGATGCTCAGGACTAGGCAGGTGATTTTGGAAGTGAGCTGCAAAAGCAAAGGCACCTACATGTTGTCTGACAAATCCATTATCACCATGAATAATCAGCCTGTTTAAAAATTAGCAGTTCTACCACTAAGAGAGGCTTGCTTAGTCCAATTGTCCAATTGTTACAAGCAACTGGAAATAGGAAACGTGTCTGACTGCATAAATCTGGCTCAGGTAGGCCAGCAGGGATCCCAGCCAGCTTGCATTTGGTTACTAGGCAATGAAATATAGTGAGGGCCAGAATGGGTCCCTTTAGCTCAGATTTCTGTTTCTGACAGCAGCCAAATGTAGATGCCTTAGGTGTACCATAGGAACAGGAAAAGCATATGGAAAGATGACTTCTCTCAGTCATCTCCACCATTATTTAAATCTGTATTAGATAAGCTGAAGCTAGCACAAGGTGCTGCCTGCAGTTCAATCACTTTTCCTCTACAATTGCAAGTACCTTTGAATTTATTTTCATGTCTGTGTTTTCCAAAGTCTGTGAAGGACAGATTTCTTGCTGGAGAAAACTCCATGGCATATGTTCTTGATAGGAGGCAAAGAGAAAGAGCAGTGTTAACACGAGTTAAGTTGCTGCCAAATACACAGCCACAGCCCAAACTGCAAAGTCAATGAAGTCAATTCTAACTAGCCCTAATGTGATTCTATATTGTCCCCTTCTTTACGCAGTGGTCACAAAATTAACCAAATAAAAGCTTTCCTCTCTCATAAATATTTAAGGCTAAGCAACAAAATTTCTGTCACTTCCATTAGCCTTGAAAAAGACACTTTGCTGACATGAAGGTATTTTTTTCATCTGATGAAAGTTGCAGTATGCAGCAGTGCTCAGGATATGCACAGGATACAGACTGCCTGCACCTACCTTCTTGCATGAGCCTGCCAGCAGGGACCAGAGGGCAGAAAGAACCAAGGTCAGCTGCTGACCCAGGAAGATTTGGATTCTTGTAGCTGCAATGCATTATTACCACTACAATGAGCTCCTAGTGTTTACTGTACACACACAGATTGGTATGCAGGGAGATGGGCTGTCTGAGCAAATAAACAGAAAAGGCCAGGGTCCAAGTCAGACTGAACAATAGACTGGGGAGAATGCGAGACTCCTCTTTAGCTGGACTTCCCTCCAGGAAGCCCAACTCACACTAAAATCCTCCTGTATCCTGTGCCCTAGTCTGGGGGTGTTGACTCCGTTCCAGTTAATCACGTAAATTGTATTTGCAGAAGGAGGTGAGTGCAGGCTGCTGGATGCTCCCAAGAAAGTATTCTGGAAGAAACATCCCTGCTCTAAGATGGGAGGAGAGTTGGCCTCAGCATTTTGAGAGAGGTTCTTCTGTTCAAGTGCCCCCAAACATGACTGCTTCTTTAGTGAAGTAGATGACCATGCATCAGACCTAAGAAAAATCAAAACTCCTCTCCTGCCTCCTTATCCTGAGGAATGGGAATGGTTGTTCAAACACAGTGATTCTCATTGCTCCAGCAGAAGGAGATTTTTAGACTCTGAGGCTCCCACTTCAAGATGACTGGGGTTGCAACTGTGCAGTATTTGAGGATTTCGTATTTGGTTTATTAAGTCTCCTAAATGTGAAGCTTCTCTTCTACACATGAAAAACTAAGGCATACATTTTTCAAACTGTGGCTTCAAGCAGACTCAGACAAAGAGAGAATTGGGAAAGGAATTTTCTAGCTGAGAATCAATATCCAAGCCCAAACCGGGGTTGCAAGAAAAATGTTTCTCGATCTTTTGTAATTAACAAGCCAAATAGTGCTTGAGGGGGGGAAAAAAAAGAGGAAAACGAAAGTAGGAGTCTCTGGAGCATTCTACATACTACTAGTGTTCGTCAATTTGCTCAATAAATGAAGCACCTGACAGCTAATTAATAAAATGTTGTGATTTTAGAAAAGTTAAATTACATGTTATAATCACAGCCATTTTGACTGGGATTTTAAGTGGAGTACTGATACTGCTGTCTTCCAACAGTCAGAAATCACCAAGTATTCCATTGTCGAGACTCTTACATTGTATGGATCAACAGTGGTTCACAGTGATTAAATTGATTGATACTGGTTTGGAGCTTGTAATAGTGGTCTTGAAAACCCAGGTAGCTAGGATTTCTGTGTGCTTTTGTGTTTTCTGTCAGTTCTTTTAATATGCTGCATATTCAAATCTCAAGCTGGTTAGGTCACTGTACTTGCTTTTTCAAAAACAATGTAAAGTGCTTTTTTTTTTTTTTTGGAAATAAGTGATATATTTTCACCTCTTTTAGCAGGATTTGGAAGTAGACTATTCCTATTTTTACATTTCCTGCTCCAGGAAGGAAATAGAGTTTTAAAATTTTTGTTACTATAGACTTTTCTTTCCTAGCTGAATCAAATCTGAATCAGTGGTGATATTGAAAGAGTTATGCTTCCTGTTTGCTTCTGCTTAAGAAAAAGTTCTAGTAAGAACTGCTGAAAATGCAGTTGTAACTAATTAACGTCCAACTTTCTCCAAACACTGTTTAACATTAACTTATCAATTGAAGTCTTTACATTAAACAGTATCTCAAATGCCTTTCATTTTAGAAATGCAGACAGGAAAATTCTCAAGGGTGCTGAGAGTACTCTTTATGTTCTACTGTAGAAAACATGTTTTCTCTAGGACTTCTGCCTCAGTTTATGGAATTAGAGCATTTCCAGACTGTTTGCCAGTGAAATGTAGCTGGGAGGATCCTGACTACTTAAAAATCACATTGAACCTTATAATAAAAGCAGAGGTAAATGCTAGTGCAAATCCAATTTGGGTTACAATATGCTGATTTTTACCCAGGACATGGGATTCTTTATGCAATTTCCCTTTTCCCCCCATCTTCCTACAGTTACATTGTAATTTTGTGTGCTGATTCAGCTGGAACATTCTACTCTTGGAGTCCATTTTCAGCAACAATTGAAATATTTATCACTTGTATAAGTTGTGAAATATTTTAGAAACTATAGAATAAACTAGCATCTTTTCTTCACCATTACCAGCACATTTACAGAAATGGCAAATCACTTTCAGTGATATTATGTAAGCACTAATTCACTAATTCACTAATGATCATAGTCTATGGAGGAGTAAGAATTTCACATGGTCAGTTTCATTTCTGGGGAAAACCAAATTAAAAATTAGAAGCCTAATTTTCTGTAGGTTCTCTCAACGCCTCTTAAAAATCAGATCAAGTTACATCTGCATGGTAAGGTCAAGCAGACCAAGAATCTGTAGAATAGATGCTCTACACAAACAGTTGCTGCTGAGGATCTGACACGCACACTATGCATACTCCAGGTTTTCTTCAATTCAAATCACCTTCATTTAGATCCCCTGAACTGAATGCCTAATGAGGTCTGAGCATGTTGGGTACACTTCTGGAGAACATTTTTCAGTTTAATTTCACTCAACTGAACTTAACCCCTGCACTGAAAGTCAGCCCCTGGTGCAAAATGGAACACAGGCAATAGAGATGTTCAGGAGATTTGTTTAAGAAATACAGTCCTGATCCCAACTAAAACACCAGTAGGGCCACATGGCAAGCACTGCTGGCAGGATTGCTGCTGCAATGGCTGTGCTCTGTCCCATGCTTTTGTCACTCCACACTACAGCCACAGTGCAGAGAAAAGGCACAACAGGCTAACAAGAAAAGGCACAACAGGCTAACACGTGGTTCTGCTATTACAGAGACTGGTGTATGAGGTCCTACTTTTAGGCACATTTCCTGAGGTGTAAAGCATCTATACTTTAAACTCTGACAGTTTGTATCTGAAGGTATGAGAATTCATTCTGCTTCATTTCAAGACATGCTGATTCAGAACAGTTGGTGACCTACAGCTGCCTTACTATCAAAACCCTGTGTTTGTGTTGTTTTAAACATTGTTTTTACTGCTGGAAGAAATTTTTCTTGAAAGTAGTGCTTCAGCTCCATGGTATTTGTGCCACTGCATAATGAAGTTGCATAACGTTACATCACTGTGCATTGGCAAGATACTTCAACAGGAGGATTCAGGCAGCAGTGCTCCTATGTAACACCGGCACAAAGAGTTACAGGCAAGAATGGAGAATCCTTTAAGGCCTGGTTTACACTACTGTGCTTACATTTTATATATTATATGCCTTTTATAATCACAGGTTTGTATTGTATGTGGAGACATTGAAATTATAAAGTCAGCCACCAATGTCCAGCGTCTCTGTTGCATGCACAGATTCTCTTCTTGAGCTGACAAAAGTCCTCAGCAAACGTCTTGTTGTCACAGGAACTCTCACTCAGTAAAATCATGCCTGCCGCTGTCTCCCCTGAGCTCTGGTTCCCCAGGCAGTGGCTCTTCAGCTGATACAACCTGGCAGAGTGAGGATGCACAGCCTGGGTAAAAACAACAAAGTACCCCAGTGAGAGGGCAACACCAGTAGCTATAAGCCAGGGAATTACTTCCTAGGGTTAATGTTAGACTCGTGATCATTTGGTTTACCCTTCCCCTAAGGTAATTTTATAGCCATGTCAAAGATGTTTTTAACAGAAAAATACTAGGGAGCCTGGTTTAAACAACAGCTATCAAACCAAAACAAATTCTAGATTCAGCTACATATTTTTTTAAAGCTGTGGCACTCTTCAGTAGCCCTTTGATTCAGTCTCTGGTACGATGAGGCACTGTGCAGCACACATCAGTTGATGATGATCTGTGGCACTGTACAATGCTATCATTGTGGGGACAAGGAATGAAGTTGGATTGTTTGCAGGATGTATCAGTCAGGAGGAAACGAAACAACAAGCACACCAATGCTTAGGTGCTCTTTTCAGCACAGCAAAAGATACAGCTAACTCATCAAATTACATACCTTGGGATGGCAGGATTAAATACAGCATGTCCTAAGAGGCTGGAGGTTTTGCAAGCTCCATTCTGCAGTTTACTGAGAGGAAAAAAACATAAAATGCCACAGCCATAAGATGCTCTGAATTAAGAAAAAAAATTCATTAAATTAGTAAGAGCCAAAAGGACACGCACCATATAAACACCAGAACTTTCTGCTTTCAGAAGGAAGCAACCAATACACAGTTCCCATCTTTGACAAACCAGACCTGCCAAGGCTCACACGCTGAGTGTGAGTCACACCACTGACAGCTCCCTCCTGCCACACCACAGCTTGGTTTGCACCTCATGTGCTCAGAGGGTCACAGCTGCTGCTCTGCATCCCTTGGAGACTCAGAGCTACAGGGCACAGCACAGTGTGACTGCATGATCTGCACAACAGCAATTTTTTGTTTGTTTTCACCTTCAAAGAGCACCCTCCCTCATGCTTCCCCCTCTGCGAGTTATGATGAGTGCACACAAAATGGTTAAAGGTATTTTTCTAGAGAAAGTATTCATTTCTGTTATACATGCTGCATTTACTATGTAACAGATGACAGGCATTGGGGATGAAGTCTGTTTTGATGTATTTTACATAATCTTCTTGAAGAGCTTCCCTTAAAATAAAGTAATTAGTTTGTAGTATGTTGCATATCATTCTTATCCTATTGGTAAGAACCCAGCAGACAGCTAGTTGGATTCAATTTACTTGTGGCATAGTGTTTCACATAAACAAAGTCTGAAGTCTTAATGTAATTAGAAAATTTCTGCTGTTCTGACGTTGCCTCACACACCCTTGTTACTAACACTGGATATTTTGCAAAACTCCAGAGAAGAAAATATGAGCTGCCAACTGGAAACTTCTTTGAGCGGCTGGCTCATGTCCTGAAATTATAGATGCACAAACACAGCTGCATTTGTGCTACTTCTAAAATGCCAGAGGCAAAGCATTTAGTATATATTTATATAGATATGAAACATCCCTCTGGGGATTTACTACTTACACACGTGGAAGTGAACAGCGGCAGCAGCAGATAAATAATGAAAAAGTCAATTACGTTTTAAAGAGCCTTTTAATATTAATAGTCCATCGTGATGTTACTAATACAGGGAAGGACATTTTCAAAGCATTTATCTTGACATTTACCCTTATGATGGCTTGGTAATTTAAGCATGTGGTTGTGGAGAGGTAGAGCTTTCGTTCTACCTCTCTAGAGAAAGAAAGATCATTTATATTCCAGTTTGTCAGTTTTTGCAATTCTGTTCTTCTGCTCTGAGGCATTACTAGAGGCTTTTCTGAATGTTTGTGTTATACCTCCTCTTTTCTGAGTTTTAAGCCACACAAAATAGAGAAACTGCTTTTTGTTGAAAACTGCTGTTGAAACTGTTTCCTGTTGCAATTTAATGTGTGATCAAGGCATTGTTGAAATAAACTGTGGCTTTATGATTTTATTGCTATTCCTAAACACCAAAATCTGGAGTTCTTTGAACTAGCCAGCATATTAACACAGAATGAAAAGACAATCATAGCTAGTAAGGCAGAAATAAGCCCTCCAAAAATGTCATTTCAAACCAATAAAAGGCAGCAATCACAACAAAAGGGGCCTGAATGACTCCAGTATTTCCTTGGTAATGGGATATGAATACTTTTGCCTTACTGAGATGTAACTTAAACTAATGGTAACTGTTCTCTCTCTGTGAGCTATTCTCATACAAAATGAACTGACAGGGTTCTTGTTGCAGTTTTGGGTCACAGTCACAACCTTACAGCTTTCCTTACCACCTCCTCTGCAGGCAGCCTGAGCTGCAGGAGCAGAGACAATGCAATTTCTTGAAGTCCCTAAGTGCCCGAGGCTGCCTTGATCTGCCACTGGCTGTTTCACACACCTGCCCTCACCACAAATGTAAACCGAGCACATGCACAGCTGGGTGAAGTGGTTCAAGGCTGGTGGTTCTCCTCCTGGCGCAGGAGAATGAGCCGGTGCCTCAGTGGCTTCCTGCTGGGAAGCCCCTGGCACCCAGTGGCTAAAGGCAGGCAGTGCAGAGGACAGTGCTCAAGTGGGATTTAGGCTGTGGGAGAGTGGAAGGGAAGCAGAAAAACGTAGCAGACGGAGAATGGTTAGGCAGAGTTGACAGGTTGTGTCACAGCAACATTGGGTTGTACCTGCAGCTGACTGTAATGGGCTGGAGTATAGCAAGACTTTGTGACGAGTACAGAACATTAAATTGATGAAATGTGCCTAGAGCTGGTTTGTTGACTCTTGGCATCACTGCAATTCCAGAGCTGACCCTTGATGTTTCAGTATAAAGGCTAAACTGCCAGAAGTCACCAAGATGGCCTGAGGCCCCAAAGATGTGCAGGAACTGCTCTCCTGCCAGCAATGGTTCCCCGTAATAGATCTCACCAACTACTTGCTACTTTCTTCCTCTGCTGGAAGAATGAAGCCGTGCAACTGAAACAGGCACAGTTGAGGCTTGCTGTTTTACATACCTTGTCTCACAGGAGACATTTCTGGCAGCTCTTCTCGACCAGTTTACCAATGAGCGTCAGCATGTTTGAGCTTTCCCTTGCTGCCCTCCCCTCCGTATTTGCACAGTTGCTTGCACAGAGTGCAAGCTGGTCGCCTCCAGAAGCCAGAAGGGAAAGCTGGGAGCCCATGCTGGTGCTGGCCTCTGCCTCCTTGTTCAGCTTCAGCACGACCTCATCATGCTGAGAGACACTGACATTCAAAGGGAGAGTGGAGAGGAAAGGCTTGTTTACTTTTTCGCTTTTATAACAGATATTAAATGTCTTGTTTTTGTCTGTGCTGGCTTGCTCCTCCTGTCTTGTCAGAAAGACTGTTATGGCATTGGGGCTGCAAATGCCTTATGGAAAATGTTTTGTTGCATGCTTTAATTTGCTTTATAAAACCAGATGCGGTTCCATTGATACTTACACAGAATTTTATCCCAGGAGTTTTGTGAGCATCAGCAAATGGTTATTACATCTGAATGAGACCTTGCATAAAAACAATAGTAAAAGCTTGGTATGATGCTTAGGCCAAATGCTCTTGGCTGGAAAAGACTCAAAAAGCTTTTTTTTTGTCCCAATGATGCTTTGCAGTTTGAGCACATTCATAATCTCATGAACAGTCTGAGCTGCTGACCAAATTTTATAGGGATTGTCTTGCAGCAGGGGGCAAAGAAAATTACCTTAGATGAGCTGTTTATGTGCAATGCCTTCTTTACAAGTGTTAGGCTGCTCACTTTCCAGTTTTAATACAGATTTAGAGCAGTGTGAGGCTGCTCACTTTCCAGCTGTAATGCAGGCAACTGTTCACAGACTTACAGAGCACACAGAGAATATCTGTTGGCACGAGCCTTACGGATGACATCTGTCAGCAGTGGTCTTACACTCTAATTTGCAGTCCCATTTGAAGAGTCTCAAGTATCAGCAATCCAAACTGAAAAGGCAGTTCAGCTGCTTCAGCTGAGAGGCCAGGGAGGAAGGAATATTGTCATCTGAAAGGTGATTGAAAGCTGACATGGAAGAGTACAAACCCGAGAGTTAACCACATGGTTTGGCTCCATTTCTTAAAAAACCCTAACAATAAAAACCTGTCAGGATGACAGGTCCTTAGTGAACAGAGATGGGGCCAAATGCCACCTGAGTGCAAATAGGAAAGGTGTTGATTCTACATTACATGCACTTTGTTGGACCACTGCAAGAGACAACAGACTGGCAATGAATAGAGTGCACAGCCAGGCAGAGCCAGGCCAGCACTGCTAATCATGCCCATAGTGTATCCCAAGTGCTCCTACCCTATTCTCACTATCACAGAATTAACGGATTTCACCAACAGAAATAAATGTAGTAAAATGGAAGATGAAACGAGCCTAACAGACTTGCCCAAGTCTGTTATAGCAAGGATTACCTGTCAAGTCCAGTGATCAGTTCCAAAACTTTCGCCAAAAACGCAGACCAATCAGTTTGTTTGAATTGCAGCAAAAAGTAATATGTGTCAAAATGCTAATTACAGGTGACTGTTTGGAAATCCTTTTCTGGGAAGCTCTGTAGGGCTTAGCCACAGACTGGCTGGGGCACAGAGCTTTCCTCTCTCACACAGTCTATATCCAGGCCCATGAACACACACTTGATATCATCTCTCTACTGCATTCTCTTAGGAGCTAAGTCCTGCATTTCTAATTTGGAAAAGGATAGACAACTTTCTTACTAAAATTGCACACATCCAGCAGGGAGCAGATACAGAGCAGAGCCCTGCCTTGCAGCTGGAAGCCCTTAAGGAAGAGACCATTGCTCTGCAACAGATGCTCCAGTAAATACAGGCTACACTGTGGAGAAAAAACTAATAGTTCTTCCCATCAAATCCTTAATATCCCAAGGATTTCTCTCCCAGGGACCTTTGAATGGACAAAGTGAGCTAAAACTGTGTGCTTCTTTTCCTGGAGTGTAAAAGAATTGTAGGGAAGCTAAATTTATTATTTCCTTTTTTACTTCTCAAGGAGAAAAAAAGGGTAAGGGCAGAAAAACAAAAATAAAGGGGTCTGGTTCAAATGGGTTTTGTCAAGTAATTTGCTGACTTTTTCATGCCTATTTTTTTACCTTGAACATATTAAGATGAGCAAGAGTGAGTTTTCCTCAATATACAGTCTCTCTCAGGTATATTGATTTTGGGCTTCACTTTAGTTGATGGACTATCACAAAAATGACATTTTTGCAAAGTATTTATCTGTGATTGGAGTTATACAGCTATGCATAAGAACACTGAGTGGATTGTACACTGACTTATTGAAATTCTTTCATTCACCTTTCCAACTCTGCATGTTTTGCCTTGCAGTATGTCATGGGATTTATTCTGTCATGATAGCTGACTTCTGTTGAAGATAAATACTTTGTATTTGAAATGCAGACAGTTTTTTCAATGCCTCATATACCTCCCTCTCTTTTTTTCTTTATTTTTTTTTAAATGGTTGTCAGTTCCTCTGCATCAGAAAAGGCCAAGGGCACACAGGCCAGTTACCTCCTGATATCTTCCAGGTAGGGAGATGCATAAATGCCTCAGAGTCCAGCAGAGAGCTGTGTATATACCTGACAACAAGGAATTCACCCTGGCTATGACTTGCCAAATACCAATAGAAAACTAGGACAATCTGTTATTTGAAAAGGCAAATGAAGAACTATTCTCCTTCAGCAAGGCCCAGGAAGTCCTCCACTCCCACCAGAATCCCCCCTCCGAATCCCTGGAAGTCATCCCTTCTTGCCTCCCATCCGTTCTTACTCAAGTGATTTCCAGACAGGATCCCTGATCCTCTCTCCCCACACCAAACACCAGTTCTCAAGAGATTTTTGCATCTCTGGGCATGGAAACAAGGACAGGAGCCAGCACATACCCACACTTAGAAACTCATACACTTATATCCCCCACCCATGTCCAGGAGATCATGAATTTAGAACGTATTTAAGAATCTCATAGTCTGGAGACTCCTTGCTCATCCAGCTCCCTGCAGTGCCCACATTTTTTGTACACACATACCTGCACTCCTTTAGGTAGAACCGTTTGCAGATTCCCTAGGCTGGCTCAGGGAAGAGAGAGTCACACCAGTCAGTACTCCAGCTGTATCAGCCAGGTCTGGGTGCAGGCAAATTTGCCAGCTCAGAGGGAGAGTTTAATTTTCAGAATCAATGACTGGACAGTTTGGTTCATGAGATCCAACCCAATTCCTGCACACAGTGCTGTGACTTATCTGCAGGCTCAGAACACACAGCTGAGTCCCCCTGGGTGATACAGACATGAAATCATGGTAAAAAAAAGGGCTGTGAGAAGACACATCTGGAGGTCATCCAATCCATCTCACTCCCCTAAGTGGGTTTCTTTTTTCAAACTCAGAGAGAAAGGCCTCTGGCACAGCAGATAATTGAACTGGTGTTTCTCAAACCTTCCTGATAATCACACTGATCACAGGGCCAGCCCTCCTTACAGGATGTAGTCTCACACTTCACCCCTGGTAATTTGATTTTGGAGGCCTTGACTTTGAAGACAGAGGAAGGAAGGAGGGAAAGATGAAGGGAAGAAGGGAAGGAAGGAAGGAAGGAGGAGAGGAAGGAAGGAAGGAAGGGAAGAAGAAAAGAAAGAAAAGATCAAACCACCCTCAGATAAAGCATTTTACTACGCATTTCTGTCAGCTTCAGCTGTTTCAAATTTGATATTAAACAAACAGCATTTAAATTTTGATATTAAATCAAACCTGTCATTATTTCTTTATAATTATAAGGCTCCCAGAGTGAGGAAATGGCAGCAATAGGAGGTGGACTGGGGAACGAATTCAGTAGGATGCCAGCTGTGCTTACTGGCAGGCAGCATTTTGTCCTGTGACTCACAGGTAAATGTTCTCTTGCCACACACACCTGTGAGAGCTGGCAATGACAGTTATCTACCGTCCGCACTTTATACCCTCCCATCCTTTGCATCTCTCCACCTACTTGTCTGACAAAGTTACTCTGTACAATTAAGTTCTTAACCCACGTGTGGTGGTTTGACCTTGGCTGGATGCCCAGTGCACACCAAAGCTACTCTATCACCCCTTCCTCAACTGGACAGGGCACAGAAAATGTAACCGAAGGCTCATGAGTTAAGGACAGGGACAGATCACTCACCACATTACCATCGTGGGCAGAAGAGCCTTGACAGAGAAATTAACTGAGTTTACTACCAGTCCAAATCAGAGCAGGGTAATAAAAAATCACATTTGAAAATCATCTTCCCCCCACCCCTCCTTGCTACCTGGACTTAATTTTATTCTTGATTCACTACCTCCTCTCCACCAGCGGTGCAGGGATACAGGGAATGGGGGTATGGTAAGTTCATCAGATGTTGTTTCTGATGGTGTTTGCTCCTCAGGGGAAAGATTCATTCCCCTTGCCCCAGCACAGGGTCCCTCCCACAGGAGACAGTTCTCCATAAACGCCTCCAATGTGAGTCCTTCCTCCAGGCTGCACTTCTTCCAGCATGTGTCCCTTCCATAGGATGCAGTCCTTAGAAACACCCAGGTTGTCCCCTTCATGGTCACAAATACTCACAGCAAACCTGCTCCAGTGTGGGCTTCTGTCTCCATGGATCCCCAGGTTCTGCCAGAAGTCTGCTCCAGCATGGGCTGCCCACAGGCTCAGAGCCTCCTTCAGGTATGCCGTGTGGGGTCCTCCACGGGCTGCAGGAGGATCTCTGCATCCCTGTGGTCCTCCACAGTGGATCTCTGCACTCCCTCAGTCCTCCGTGGGCTGCAGGGGCACGGCTGCCTCACCATGGGCTGCACCGTGGGCTGCAGGGGAATCTCTGCCCCAGCACCTGGATCACTTCTTTCTCGTCTTTCTCCAGAGACTCTGGTGCCTGCAGAGCTGTTTCTCTCACTCTTCTCTTCTCTGGCTGCAATTACTTCTGTGCAATAACTTTTGTTTTTCCTTCTTAGCCTTGCTATCCCAGAGGTGCTCCCACCATCACTGAAGGGCTTGGCCTTCAGTGACAGGTCCACCTTGGAGCCAGTTGGTTCAGGCTCTGTTGTAGATGGGGGAAGTTTCTAACAACTTGTCAAAGCCAACCCTGTAGCCCTCCCCACTACCAGAACCTTGCCACAGAAACCAAATACACTAGGCATGGATCAATCTGATTTTTCTAAAGTCTTGTAAAGTTGTTGCTTTAGAAAGGCTCTGGAAAAAAAAGTAAGTGTCCCTTTCCCCCAGTTAGATATGGCATTTTAGAAGTTCTGCTGTTTAGAAAAATTCTGCTTACCTCTCACTGTAGAAAACATTAGTCTTATTGGTTTGGAAACAAGACAAGCAGGCAGATTATAGGAGGTCAATGATGCAAGTACAAGTACATCCTGGGAACAATCCCCATGTTTCCTTTAGGCATACTTCCTCAGATTGAAATTAACACAGTGTTGCTTTTTTCCCAGTGCCTTCATTCTGTTTATCCTTTCACAACCTCCACGCTTACTGCTGATGTTAATAAATGTCCACACTTATTACTGCAGGATGTTATGTGTTATACAGAGTTCCATTACCTTCCTGGCACTCATGACCAAACTGACCTACCTTGATTCATCTGAAGAATAATGCAGGGTGAAGAGAACATTATTCTAGTTTCCTAGCTCTTAAACCCTGACCTCTAACCACTACCCCATGCTATTTCTCACTGGGGTGCTATTGTTTACCCGCTAACTGCAAACCTTTCACTTTGGAAGCCGAAAATTAATAGCTCACCATCCTTCCCTTCACTTTCTGTTCTATCCTAGTGTGTAGTATGGAATCAGTTCCTCTGCAAGAGTAAACCCCATTCCCTGCCAAGATTGTGAAGCACAGTGGAAGAAGCGTTCATATGTTTGCATTTCTCACCGTGCAATATTCTGCTTACAAACCAGCAGAGACGGAAATGAGGATGGGGATGCTGTGACAGAGGCAGTGATGGGGAAAGATCATAGATTAGTGATGCCCTGAAGCCAGATGTGCTGGAAACCACACAAGGCAAAGAGAAGACGTTCGCTCTCAAAAAGAGGACTAATTTAAATCCCTTACAAAGTGAAAGACGCAGCTTGCAAAGATAATGGTCCGTATCGCTGGGGCAGTGCCATGCTAAACCCTTCCCCTTCCGTTCCCGCTGGCTGAGAGGAGCGCGTTTACGGCAAAATGGCAAGGCAGAGATGTGCAGTGACAGTCCGGAAAGCCGCGGGTGGCGCGGCAGCAGCGGTGCCACAGGCCGGGCGCTGTCCCCGTCCCTGCGCCTGTGCCCGGGCCTGTGCCGGCCCCGCCCCGGTGGCGGCGGCGCCATGGCGGCGGGCGGAGCGCGGCCGCGCG
>WEKY01059700.1:1888-60140 GCA_013390045.1 Picathartes gymnocephalus | reverse complement strand
CGGCGCCGCCGCTGCCGGGCCGCGGCTGAGCGCCCCGCTTTGCTCCCCGCCAGGCGCCGTCGAAGGACGCCGTGCGGCAGCTGTGCCAGGAGTGCTTCTCCAGCCCGCCCGCCGCGCTCGGCCCGCTGGCGCAGCGCGCCTGCCCCGGGCTCGCCGTCAGCGCCGAGGAAGCGGAGCAGGTAGGGCCGGGCGGGACAGCCGCGGGCTCCCGCGGGGGGGAGAGAGCGGGACTTGCGGGTGCCCAGGCCCTCGGGGAGGTGCGGGGCTCCGCGGGCGCTGCTGAAACGGGCCGTGCGCGGTAATAGCGACCCTCGCCCGCGGCAGAAGGGAACGGGCTGAGGCTGCGAGCCGCAGGGCCCTGAGGAGCTCAGCACTGAGGAGCTCAGCGCCGTACTTGGATGCCCGAGGCTCTAGTGGTATGGGTCTCGCAGCAGAAGCTGTGTCTCCTGGCTCTGAAGGCCCCTCCCGTGCTGCGTGTTATGCTGTTCAACCCAGCCCCTTCTCTTCCCTCCTGACAGCTGGTGTCTGCTTTGCACAACCTTACCAGGCACGTGGTGTACCGCGGCTTGACCAGAGCAGAAGACATCCTCTCTCTCTTCCCAGAAAACTTCCACCAAAATCTGAAAAACCTTTTGACGAAGATAATCTTGGAGAATACGTGAGTACTATCCCCTTGCCGTTTTCTTTCAGCTGGAGAGTTAAAGCCTGTGTATAGTTGGTGACATGCAGAGTCTTGTTTCTGTAAATCTCGTGTGTGCCTTGAGCATAATCACACAGGCTGGGATGAGCAGAGTTGAACAGAATGTGTCATGAGTGGACTGCCCAACAAATCATAGCCATAGGCACACAGAGTTTTCCCATGACTTTTGAAATGGATGTGGGCCACATTCCCAATATGCAAAGACCCTTTTATCCTACCAGCTACGTGGTGGAAAAATACTGCTGATGATGATAAAACTTAGCGGGCTGGACTTCAGCACTAGAAAATGTGGTTAGGATCCAGATGTCCATCCACCATGGCTCAGGTGCGGAGGCTCTGTATATGATAGACCATACGTGAGGTAGTGGCAGAGGAGGGCACTTCTGCTTGTACATCTCAATGCCTGAAGCCCACTGCTTTGATAAAACCAGGGAGAAAGGTATGTGCTTTAAATGAGCTGCCCTTCCAGGAGAACCCATGGTTGGTCACCACTTTGCCTGCCATTACCCACCAGTCCCAGCCTTTCCATGGCACTCAGTAGCATAGGCAGTCTCTGTCCCCTGCTTACTGCTGGTGACCCTTCAGTTGGGGATAAGCCATGCTAAATGCTTACCTCTTTTTTTTTTTTTTCCCTCAAAGCACTGTTGATGCTGTTTTTCTCCACTTTTTCACAGCTCTGCTTGGAGGAATGAAGCACAAGCAAGTCAGAGTAAGTAGTAGTTCACATCTTGATGCAGTTGTTGTTTCCTGAAGGTCATTTGAGCTTGGAGTTTAGAACAATGCATCCCAGCATGGCACAGGGTTATTCCCGCTGGGCTTAGGTGGAGCTGCATGATTGTGTGTGGCAGAACTTAGCAGAAGCCAACACACTTATATTCAGATCTGTGCTCCTGTGCTAAATTGTTTCTAGCTCTCAAGCAATCCCATTCAAAGCTCAGTCTGTGGTTGCCTTGCAGAGTGCAGTGTATAGCAATTACTTGAAAAATTTTTGAAACTTAAGCACACTGACTTCCCCGTTCATACTGTAAAGGATACATATATATTGTGCAATACCTCATACCTGTGTATCCTGTCAATGCTGTGCATTCTTTTGGTTCCAGGCATCAGCAAGACACTGCATATATTTGTATATTTGCTTTTTCCTCACCTTTCTATACAGTGACATAATTAGAGAGTGCCAACTTTAACAAGTCTCATGGCTAGTTAGGTGTTCCTGCAGCTACAACACTTGGTTTTCTCCCCAAGAGATTTTCTTTACACCTGTAGCACTTAATAGCTTGCCACGGAAAGCTGACACATAACAGAGTACCCCAAGGTACTCTGTTATGGATCTTCTCTACCCTTTCCTTTGCCTGCAGAGGTGATAGTGTCCAACAGCCAAACAGTATGGCAAGACCTGGAAATACACTGTCCCTCAAAGTTTTAATGGAATGTGTATAGGGAGAGGTAAGAAACTATTGCCTAATACTAATGCTTTGCTTACACTAAACAGTGTTCTAATGTTCCCAAAGCACAGAATGCTTTTTCCTGTGTCCTTAGTGCTGTCATGTGTCAGAGGAGATGAGAGCAGCAGAAGACAGGGGCTAAGCCTTCACAGCCCCAAAGCAGGGCTGGCTGTGTGACTCTTGGAGCACCACCCAGGACCTCTGCTCAGACCCTTATGTCTTTGTATTTATTACAGGAATACATACCCCTGTTGGAATGAGATTGTCTGCTGGGAAGTAATGGATTATCTTAGCATTGTATTTGTGAAGTGTCTGACATGCATTACATAGGCACCAAGGCAGTGGTCCAAGGCAGACATTCCAACAGATTGATCTGTGTCAACATAAAAAAGTGAATGGTTTCCTGCCCCTCCCAAGCCACCAGCAATCAATCTTTGCAAATTAACATACAAGGCTAAACAGATGTGTTTTGTGTTGTTGCAAATGCTGCCAAGTGCTGGCCCAAACAGACTGTGAACTGGAATTTGTTCCAAAAAAGCAGGAGCAAGGCAGCCGGTTGTGCACTGCCCCCTGGAGCTCTGCACAAGGAATCTGCAGGAGCAAGGAGAGAGATTCTTTCCCCAGACAGAAAAAAAAAATCAGTTAGACAATAAAGCACAGAGAGGAAGCAACTCGAGTATCTGTAGTCAGTAGGAAGGCTGGCAATCAGCCCCTGGGGACGACACTAAGCATCTTATGATAGGCAGAATCCAGACAGGCTGCAACTGCCTACTGAGACAGCTCTTTCCTTAGCAGCCAAGTTAGGCCTGTCCTTCTTGCCTTGGGAGGGCTCAAGAGGTCTCCAGCTCTGAGCTATTGATGTCAGCATTGCACCAGACTGTGAAATGGTTCCTGTTAGGCTGCATGTAATTAGGATGGTATTAGAAATATTTTTAAGGAATGTGAAGATTGCAGTTTGCCAGTATGTTTGCTGTACTGCAAGATGCTTTGGTTCCCAGGTTGGGACACTTGCAAGAACATGTTTTATACTGCTGGATTTTTGGAGCTTTCTTAACAGTTTCAGAGCAGAGCAGTAAGCATGCAGGTGCCAGAGCAATTCATGATGAAACACTAGTTGAGTGTATCAGGCAGCAATGCAGGGAATGAAGGTGTGGTCAAGACATCTTACTGCTCTGCTTCTCCCAGCTGCTTTGGAAATCTCCTTCTGCTCCTTGCACTGAACTATCATTGAATGTAGTGATGGGAGAACCCTTTCTCCCCTTCCAGTGTCTGGAGGAGGCCTGCAGAGACTGGCTTATTCCAGAGTAAAGCGATGGGAAACCACGTAGTAGCACTAAATTTTTACACTTCCCAGGGCCAGAAGGCAAGAGGCATGTGCATGGTGGTAGTCACAGGTTCCATGGTCTGGTATCATCGTGTGCTGGGCCTAACAGAGCCATTTTTTAATCCCCCAGTCTCCCTGCCTCAGCTGGTGGACATGGACTGGAGGGTGGACATCAAGACATCTTCAGACAGCATCATAAGAATGGCAGTCCCTACCTGCCTGCTTCAGTTAAAGGTAATGGCAGTGGCTGTGAAGGACTGAAATAATGAAGTCCAACACCTGACTTGCCAGGGCAAACCAGTTCAGACATCTGGTGCTTGCCTCTTGCCTGGTGGGCAATAAGACTTTCTCAGAGATGACACCTGAAATGCCACAGAGCATGGGAATGGTGTCTCTGATGAAAGCTCTCTTTCGCTTGCAAGAGAGAGTTTTCAGTGCATGAGGATGTGAGAAGTCACCATGTTTGTTCCTACTCACCATTGTTTTCTACAGAAAAAAAAAGAAGATAAATCATGAAGCTGTCATCCTTTAATTCTAAGCGCTCCATCAGCATATTTAGCTGACTTCATTCATTGGGAAATGACTTAAGGTTACTAATAACTTCCTTCACTGGCCACTTCTATGACTTGAGTATACCTAACCTACTGCTCGTGTTCTGCAGAGTTTTGGATCCCCCCAATCAATAAAAATCAGATGAGTGGGATTCAGAGGAGAAGTTAAAATCTGATTTCTGTTTGTGGGGTGGGGTTAAGTATCCTCTGTGCTATCTGCTAAGATGCTTTTGATACAGATGTGGCTTCCTGCCACAAGTATCTTCAAAATTTCCCAATATTCATGGCAGTAGATGCTCACTTGCACTCTGTCAATAGGTGTACACTTCACTAGTGAGGCACACAGCTTAGAAAATATGCCATAGTTCTTCAGGATGGAGCTGGATTCCAAATTCAAACCATTTTGTTTAATCTATGTATTAAACGCTGACTTTCATAGTGGCACTGGAAAAACACATAAATGAAGTTTTGTACTACTAACATCTGCATTCCTGTTTTAAGATTCAGGAAGATGCTGCCTTATGTGGAAATAATCCTGTTGTTTCTGCACTGACTGTGGAACTGAGCAAAGAAACCCTGGACACTATGTTAGAAGGTCTGGGAAGGATTCGGGATCAACTTTCTGCCGTTGCAAACAAATGAACACGCAAGGGCATGGATTCCAGCAGCAAGGAAGGGAAGTATTCTCTACCTACAGCTGTCAGAAGTTGCGGCCTAGTGTAATATGTTGTCTATTTCAGCAAGACAAAACTAAAGAGGTTTCTTTCTTGAATTAATGAGATAGCTTTTGAAATACTAACACTCAAATATTCGTTTGGTTGGATGCCAAACAATGCTTTCCTATTATGTTGTTCAACAAAAGCTGTTTACCCATTCAGAAGAGGATTTGAGGGCTCAGAGCCTGGCTTAACCACAAGGGTCCTAACTGGAAACAGCAAATAGCTGCAGCCAATGAAACAAGTTCTATCTCTGTCCTGAAATGAGAATCTAAAAGGCCCAAGCTGGGTAATGGGCTGCCTTCCAACACTGGAAAAGGAAGGTGTTTCTCTCTGGAATGTGCATGTACTGAGGTGCCTTCTGGATGTAGCACTCTCTCCTTCTCAGTGAAGCACAGCCATACTGCAGATTGTTGTTACAGGATAATGCTTTGAAATAGGGCAGTTATGCTGCAACACATTCCCTTCTGATCAGCTTCATAACACCATTTGCAAAATGACTGCTCTGAACATCTTTAGCAGGAACTAGTTTCCTCCTTCTGTTTGAAAAGAAAAAATGGAGTTCAGGTAATTCATGTTTGGGGTTTATTGGAATCTGGGCTTTGCCTTTGCTGCACAAAAACCAGACTGGGAGAATGAAGAATTGAAGGCTTTGCCTGTGCTGTAGGAAACCCATCTGTGGCAATACATGCCTATACTTCTCCAGAGTGTTCTGTTGTTTGTGTAAATCATCATTTAATTAAAGAATGAACTGCTAATTGATTTTGTTTCTAGGCTGGTTTAATGGATGTTCATGTTTGTTGCTGAAGAAGGATCTTTTGTTTCCTATTCAAATTGATGCATGTTTTAAACTTCCTTTTCTTTATAATACAGTTTCAGGGCACCTTTTTCCATAGGCACCACCTCTGTACAATATTAGAGGTGATGACCTTGACCTAGAAGTTTAAAAATATATGTGCATTGAAAGTGTGGAGGAGTTATATGCAGAAAATCAACAAAATTCAGATTCTTCTTTTTGATGAGCTTCTATAGAAGTCTGTATCCAGATGTGTTTCTGGCAAAATCCAATCTTTCCTACAACACTGGGCTATCCTTCAAGACACAAAACGTTGTGTTTGGAAACACGAAATCATTAAGAAGTGTGCATAAACTACAAGAACTTTGTTAATTAATTTTATATGTCCCTCCCCAAAGCGCAAGCTAGAGTATAAGTGTAACTGAAGGCTGTGCCTTTAAGATACTGGTGAAATGCAGCTCATTTCTCACACAAGAGAAATCAAGATCAACTTCGCATCCAGATCAACTGTGTGACAAGTCCCTTGTTAATCTCTACTTTGAGCAAAGATCATAATGCTTAATATGGTATCAAGGCAAACTGGTACATTTCATGTATAATAGGGATGTAATGGAGGAGATGGATATTTAAGGGTATGTTCTATAAGAATCGTGGTGTGAAAAACATCTCTAACAGAGTACTTCAGTTCAAGGAAGTTTTGTTGCCTTTGCAGCCTAGCCTTAAAAAAAAAAGCTCAAATAGTTTATATAATAGTGTTTTAGAAGGTAAGAGTCACTGAGGAGGTAAATAATGCAGGATGAAGTACTGTAGTGTTAGAGGAGCTGAGGAAGTCAAAACACAGAGGAAATCCTTGAGGTAAGCACTAAAGTTATAGTCAAAATGGAGGGTCTAATGCAATGAAGAGCTGATGGTTGTTCTCATGTAAAACAGTTGTACAACTATAGAATAGTTGTAAAGAAAAGAAAGACTTAAAACTGAAAAGTCTTTTCTGGTGGCAGAGTCGAGCTTTCTGCAGGTAGCTAAAGGCTCCTGTGGAGTCTTAGTAAAAATGGGTCTGCCCACTGGATCAGAGACATGCCAAACATCTGATGACTTCAAGGAGTAGATCTCAAGTCATTCTGCAAGAAGACACTGGTGTTTTCTAACCCAGTATTTAGGATGCTGTGAGAGCTTGCCTTCAAATTTTTGCCTAAATCGTTAGGTATTTTATGATAGGCTCTTACCTCCTTAGCCAGAAGAGCTGAGACTGCTCAGAAAATGATACATAAAACAAGAGAGGTTGAGTAGGACTGTCTTTACCCAGACAGCAGGAGAACTTCACATTAAAGTCCTTTTTATGGAGACTTCTACACAGAAAGAGAATAAATTGTCTGCTACGGCAGGCAATCATATGTGATCTTTTTCATAAAATTATTGCTCTCTTAAAATGAGTTAGCTTTTCATCCTCCCTGCACATATTGCTCCTATTTGGTAGGGCTAGCCTAAGAGATGATGTATTCATCTCTCTTCTGTTACCAGTTTGTTACTGTGCCAACACTGTCCTCTTTTGCTTACCTTTTCCTTGCCTTTTCATTTTTCCCTCCTATTTAAGAAGCAGTAAAATCTCTCTCCACTTTTGATGGCTAAGCCTTGTAAGCTCTATATTCTGTGCCTTTCAGAATTGCAGTGGCCATCCTTCACTTAGCAGTTTGCATCTCCCTTGAACGGGGTCATCACCACGAGTGTTTCTGGAGGATTGTCCAAGGACATTACTAAAGAATGAACTGTTGTAGTATGTGAATCACCTGAATGAACTCCTGCCAGGAAACCACAAGCCTTCATCGTGAAGTGCAGCTTAAAAACTCCACCCTCATTCCAGTATTTGAGAAACAGAAAATTCATTTTCTACATGTACAGTTGATAATGGTGCTAATTCAGTTACAGTAAGCAAAACAGTGATAAATTTATTTGTAAAACACAAGTATTGAAATTAAATTCAAATTGTAATTTCACAATCAGACATTGTGTCGAATCTGACTCGAAGTGTTGAAAAAGTATTAAAAACATTAAAGCCTACTTTGTATTATTCAAAACAATACAAACAATACTTTTATTGCAAGAAAATGTGCGCTTTAGGGTGTTCAGACTAAAACTTGTGTAGATGTGATTGAGAGCAAGAAAAGCTTAGAAAGAAAATGCCTTTAAGATTCCTAGCTTCTGCTTCAATTAGTGATCTTTAAACTGTTTTAAAACAGTAGAAGACTTTTTAAGACTCATGATGGTTTGGTCAAGGTATAAAAATTACTCTATATTTAAGTTTTGAGTTTAATACATGAAATTTATATATTCAAGCTCTTCAGAAACTACCATGTATACAAAGTTTTTGTTTTGTTTATAACTGAGGTCTTACTGTTTCACTTCAAACAAGTTATTTTGTTATTGGTAATCTGGTTTAGAATTGTTTTGACCTAAGTTAAAAATGTTTTTCTATTTTAGTTAAAAGTGTGTTTCTATTTTTTTGCCGTCTAATTTTCACTGGATATAATAAAATTTGTTGAACAATATAGATGGAACGCCTTGCCCAGATCAGGACTGAAAAGGGCATTTTGGGATCAAGAGACCAATCAAGGACAGGTGTCTTATTAAATGAACATCTCTCTTAAAAACCACAACAGTCCAGCTTAATCTCAGTTTTTGGTACTAGGAACAACATACATAGTGGTGTAATTTCCTCAGGTGCTTTATAACTGTGGTTATTCTGAGTCATAATAACCCCTACAACAGTAGCAGTTTAATACATTCACCAGTCTTTTTTATATACCTTTAGAAGATTCATCTCACCCAGCTGTAGAGTGGCAGCACGTGAAGTTGAGGAATCCCACCTCCCCAGACCCTTTTCTAACTTTTTGACCCCTTAGAAACTTTAATCCATGACATCGTCATATATTTTCCCATCTGCACAGATGTTGTGCAGGTAGTTGCTGATTTTTTGCTCTGTTTTTAATGTAAGAGATTAATAATGCTTGTGACACTTGGGCCTGCCTGATTAACTAACTTCTCCAAGGTACAACTTGGTTAACATTATGTAATGTAGTCTCCAGTTGGTTTACCACTTTCCAATAACCAAGTTGGGAATGTCACTGCACCAACACAGCCCTGCAGCATTACAATGCAAGACCTTGGCTTACCCACCACCAATATGTGCTCATCCTGCCCGGTGTTTCCATCTGCTCTCACGATTAACATTCATCTGGCCCCTGCTTGAAGGCAGCTGCACTACCATCACCAGTGAATTAAACCTCACAAGCTACAGCAGGGACACATTTGTAGCAAGGCTGATGAGAATGTGCTAAAAGGTCTTGGATTTTTCTGTTACACTCAAAAAATCGTAGGTATCCTTCAGAAGCCTCACTGTAAGTATCAGTGGCCAGACAGTCCTTGCCCTTTTAAGCACATAAAAACCTGACTGTTGCTGCTCAGTGCTTTCTAAACCTGTTTTCTGGCCTTACTAGTGCCTATGAGTCTTGCCACTGACATTTCTGCTGCAGAAGTACCTACGAAATACATAACAAAAATATCAACACAGCGCACCCAGCCGGTGACATAATTCACTGGTATTTTACTGAGTATCACAGGAAGAAGAGGGACCACAGCAGGGTCAGATATGGCAGTGCAAGCTCACAAGCTTCCTAAGCTTTCTGCAACATTGGTGTTTAAGAAAGAATCACAAAATATCACAAGTTGGAAGGGATCACAAGGATTATGGAGTCCAACTTCTGACCCTGCACAGGACAGCTCCAGCAATCCCACCATGTGCCTGAGAGCGTTGTCCAAACACCCCTTCAACTCTGTCAGGCTGGTGCTGTGACCACTTCCCTGGGGAGCCTGTGCCCAGACACCCTGGGGGAAGAACCTTTTCTGAATAACCAGCCTAAACCTCAACAGAGAACAAGAAAATGAGCCTAGATTTACAGTCCTCCTAGTTCGCTAAAACACTCGAGCCTAAATGTCACTGAGAGAATTTGACATAACCACTTAGCTGAGTATTCCAGCCCGCTAAATTGGGACTGCCTGGCCCGGCTGAGCTTGGCTCAGCCCGGCTGGAAACAGCACCTGACCATCTCTCGCCGCCACGCTGGGCACGTGTGAATGAAAGGAGAGTGAGAATCAAAGGACGCCACAACAAAAGAAACACTCCTGAAAGCGCAAATTCTTTTTCCCCAGGAGATGGCGAGCTCGGTCTCCCATTTCTCTTCCCCCCTCAGTTTCTCGGCAGGACACAGCAGTCTGGGCTGCCCTCTTCAGAATCTGGGAGCAAATCAATGACTGCCTGAGTCCAAACAACACCAATCCAGAAGGGGGATGTTATTCACTGCTCAGCTAAAGGTCTCCCAACTGCTCCCATAGTTGTGGGTTGAGGCAGCTGAGCGCATTTTAGGGGAAGATGGCAGAGATGGAAGTCGCAGACGGTTCTCTGGACTGTGCCAGTCATCTTAAATACAAAGAAGGAGGAACTCTCCCTTCTTTTTCCAGGTTAGATGTAAAGTCCTCTGGGGAGAGCTTTGGCACTTGCAAGGGAAAGAACAATGTTGTATTTAAAGGGATGCTGACAACTTTAAATGTTTCCAAACTGGCCTCTCTCAGACAATTTTGAGTTTTGCATAGATTTGTCTTTGATCAGTGGCGAGCAGGACACTGTAAAAATCACATCTAGAGAAGGAAGTAAGACAGGGGAGTGAGAGTTCCTTCTTTCCCAAGCGTGTTAGAAACCAATTTAAAACAGTGCACGAAGCACAATGGCATCCTGTGCAATATATATACAAATTCTCTTGTTGCTTTTCCACTCACTTTTGCTGCTGCTGTTAACACAAGGCCCGGGATGAAAGCATTCCCTCCCCTCGCTGACCTTCCCGCACCCCCTCCTCCCAGTCTGGGAGGGGAAGTGCTAGTGCAGACTAGCAACACTGACACACCACACAGTGCTGTCAAATATGCAAAGTAAACACACAGAACAGAGGCAGTGAAATAGCTTTCATCCTTACTCCCTTCTAGTCACTGTTCTTGTAAAGGCTGCTTTGGAACAACAGTAGGTACGGCTTTACCCCCCTCCCCCCCACCCAACTAAGGAAGACACAATTTGTCAAGTTGACAGCATCCCTTTATGCTGATGAGATAGTGAGGGTTGAGTGCCAACTAGCAGCAGAAATATAATAGCATCCATCAGAGCTGTTAGCTAGAGTTGGCCAGTGCTTTTGTTTGTAATTTAGAGGGCTATAACTCAGCCTTGCAAATAAGATGCAGGAGGAACTCTAGGCTGAAAATCTGGACCTTGCAGTGGGCCCTATAGTTTCCTNAAAAGAAAAGAAAAAAAAAAAAAAAAAAAGAAAAGAAAAAAAAAAGAAAAAATCAGGTTTACTTTGGCATTCTGCACTGTGCTGAAAAGAAGTGATAAGAAACATGGATGAGACGACTGCAGTGTACCAATGCTTGGCACTGACAGGGCTAACTGGAAATGCTGATTTCTTTACATCAGTGCCTGTAGGTCCAGGGTATTCAAACACACTCTCTGTATCAGTAAGTCTTGAAGCAAATGGCATCTTCACTTCCAAACAAATCACTGTACAGGTCAGCAAGGCTCCCCAGTTTGTATCTCTACTCCACACAGTGGCAGGACTCAACCCACATGAAGCTCACTGCACATTTATGACCAGAATCAGTAAGATATCCACTGTCTGAAGTACTCTGGTTCTTTAGTGCTTGCTGGCATTTAGGCCTCATTCCCAAGCCTGTTTCTGCATTTATCCTATTTTTATGCCTACACAGAGACACAATCCCTACTTTTGAATGTTATTTTTTTTTCAATCCACTAGTGTCAGCCAGTATTATTCCATGCTCTATTAAGCCAGAATGGTAGGAAGTCTAGAAAGTTTGAACTGGATCTCAACAGACAACTGATAGGCTTTTGTGTCTGATGACGAATTATCAGAAGATCAGAGTGAAATCAAAGAAACACAAAGCAGGTCTTTAGTGCACTGAAAGTTAAGAGAACTGCATTTAGAAACTACTTGTTTCCTCTCTGAAAAGAACAGCATGAAAGTGTACTTGGCCATGTGTGTCTCAGGATGTTTTCCTTTTCTTGGGCACAGATGGTAAACTTCAAATATCACTATCACTCCCATTTACCACATAAACCCTGTAAGCAACCTTATTTACAATTTCTAGCCATTGCTTTCCAGTGACCTCATTTTTCCCTTTGGTGTTGTCTTAGAACTTCTGACTAATATTAAAGGCACATTCAAAGCTCCCTTGTGGGTGTGGTAACATAGTTCTCAATAAAGCAAAGATCCTTTAAACAAAATTAAATCTGGCCACATTTTCACCTTGTCCTAAGGCAAGTAAAAAATAAAAACCCTTCCCTATGCTTTCAAAACCACAAGATAAAACAGCTAGGCCAGAAATCTAATCAAGGTGAACCTTCATTCCACCCTGTGGTTTGCACACCACCTCTCCAGACTGCACATTCTCTGAGGCAGAGACCTTGTCTTCACAGCCCCATACAGGAGTTTGACTCTGCCACTGGTATTCCCATCAGTAACACCAAGGATTCTGTGTCCTGGTGTTAATGCATCACCAAAATACTGTAGTTATTTCAGGATCGGATTTCCAGTTGCCTGACACAGCAGCGGTCTTATCTTTTCCTAGATAAATAAGGCTGATCTATGCAGTTTAATGGGTAGATTGTGTCACCACTGACAGCTCACAGAGCAATGGTCCAATTTTCAGAGGTGAGGAATACTTACTTTGGAACTTCAGATACTTCTGATATACTTCTGATAACCCTCCCTCTAAGTCCATCTAATCTGCAGTGTCAGAAGGGATCTCGGTACAATTTCCCCCAAGAGAAGCAATTGTTGTGGCATTTTTGGTTAAAATTTCTTCTTCCTCTACAATTCCATTTTCTTATATCATTCTGTATCATACACACTGTAATTCGCCACTACAGAACAGACTACACTCTGGCAGTGAAAGAACACCATCCTGTTTCAAAAATTCAATAATAAATGAAAAGCACCAAAATTAAAAAATAAAATAAATTACACAGACTGTCCTTTGTTGAAATGGTGAAGAGAGCTATGAAGCCTTCTAGTAACTGAAAATGAACTTGACTTTCAGGTGATGAAATTCAACTAATTAGTATTTCTCTAGAGAGGGGAAAAAATCTTTGGGGATGATCTCTGCATACAAAATCAACATGGCATTAATGATATTTATTCTTAAGTACAGGCATCTTATTCACATCAGCAGGGTTCTGGGGAAGAAGCACCCTCTAGAATAGAGCTGTTCTAACAGTAGGCACTGGTGCAACTCTGGACCACAGCCTGGTTTTGCTGAGAGCTCTGCATGCTCAACAAGAAATCAAACTTTTCACAGCTCCTTGGCTGCAGAAACAACCAGGGCCCAGGAGCAGCTGCAGGTCTCCAGGCTCAACAGCATGTCCAGTCCTCGGTAGTGGGACTGAGTTTGGCTTTTACAGCAGACCTGGAGGCCTTGATGTCACCTTGGGACCCCAGTAAAACTTAAGCAGGCAGCCTGGAAACGCAGATTTCTGAGCTGAGTGCTTGTCTCTGCAGTGTCTCTGAACATCTCACTTTACCTCAGACTTCTGCCTAGCAGGTAAAAAGCCACGTTACACCTCTTTTGGGGGTGACAGAATAATTAATTGATCCATCTGCTATTAAGCCTCTTGCAGTGTGTAGGTAAAGGAACCTACACGTGTACTGAGCATTTTGCCAAGACAAAGACGTCGATACTGGAGTATTGTGTTCCCTACAACATAGAAGGCTGAAATGATTTTCTGCTGCCTACAAAGAAAAGAGGGTTTTGCAGAATTTCTCCCTCTTTCAAGGTCCTCAGGAGCACAGTACCATACAGCTTTGAAAATACAACGGGGTTCAGCTCCTGGACCTAAATCACTATCACAACGCTCTTCAAAGGAATCGCATCCTGCTGGGCTTTACAGCTGATTGCAGCTCTTCACCTCTCCCTGACCCACTTTAACAGTGTGTCCTTCTGCCTCATTCATATGAAAGGCTTCAGCAGGAAACTGTGAATAAAGGCCACAGTGAAAGACCAGCCCATCTGTTTGTTTAGGAAGAACCCCCTTTGCTTTGTCTCAATTTCAGACCTTCCATGTAAATCGGCAAATATCCAGACAATTTCCCTGCATACCCCCGCTTCCTTTCTCCACCTTTCCAGCAGCATCTTAACCCTTAGCCCTGTCTCTCCTTTCATGTAGCTGTGACTGGGCAGATGAATGGGCACAGGAAATAAATTCCATGTATTTAAAGTCCCCACTGTACGAGTCACATGTGCATGCAGAGTGAGGAAGGGATTATGGCACTTCCGAATGAACCAAGCCTGGATGATTTGGATCGATTCACTGACATTAATTTCATTTTCACAGCTAAGGTCTCTTTTACCTAGGGTGCTTTGGTTTTTATTTTTGTTTTAAATGCTGGTTTCCAGGCATTTCCTATGAGGTATAGTACAGAATAAATATGCCCTGGGAGGCGGTACAGCCTCAGTAGGCCTTTAGGAGGTCTGCAGACCCTGCAGACACCAGGGAGGTCTCATGGGTGGAGTGATGATGTATTGCTGAAATAAACCTGAGATGAAGTAGATGCAGGGAACAGTGAAGGGGCCTTCAGCCATCATAAGTGCAATAGAAATACGGATTTATTGTTTCTTCCGAAATCAACCAGGGACTTCATCATTGCCATTTATTGCCTTATTAACTCACTTTTATTATAGCATTTATGATATTTGGACATTCCACACCTGACAGAGAAATGCCTGCAATGAGCTAGTTATGTTCAGGTGTTGTCCTTTATTTGGGCTGACCTACAGAGAACTTTATGGGTCTGTTAGTTTCCCCTTGAGATCTATTGTATGTTGACTTACACAGAAAACGTCACAAGCTGTTTTATAATAATAAACCAGTTCCTAACCAGTGTTTCTGCCTCTCTTCCTCCTCTCACACCACTCAGGAGCCCTCTACCAGGAGTCCTCTGAATGCTTCACGCAAAAGATCACTTGTCCCAGAGTCCCTGTCGTTGTGTACTGCCTTTGCCTGACCACGCAGTCCCACCGTGCTTCTGAAAACAAAGGCAAACCCAAGACAGCTCCACAGATTCTCCCTCCTTACCCCCAGCTGTTTTCCATGCCGTGGTAGCACCTTCCTGTCCAGTTTGGAGCACAGTCTGGAGGGCAGCTCTGCTGTGAGGACACAGGACTGGGCTGTCTGGTGTTAATTAACCTGTGACAGGACTGCAGGCAGCACAGGGCTCTGTATCCAGGTGGGTGCTGTTAGGAAGGCAACCACAGCATCAATGCTGCTCCAGTGACTACAGCTTCCCTTTTTTATTCCGTGCTAGGTGCATTACAGGGAAAAAAAAAAAGTGAGAGAGTGTGATGCAGGGAGGGGAAGGATCAATTGTGCTCTGCTCTTTGCAAGCAACCAGACTGAAAATGTTCCCCAGTCAGCCTAGTGAAGAGAAATGGCAGGCTGAGAGCGACCCACTCCGTGGGCCTATTTTAACACACATGACCTGACTGCTAACTAGCCTAACTCTGGTTAGACTTAGCAAAGCCTTGGATTTAGAGAAACAATACCTGTATTCAGCTGAAAAAACAATTTGTGTTAAAAATATATCTACTAATTCTGGCCCAAAAGGCCAGATCCCCAAGCCATGCCATGTTTGGAGTATGTAGTGAATGCACCTGGTCCTGCTGATTCCAGCACTGAGTTCAGTCAGCTGTCCAGTGAGCCAGACCCAGTACAGCCAGCAGGGAGCCAGGGAGCAGTTCGGAAGGGAGATTTAAGAACAGACAGTGCTCTAAACAGACAATTGTCAGCCAGTATTTGGAATTTAGCAGTCAGCAGGCAGAAAGCCTCCAAATAAGAGAATTAACTGCTGCTTAAGGACTTTGTGCTCTAGCTGCTAGCTGACAACCAAATTTGTGCTGAATCTGATGCAGCAAACTTTAATCCTGCTGTGTTATCAATACTGTGTATTTCCAGGTTTAAACACTCCCAGTAGATAAAATGCCCTTGAAAACTCACTGTCTCTTTAATTCCCAACATTTTATTTGAAAACATAATCCTAAATATCTCATTAACCAATGGCCATAACACCCTTCATCCACTCCAAGATCCTTTCCTATTTGATGTCTACCACATTATCACAATCCACTAAAGGAGGCCCGGAAGTGCTGTTAAGAGACTCTGTGCAACACTGCTGAAGCCAGATGACAGATCGCCCTAAAACTACATATCCTGACATTCAAGGAGACAACTGAAGTAGAAATACTTCAGGAAAGGCACTCTTCCAGAAGGGAAAAAAGATGACAAGGTACAGTAAAGACATTGTCACATGCCCTCATCTGATCACAAACTGAGACTGGTTGTAAATGAATCCCCAGAGAGTGATTGCATTTTATGGTTTTAAGATCATGCAGATCTCAGGGTTCAGCCACACACTCATCCCACCACCTTTTAATGTTATTGCAGGTCAGCTGAGCATGCTAACTCACCGTGCCTTCTGCTCCCAGTGCCTGAAAGCACACATAGCTGCACTGACCTAAACTGCAGCCACAGGCAGGTCAGCACCCTTCACCTAGAACAGGTCAGGTTGGGAATGCCAAGTTAAGGCCATAAGGTATCCCCTTCTGAATGGATGGGACTAATCTGTCTCATCCTGTGCTTTAAATGTGGTTTAAATGTGTTTTGCAACGTAGGAAGGAGGCAAAAAATCATGAGATATGCGAAGAGATAAATAGGGAAGGGATTTCCATCAGATATGCTGAGAGATTACGTGATGAAGGGATTGTTGGCATGACAGTGGGCATGACTGCCTGCTGATTGATAGGTTATCAGGTGGGAGGACCCTTATCTCTGAACCGGTGGAAGAGGGAGTGACACACAAACACATCAGGGTTCTGTTCTACCCTTGCACAAACCCCAGACTGTGTCATCACTCTCTCTGTAACTCTCCATATCCCTCATTTACACATAAGATGATCTATGATGGCAATAACGGGATATTTCGACTACAGTTTCACCTCCACTTCTACCAGAAGTATAAATGGGCATTTGAAATCCTCAGTAGCAGAGGATGAGAATACAACCCCACCTTGCAGACAGATCACCGTGCTCCTCACTCCTCCCCAAAGCAGGAAGCCTCTTTCATAGGATTTTGCCTCTGACTGCATTGGAGTATACCCAGGAACATTTGTGCATAGTGCTATCCATTTATATTTTGCAGGTCTGGTGAATTTATCACCAGCAATCTCACAGTAATCCATAACCTGCTGCTCCAATAAACTGCACTATTTGTGCATCTGTGATAGTGAATGTGACCAGACATATATTGTGACCCACAGGATTTGTGCATCTGGGATCTTATTAAATGCAACCAGACTTACCAGAAATTAGGCCCAGCCACACCCAGCCCCTCTGATCTCTGAGGATCAGCTGGAGAGGAGGGGGGTTAATTTTCTGCCAGATTTCTATACTCTTAACAGCTGGAAGGGGATTCACAGGAGACGGCCTCACTCAAGCATGCATTCACTTGCTTTGCAAGTTTTCTGAACACACCCCCTGACCTTACCTTTGCAACCCATGTCTGCTGCAGTGGCCAGCTTGGCTCAGAGCTCTGCAGTGCTCAAGAGAAGAAGAAATGGAGTGTAATTCTGCAGGGTGAGCCACCAAGCTCCCTGTTGTAACTGAGGCTCCCAGGGCAATCTCTTCAGCGATGAGTCAGAGATGTGGCTCACATGCCAACACTTGCCCTTGCACACTCTGTCCCACTCTGAAGATTTGCAGCTCTGTGAGCCTCATCTACAGCTCTTGCCTTGCAGACAGGCAGAAGCCTGGAATGATAATTGGGGATCATAACCTCAGCCAGCAGATCCCCATGGCTTTCGTGTCTGGCTGTTGTGTCTTCAGCATTATCAGGAGTCAGAGAAAATCAGATGTGATGGCATCAGCACTTAGGGCAGGAAAGGGCAGGGAACACAGAAGAGTTTTTAGGAATTTGGAATGTGAAGGTTGGTGTTTGGTATTTAGATAATGAGGCTACCAATTTCAAGGTAAACTCTCATGGGTTGCTAAAGGCCTCTAATTAATTTCAACTCTCCTCTTTTTCTCATCAGCCTATTTTTCCATCTGCTCCTTCACCTAAACACGCTGTAGTCTCCACTGCTTAGGAACCTGATGGGGAGGCTGGGGGAGGGAGGTCGGTCCCCTTATGCAACTCCTGCTGACAGGCACAGCACCCAAACTGAGCAGCACAGGGGGCCTTGTTGGAAAGAAGTGTTTGAAACAACCACTTCCAGTCTTGTACACAAATGAATTATATGTTACTGAGCAAAGTAATGCTCAGTCATGATCTTGGATTCACAGATAAATACGACTGACCACAGCCAATATCAGCAAGGAAGCAGAAGATTCACACCTGCTTATGGCATGATCAGCAGGATTGGTTGATGCTGGGATTTTCAGCTCTGCCTGCAGGAGCTCACACCAGTCACATGGATAAATAGGATCTGGGAGTCCAAACAGCATGTCTGTCCCTCCTCTGAATTGCTCACTTGTAAGTACTTGACAGTGAAAGGGTTAACTTGGAGAGAGTCCCTCGATAACTGTGTGATGGATATATCAAGTGACCCCTCTGGTCAAACCTGTTCACTCAGACCAGAGCCCGCTTCCCCATTAGCAACAATAAATTCAAAGCAGATGGAAAAATTGCTCTATTCTCTGATCCAGCTTTCAAAGCCCTTTGATTTCAGAATCCCTCGGCTGCTCTTTGACTTTTCTTGCCTGTCAAGTTTCCTGGCAAGATTGATAGGAGGAGGATATCAGTGCAAATTCTGGTTCTGGTCATCTCCCCTGTCAAATTTCCCACATCTGACCATGTTAATTGCTTCTCTCTCCTCCTTTGGTGTAGAGACTGTTTGATTTTTTCCCTATCCTTTCTCCATCAGCAGGTTATTACAGCACTTTGAAAGGGTCAGTGGTTAACTCTTTTCTGTGGCTGCCTTGCTTCTCCCATACACTGCTGCCTGCACCTCACCAGGTCAGGCTGGGAACTGCCCAAGGCTAGGAAACGTTTCTTTAGAGACTGTGCTCTGGTTTTTTCCACACCACTGGCTGAAAGCCATGGAATAAGTGGACATCTGGAAAGGATAGCAAGATAGCAACCTAAGTACTGGTGTCTGGAGAAGATTCCACAGCAAATGTAACACCAGGACAGGGTCAGTGACTAAGCAGGGGTCAGAGCCATACCACAGCTGACAAGGAGTCTGGCAGGTGGGTGCTGCAGAGTGACTTGGGCAGAAGGCACTTGCAGGACTCTGAGGTCTCTCCCTCAGCTGGCACAAGACATTTCCTGCAGCCCAACCCATGCCTTGCTGCCTTTTCCACAATGTTTCCATCCAATGCTGCCCAGTCCCCAGCCTGGATGTGAATTTTCAGCCAAATGCTTCTCATCCCCCTCAGGTGTGATGAAGGGACCCTCTCTCCCCTTCTTGTGGCCACTGAAGTCTCCTCTCACCTCCTGAGGCTGCTTGAGATGTCCCTGTGAAATGAGCAGGAACTGACACACTGAATTCCTCAAGGTCACCTCGGGAAGCAATCCTGACCTTGACACCCCACCATCCTTCTGGAGGCTCAGAGCCATCTGCCCCCCCTGCCAGAATCTCATTTTAGCTGCTGCCTCCTGCCCCACTAAAATCCCCTGAGCAATTACTACCCCTAAGAAAGGAGCCATTTCCAGAGGCAGAAACAACGGTGAGCCCCAGTGGAAGGGTCTTCTCTCCTTCCCTCCCTGCCCTCAAAGCTCACTTGGCCAAGGCAACACAGCCCAAAGAGGCCTGGCAGGCACCCCATCCACCATCCCAGTCCCACTGCAGAGGGAGACCAGCTCTGCCCTTAAACCAGCTGCTATACTGCAATACACCACTGCTACCTTTGATAAGCAAACCCCTGTTTCCCCATGGATTTGTGATCTTGGCCACAGAGGTTTGTATTCCCCACTCTCCTCCTGGGCACTGCAGACGCTGCTCCTCACCTGCAATCCAGCTCAGGGAGTCATGTGCCATCAGAGGCTATGAAGAGACACTTTGGAAAACTGGGCAAGTCCCTGCCATGCTGGAGATGTCCTGTCAAACCCTGGCTCTTCAGGAAGACCACAGAAAAGTTTGTCTAAGCAATGCAAACTGAAATGAGGTTAAAAATCAGTGGCTTTGCACAGAAACCACTAAGAAAGTATAAGTAATAAATCCAACCTCAAATCACATTAGTCTGAGGTTTTGACCTCGACGGCTGGCCCAAGAGTCTTACAAAGTACAGCAAAATTCGCTTTTCAGCATCACTGGGATGACTCTCTACTCCTTGCAGAAACATAGCAACACACACAGCTACAACTAGTGAATGACTGGTGGGATGCCTTGGCCATCAGGGCGTGTGGCAGGCAGTGAACACAAGGGAAAACTGAGACATTTCCTTTGCTAAAAGCAGCTCTCTAGGTACTGTCAGCGGGACTGAGCTTATGATGCCCAGACCAGCAAAAAGCTGATGCCATGTAATGAAAAACAGCCATGTGCTGATCAGGTGCTTGACTACACACTCACATATGGCCAGTGTTTGATAAACCACCTTTTGTCCTCAAAACTATTGTGGGCAATGTATGTTTTTACACATCCTGTGGTAACACAGAGCAGTGCCAGTGGCATATTGAACATGCATGAAGTGCTACATTTTGGAACACATAATGCACTTCTAAATCCCTCAGATGCTTTCAAAGATCTCTCCATCATCAAGCCTTTAAGCTGAAGCCAGTACACACAACTCAGATGTTGAAAGAGCAAGCCAGGATCCAGGGGTCCTGTCCTGACTCACACAGCAAGTCTTGTGCTCAGGCTGTTTCACCTCTCCCTGATGAGGGACTTACACCCGGGAAAAAGCAGGATCATAATTTCCTGCTAGCTTACACATGGAAGCTGAAAGGCTTTAGTTCTCTGTAAGAGACTGTATAATAGCCTGCACAAGGATTTTGAGGCAGGACTGACTGAAGGATGTTTCAATTTCTCTCCAGAGAGACAGGAGTGGGTGCGTGCACGCAGAACTGATGTGTGTCTGCATGAGAGGAATCTGCTCTTGCTTAAGTTACATATTTATTATTCACTAAACCTAGTAAAAGGCACAAAGTGACACTGAAGTTTGTCTCTGAGACTGAGCATCTGCCAGTTGCTTTGGAGTAGCAACAAGCCAGGCCATCAGGGTACCCACGGCTCCTACTTGTTTCTGCTGCAGGAGATGTGATCATAACAATCTTAATGATCAGACAAAAGGAAGCAGGAGGGAACCAGAGAACTTGCCATACAGCAAGGGAAGGTGCAAGATGATACTCAAAGACTGCAAAACTGTTGTTTGATGATTATGGAGAGACTGAAGGCTGTTTTGCTTTCCTCCTCCTTTCAAGGTGCAATTGTAGGTACAGTAGAAACAAGGAAGCATTTGTTCACAGTGAAAAAAAAAATAAAAGCCAAGCAAACAAAACTGATTTCTACCTCAACAGGCTGGGAGAAAGACTTTTGGCTGTGTGTTAATGAGGCTGCTGTGGAGACTTGGGTCAACAGAAGAGCACAATTAATTTTTACTGAAAGTATCAGAACATCAGACACTGAAATATCAAAGCTTTGGAGATGTGTGCAGCTTGGATATTGATTTACTTGTCGCCTCCATGCAGTCAGTGCAGATGAGGTAGGGGTTACTCTGCAGTTAAGTGTACCTCATTCCTTTTCTCCCAGCTTTGGTAGCTAGGCCCAAAAGAGGGTGTCACCTTCCCTCTTCCCATCCAAAGGGACTTCATCTTAGTTTGAATGAATCAATTGCCACTTCCCTAAGTGTTCAACACCTAAGTAACTGATTCCAGAGCTAGGGCACCGGCCAACAAAGCAGGCTGCAATGAACTAGGACAGGGAAAACAGGTGTAAAGGGGAGACACTCCATTGCTCCAGCAGCAGAGGCATTTGGGAAGAGGAGAAATAAAATCAGTTTAGGGTTTTTCCTCAGCCTGCAGTCTTGGGGCACATTTCACTACCTATTTTTACTTTGAACTTGACGTAAGTAAATTATTTGGTTTTGCCATTCCCTCTCCTCACAGCAGCTTATAAAGCCTAAGTCATAGTGTTTGCAAAGCAGTCAGCAATTCCCAGAGAGAAAGTACCATGGAAAGGCCAGCGAGCAGCCTCAGCCAGTGCTGTCATGCAGCACAAGGAGTCCAGACACAGGGCAGAGGGAGCAGAAAGGGGAGTGATGAAGCAACCAGCCCAAGGGCCATCTTCCCCAGCCCCTTCCCTGATGGAGGGATGCTCAGCTTGCCATGATACAGTTTAATATTCAGAAGGTCACAGTTTCAACTTTTGCCTCAGGCCTTCCAGACTCCTTGGCACAGCATTTCAAATTGCATTAGTTTGGGAGAGAGGCAAACAAAAAAAGTTATAGTTTTCTCCCAGGCATTGCTTAAAATAGAAAGCAAACAAATGTCATTGCTGACATGCACAGCCTTGGAGACAGCAGTGCACAGACACAGACAGATGCATGCCACTGGCCTCTGTGCTTAATCAAGACTAAAAATCTTTAACTATCAGCCCAACATTTTCTGCATAGAAAATGTTTTTTTAATATCAGATTATGGAAGATAATTAAACATCTTTCCATTTGCATGCCAGGCCATTTAGTGAACTATATGAATACTGTGGCGGTTTGCTCTCAGTTTTCCACCACTTTCTTTTCCACAGTCTCCTGTGTAATTTGCTCTGTCTGGCTGTTTCAAAGCATATCTTTATGATGTCCTTTTACTCTATTCAAATCACCATCTGTTTGTTTCATTAGCAGTCTCATTTGGGGGGTGGGGTGTGTTGAGGAGGTCATCCAACATTTCAAAATTAAAAGCTTGGAACTAATATTCTTCAACTAGAAAATGATAAAGTGCTGCTCCTTGGCATTTTCCAGAAGCCTGTCTAAAAGCAACCCAGTGCCAACTTCTTGATAGTTTCCCCTTTTCTTTTACCTTAACTGAGAATCACTGCTTTACTTGCAGACTTAAAGACTAAATGCTTCACACAGTTCAAGGAGAGGTTGCTAAATAATCAGGCTAATACTCCACAGGTCCACTTATTTATCTGAGCGCACGGCTCTCAGCAAAGAGATGTGGTGTTACTGGACACAATTCCAGTCCCCCCAGAACCACCACCTCCTTCTACCCTGCTTTCAGTGGGGTCAAATCCAACCGAGAGTGCTCTAGGCCTGCAGTTCATGGGCCAGCACCACGCTTGATTAATGAGAGGGCTGCCACACAGCTTATCTAGAAAAATTCACAACGCTGAAACATAAGCAGGCATAAAGAGGGAAGCGTTTGTCACCCGCAGTGCCAGTGTCACATGAGAGACAAATGATCATTTTTCATGTCTCTACCAGGGAGTGAAAGCTTGTTGGGACATGGTGGCATCTCATTGATCTTGGAAAAAAATCTGAGTAATTTCTTGCAGCACCAGAGGGAGTGCAACAAATTCAGCTCCATGTCTTCATGCCTGCCTTGTTCTGTAGCACAGAATGAAAAACAAGCCCTGCCGGAGAAGAAAAAGGAGACTATTGCATTGCATTTCATTATATTGCCTTGTGTTTGATTTTTGGGTGATGCAGGTAGGCTGCAGGGGGAAAAGGAAGATCAAGCAGACTAGAAACATGAAGGGTCACACAGTGATTTGTTTATTCACTGAGTCATTAACTCAGCAGTAACCATCTGAGATGTTTTATTGGTTTAGAACCTGGTTTTGAAAGGTTCTTCCTTAAGTTGTGACTCCTAGACTCACAACACTACAGCCAAAGCAATTAATTTCCCACTGGAAAAAACAAAAACCACAAACACATAACTAATGCACTGCTCATCTGTCTGAATGCAGAGTCCTGCTTACAGAGAAGCACACTAACCCTTGCATGGACTGCTGGCTGAAAATATGGCTGCATTAGGCTGAGTGGTGTCTCAGATGCCAGGCATGTCTGGAGTTACCAAGCCATCACCAGTGTGCTGCTAGGGAGAGGCTTTCCCAACCTGCCACTTCAGAAGAGGGATGCTTAGTTGCTTCTTCCCACTGGCTGCCTAAAGACAGTGAGCAGAGACCCAAGCAGTTGGTCAAGCCACAACAGTGCAGCCAGACCTTCTCCATGCTGGCAAGCTTTGGGACAAAATTATCAACAGAACAGTTTCAGCAATAGTGCAGCCAGCTGGACCAAGGCAGTGACTGGCCCCATGTACTGGGCACTGGTGAGGCCAAATCTCAGGTGCTGTGTCCAGTTTTGGGCCCCTCAACAAAGATACTGAAGCGCTGGAGCATGTTCAGAGAAAGGCAACGGAGCAAAGGAGACGAGGTCTAGAGCACAAGTCCTGTTGAAGTGCAGAAAGACTCTGCAGCTTGTGTTAAACTGTAAAGTAGGTGTGTTTATCCAGCACCGGGCACACGGGGGATCTCTCCTCCAAAAGCGTGTGCGCAGTTAGCGGTTTCCCAGACCTTTTTATCCTCTAGAATGTTACGTATGCATGGAATTACACAATCTCTCTAATACATATGCATTTCCTAACTCCACCCATCCTCGCTTTGTATGGTGGCCGCTGTTCACGGTAAGAGACTGTTTTGTGTTGGTTAAGGGGTCTGAGCAGTCCTTCTTATCTCCAGGGCCCTGCGAAGTTCTGCACTCTTCACCCCTTATCAGCATCCTTGCATTCTTTTCCCTTATCCTGTTTACGTACGTCCTGGTAAATGTTTATCTTATTTTGCAGTAAATATTGAGCAAAGTATGTAGCTATCCCTAATCAATTATCTTTCTAGCCCCCAAATTTTAAGCTCTTTGCTTCACTGTGAGGAGCAGCTGAGGGAGCTGGGGTGTTTAGGCTGGAGAAAAGCAGGCTCAGGGGAGACCTTATCACTCTCTACAACTGCCTGAAAGGAGGCTGTAGCTGGAGCTGGGGGTTGGCCTTTTCTCCCAGCTAACAAGTGACAGGATGAGAGGAAATACCCTCAAGTTGTTCCAGGGAAGGTTTAGATTGGATATCAGGCAAAGCTGGACTGTGAAAATATCCCATAAAAGCCCAGAGATGACTTTAATTCCTTGAATTACATACATTTCATCAGCAGGGCACTGTAAAGCAAGCTGAAGAGAAAGCAAGGGCAAAGGCAGTCTTCAGACAGAGCATGCACAGGAGCACCAGACCTTCACCAAAGGGACATGTAATAGCAAGCTGACAGAAGAGATCTAACCACAGGCACAAATAAAACCCAGAATTCTTCAGGGCATCTTAATAAACTCTCAGACTGAACAGAGATAAGGGCAGACAGATCCTCTAGCATTTTCCTAACAGTTGATAGTGGTGAGGGAAAGCCTCCCCATGGCCTCAGGGATCCTTCATAGGTGACTGACGGTGGGAAGTCAGACACTCACCAAAGAATACAGCACAAGCCTGTTTCCAGATAACAGTTCATGTTCTTATATCCCCTTCCCCCTTTGCCTTCAGACCTGTCACAGTCCATTTGGTAAAAATGATCTATGCTGCTTCTGTTTAAGGAGATACTTGGATCCCATAATGTGGTTTAAGGGCTTTCAGACAGACTTGGTCCTGGGGCTGCCACAGAGGTTCAGCCACTGCCCTCAGTCACTGCAAGAAGGCTGAAGTCCTAAGCCCTGTCTTGAGCATATCTAGCAATCCAAGACCCCTCCTCACATGGATTCTGGAACCATTGGCTACAGGTGATAGCAGAATGCCAGTTCAGACTGCATCCACTGAAGTGCGTGCCTGTTTCTTCAAAGGAATGTGAAACCCCCAGCTGTGCCTGTGCAGGCATGTCCAGTGCACGGAGAGGTGATGAACACCCTGGAGCTGCTGGTGCTACCAGCCCACCGCGCAGCAGGATTAACCTCTGCTTACAACGGGGTTAAAAGGCTCATTACCCAGCAGCTGCAGGGAGGCTCACCTGACTCAGAGGTGTTGCCTTCAGCTCTCACCTGACCTGGGATTTCACCACCCCCAGAGAAAAAACCAAGAGCAGGGGCTGCCCTGATGGGATTAGCTGGCAGCAATGACAGCAGCACTCCAACTCCCTGTCTGCCTTTTCCTCCCCAGCCACAGTCTCATTCTCTTAGGGTTTTGCATTTGGTCATCTGTCTTGGTGTCACAGCACACCTTCCCCTTACAGCCCAGAGCAGCTCAAAGCCCATCTCGCTGAGCACACCAAGTGCTTCCCTATGCTGCACCTGGCCTGTGCTGGGAACAGCTCCTCTGCTTACTTCATCAGATTAACACAAAACATGCTATCAGCACATTGGCACGCTCTTAATACCTTTGCTGGCAGGTTTTAATGGCCTCAGGTCTTCTAAGGCATTTCATTCATCTGGTGACTGTCAGGCTGCAAGAGCACCAGGGTGCTCTCCCCCTACATCCCCTCCCTCAAAGCAGAGATAAGAGCGCAGCTATTTTAAAAGCAGGAGGTGAGATGAAAGCACTCACTTTAGTTAGGATGCTGCTGCCATTCCATAATTAACTTCACCTAAATTTTCAAAGGAAGAAAAAAAAAAAGCCATCCAAAAATCATTTTGAATCACTCTCTCGCCCACGTTAGCCATCTTGTTCTTGATATCAATATCAAGAAAAGAAAGTGGGGACTTATTTTATTTTTTTAATAATATTACCCTTCAAAGCACTATCTTGAGCTAATTTTCCAATTGCCAGCATGAAAGGCAGCCAGGTCACGCTCTTCTCTCTGCAGTTCCTTGTATCACTTTGGGCTACCTATAAACTCAGGGTCAAAATGACATTTCTCCCTCCTACCTCCTCCTCCTTCTTTCCCCAGTTCCATAAAGCAGAAAATGTTGGTGCCAGCCACCTGACAAAGTGTTCCTTCATGGCCTGTAGTAACCTGTGGCCCTCCCCTCCCTACACAGTAATTCCAGTGTGCATCTTTAAACCAGCGTTATTTACAGCAGCTCATTTCCAGTACATGCCCCCAGCTCCCTTCTGGAGTCCACATATTTGTTAAGCTACAACCTTCCTTTGTGGAAACCTACAGAAATACCTACTCTAGGTTAAGACCCAGCCTGGAATCTTATTCTAGAGCAAAATCCTCCACCAGGTGAAAAGCTATACAGAGTAACTGTTTCAAGGACTGCAGAAATAATAGGGCTAACAAATACCTAGAACACAGAAGATAAGGAATTCAAACACTTGTTCATGTTTTTTTGATCACTGCAAGAATTTTTTGCAAAAAGTAAAAGAAGAAACAGTTACCTGCATGTCCAGACTTACGTCTTTTTTTTTTTTTTTCTCCTTAAATCTGCAAAAAATCTTCTGTTAAATGGAATGGATTTAAAAGATTTCAAATACATGGATAAGACAACACTATGCAGTGGTCAGGAAGCTGGATCTTGGAAGATGCAGGTTCTGTTACTCCTGAAACTCATTTTGATGTCTCTCCCTGTCTCAGGTGTCTCTACGTAAAAAACTGCAAATCTTCCTCCCATCCCTGCAATGGATAAAAAGGAAGAGACAGTGATTAGTTGCTTGAGAAACATGACTTAAACAAAGCAGCCAAATGATTTCCATGTAGCTTCCTGAAGGAAGCTGACAATTGGTCTAGAATGATTTTCACATATTTCTGGTATCAGACAGACTAATTCATGCTACCAAACCTGAAACAACCATTTCTTTCTCCTGTGAGTGCTGCACTTGCAGCTCTGCTCAGGGTCACGGTGCAGAAATTTCTAACCCTGACCCGCAGCCAGCTCCTAGACTGGCCTTCTGATGAAAATCTGCTGCATGTCTCAGATTCACAGGTTTGCTGCTTTTTTTTCCCCTGTAGAAGCTCAGGCACAATTTTATGCAATTCATGTCTTAACCAGCCTATCTAACATGACACTTTGCAAGCAGATATGTAAGCCAGCTCTTTTATTTCTGAAGCAAAGCACTCTACAAATCCACTTCGGGTAATTCATTGTTTCTGCTAACTCCTCTGCTCTGCACAGACTGCCAAGAGAGAACAATAAATACAGCAACAGATGCATGGAGAATTTTTGCTCTTGACTATGCATCATATTTGAGTAAACAGAAATTAGCAAAAGAGCAGTCAAGTATCGACCATACTTCCTCAGTCTGCAAATTCACTCATTGTGCAGCACTTAAACATTTCTTATTCAGGTACAAGAGCTGGAACACGCAAGAAATCTCCACAGCAGTTATATGTATACATTAAACAGCCAACCTTACTGTCCTCCCCTTACCCCACACCTCTGTGAGATAGAGCTACTTTGGATGCAGTGTTGGGTGAGGAGCATCTGGAGCATTTTCTAAAATAACTCTGTCACAAACAAATGAGAAGAAAAATCTAGTCTGTCAAACACAACATCGTACTTCTTCATCACTGTGCCACAACAGGACTTGCATCTGTCAAGGAAATAACAGGTGTTCCAAAAAAATGTAAGAGACTCAGATTCATCCAGTCAAATTGATGCTGCCAGGGTGCTCCTGGAGAAGTGAGAGGTTTGGGTGACGCCGAGCTGCTACTCCTGTTGTTCCCACACAAGTGAAGGTTATTGTACTTTTGTGCTGAAAAATGACAGTGGTTTAAATGTGAAGGAGTTACAGGCTGTGGTATCAAATAATGAGAGACGAAAGGTTTTACCTCAGGGTAAGTGATAGGAATTAATCTTAGGTAAGACAAGACTAGGAAGAAAAAGAAAAAGCCACCTGTCTGTTGGGAAGCATCTAGGAAGTGATGATCCCAAATCAATTCTCAGTGAATGGGGGTCTTCTGCACGGGATCCAGCATCAAAGCAACTGCACCTACTGAAACACTGTGCACCCATTCCCACAGAAATACTAGGGGTCAGATCAGCCCCAAAACTGCTCTACCTCTTCTTCTCCAGTGGTCCCTGTAATAAACCTGTAAGGAATACTGTTGGGATTTTGGGAAGCAGCGAATCATGTTTCAATTTATCTATTCACAGTGCATTTGGCAGACAAAGAGAAAAGTTAATTCCCTAGAGAGATCAATCCAGTACTTTTTCCAAAGTGCTTTAAGCAATATACATACCCTCAACTTTGCTTTGAAAAGCAAAGAAGAGCTGTGAATTTTCACATGAAGATGTCTTTGCTTCAATTAGTAACAGCACATCATTTTGGACTACAGCTCCCCAAACAGTGAAAAACAGCTTAGTTCTCTCTCCAACAGACAACTGAGGCTGACTGATTAACAAACTGCTTGCAAACCAGCAGGAAAAGATGCTGCACTCAGAAATCTCTGCTGCCTATTTAATTTTTAAGGTGTAAAAACTAGGATCTTTAAACAAATCAAAGCAGAGAAAATAAAAAAGCTTAATTAGGAAGCTTAGCTAGGGAGTATGGTATTTATTATCAACATTTCTCAAGCACAGCTCTTGCTGGGATGTGACTGAATGAGCCAGCTCTGAGACCCCAGTATTCCCTCCCCTGCAGAGAGTCCATTGTGGCAGCCTCAACAGCTCTGCCTCCCTTGTGCCGCTGGTGTGAATTCTGGATCCACAGCTATTTTGGGGCAGTTTGCCAGCGCCAAGCAAAGATTTCCATCTGAGAATCTGAGTGAGGGCATGTGATTTAATTAACGAGGATAACAATAAAACTGGCATGCCTTTGTGAAGGTAGCAAGTGGAGAAGAATCATGAAGTGGAGTACGCCAACCTCTGTATACTTACAGAGATTCAACTATTTAGACGTAACACTTGAATTAGTTCTCCTCAGTCTGGGAAAATAACTTTATAACATCGGGGTACTTCTTACAGTAATCCTTTGAGTGACATGACTTTGACAAGAAGTGGGTCTGGACTTTGTGGGGCTGGGTGGTTGCCCTGATAGTGGTGGTGCCTGCATGAGGCATCTGTCGGGGGCAGAGTCCTGGCTCGGACCGCAGCCAGGCACCGCAGCCAGGCACGCTGCCTCCACGGAGCACCTCCCCTTGAATCTGGCTCACGCATCCGGCACGTGGATCACAGACCCGGAGATAAACAGGGACACTGTGCTGGGAACACGAGTGGTGGGGAAGTCGCAGGCACAGAGGGGGAGGTAGAGGCTAATGCTGAGGGCCCCTTAGCTCTGTGGGTAAATCCATATACAGCAGACAGCAGAGACCACCAACCCCTGCTGCGGCCTCTACAGCTTTGCAACAAAGCAGACAACAAAACTGGTTCAGAGGCCTTGTCTTTGATAGCACAAACAGGATGGCAAAATGAGAAATTATGAAATTAAGCAGTTTTCATTTGTATATATATGGAGATGTACGGATCAATAGATTTTTATACACACAGGTACATGTGAATTTCCAGTATCACTTTGTTTTAAAAATATATTTAAAACCCACAAAGAGTTAACAAAACTTAACATGGAGTGCAATAGAAGTTGTAAAAAGCCTCATGTAGGAGCTTATAAAACTAGAACAACTGAGCCTTTATGAGACAGGGGACATGCTCACTTGTGAACAGTATTAAAACACCGATTTTATTCAGGAATACAGAATACATTTTTTAAGATTTCCAGTTTACAAAAGTTTAAGACAAGGTTGGCTTTCAACATACAACCTCCCTTAAAGCATTTAAATAACCTCTCCATTTCAAGTTGACAAAACCCCTCAAATTAGAAAAAAAAAAAAACCAAAACAAACAAACAAACAAAAGACAAATGAAGGCCACATTCTTGTACTGGGATAACCCAGCACAGTATTGAAATTCTTCTTGCAGTCCATATTTTAGTCCATGGGTGTAATATAACCTTGTGTTAATAAAAAGATATTGCAGATCTAGTAAGAACTGCAAGAAAAGCCCGTCTTACCATTTTAGTTCCAGGCATTATATGCAAAGTAGCTTCCAAGAAGGAACAGTTAAAAACAGTACTTGTCATTTGATTACCACATTAAAAATACAGCATTAAACTTTTTCTTCATTTATACAATTTTAAATATTCATTGAAAACCAGAATCAGTGTCCCTCCATCCTTTTCATCGTTAATAGTTTTTCTTATCTACTAAAACCATTTGTCTTTGCTAAGATGTCTAAAAGTAAAGAGCCCAAGATTAACAAGCTGCAGCATTAATTAAAGTGAGAGTCATCTCCTTCCTTCACTCAGTTGCTAAATCTATCACAAGGGCCCTTTTAGCTGTATCAAAGTGAAGTGGTGTAAATAAAACTGATTTGGCTTGAAAGCAGAGGAAGAAGGAATGCAGAGTTATTAAAAAATTGCAATGCAGTCAGTGTTGTTGTGTATGTCACTGCAGACAAGAGCCAAGAATATTATTCACAGGCTCTCTTTTTAAAGCATTAGTGCAAGTTTTCCATTTCCAATACCAGAGAGGTAAATGGTAGTTTGCCTTACAAGGAACTTCAAATTACTATCAAGCAGAATCACTAATGGCTTAATTTTAAATACACAGCAGAGTGTATTTCAGCAGAGGTTCCAGATACTCAAAGCTCCTACATTTTATTTGTTTATTTTTAAATGACCTTCTTTCCAACATGCCTTCATTTACCTCAAGTAGTCATTTCTTCAAACTCTTTTGTTCAAATATATTAATAGCTGCACTGAGAACTACTCAATACAGTGGTCACCATTCAGTACAGATGTGGAAACAGAATTTGGCTCTGGAAGAAAACTTTAATTGATTTTACTTTTGTAAGAATGAGTCTTTGAAATAACATCCATTTGTTTAAATATGAAGTAGAAAGGAAAGCTCTTGGATGACTAACATCAAACTAAAAGGTTAAGAACAATTGCAAACAATAGGATGATCAATCCCAATTCTACCTGCACCAAAAGGAAACCCTTCCATGTGGTACTGGATGAACACCGAACTTCAGCCTTACAAGCTGCAGGATTTTCAATGAAATATTTAATTTCATCAGCACATTTCCCAAAGATCCCACTGAATAATGCAGCGTAATGCTGTATTAACACACTAGAAGTGACACATCATAAACAATTTCTGTGTGATACTACAGCAAGTTCAAAAGAAACCAGCCTAGCAAACCTGTTCTACAAACCAGAAAGCTGGAGTAAGACGAGCTACCCCAAGTTTAGCATGCCTTTTTGAACAAGATACTGAATTGCTGCAGTTCTCAAAGTTCAGTGGTCCCCACTAATAACAATGTAGAGGAAGACAAGACTTGTTGCTCTTTTTGGATCTCTACATAACGATATGTAACAACAACCAGAAATGCAGGTAACAGTTTTTCCAATTAACATTCAAACGGAAAGGCACAATCTCCTTTTAAGTTGTGTTCTCAAAACTAGAAGATTCCTATACAAAGATAAATACACCCTTAGCTGGAAGGGAAAATATCACACCATTACGAATGTTTTTTCCTTTTTTTTTGCAACGTCCAAATGGATTATCTTAATGCAAAAGTTACATGAATATATACATCCTGAAAGAGTATCTTTTTTTTAATATATATATATATATATATATATATGTACATATATGACAGGGACTGACACAGAAGACAGAAGAAATAGGCTATATTCACTCTTTTCCTACTTCTTAGCAATGCAAGGCAATATTTTTCAGATGCCATAGGCACCCAGGATTTGGGTTGTGCACCCTCGGGTGTCTCGGAATACACACAGTGAAATGCAATCCCCTGAGGAAGGCTTGTTTGAGGGATACTGGACACAATGATTTCGTTTCACTAATACAGCTTTAGGCAACTTTAAAATTAAAAAGATACCTAATTACAAGGAAACTACTGCAAACTCTTCAATGGTATGTTTTCAAGACCAATAAAAAATTTCTGAAACTGCAATAGAAAGCCATTAAGGTTAATTCTGATACAGCATAACATAGCTCTCTTAGAGAGGCCAAGCAGAACCTTAATGAAAGGCAAGAGGGACAGCAGGGTCCAGTGATCACAGGATATGTCCCTGCACCCACCTGTACTATTAACTCATTCACATACCTGAGTCTGATCTACGTGTAAAATAAAGAATAACTGTCTGCTCTGTGCAATGACAACAGTCTGCCTATGACCTTGGTCAGTCAGTAATAAAGCTAAATCCTGCTTTGTGCAAGACAGCATAATTACATTGCTTGAGTTCTTTCTCAGCAAGAACAAAATCTGACCCACTCTTGTACATGACTTTGCAAGGACCTAGGAGCATCTTCACCAGTGCACTTCACCACAGGCTGCCTACGCCTGTAATGAAAGCTGCCCTTAAACTGCTTCCAAAGTCAGGCCAGCATTAAAATTCTCCAGGACTCCCCACCATGTCCTCAGTCCTGGAATGACCTGTGCATGTAAATCTGTCTGGTCCCTGCCTCCTGCAAATCGTGGCAATAGACTCCAGAGCTGGAAAGGAAAAAAAAAACAACCCCCTCCACCCCGCCCACTAAAAATTCAGGTGTATTTATGGGAACCAAGATCGAAGTTGAGTTGTTCCCTTACCTACACTCCAAATTCTTGGGTTCTGAGCATGTAACCTTTGGGCAAAAGATTCTACCTTACAAAGATGGGGAGGAAGAAAGCAGAAGGTCTGGGCAGTCAGCTTCTTTCACTTCCTTTAAACAGCAAGGTCTATTTAATGACACCATTCTTTTACACAGAAAGAGTGGGAAATGTGGGATAGACAAATATAAATTATTTTTCAAGGCAAATTTCTCCCTAGACAAGAGGAAGACACTGCACTGTTTTCTGTATACTGAGCACAAGTACAGCATTGCAGTGGCATTTAAATTCACAGCTTCTTCTCTTTTGCCACTCTGAATACCTTTACCTCAGAGGTGCTTTCACATGGGTTATTCAACAAGGTGCACTGAAACATATCTGACAGGACACCATTACAAGACTTAGGACAGAACAGACATAAATAATTCTGGTTTTCTGCAGAAGTTAGAAATTCAACCAAATGAATGTGAATAATGTAAACTCTGTAAAAACTGATGAGTTTATCAAAACCAAAACTTCGACAGTTTAGAGTTCTTGTGGTGCAGTAGAACTAAACCCAAGTGATACCTATGTACATACCTACGCACAGTATTACACACGTGTATCCATGCATGCACACACACATTCTGTAGATGGGATGGCAAGCCCAGCACCTTTCACTGCATAACCTGCTTTCAGGGATTTTACAAATATAACAAACTAGTCTTTGACATTAAAGCTTTCTGTGCTGGGTGTTTGCCTCACACCAGTTTTGATGTTGAAGATTTTGCTGGAACAATTCGGAGTTTTGTTTTGTTGTTTAGTTGTGGGGGTTTTTTTAAGAGAGAACACATGGAGTAATGTTTTGCCACACAGGAAAAGAAGTCTTGCTCTGTTTTTTTAAGAAGCTCCAGTGCCTCCGTACTCAGCCTTGACATTTCATAGATAAGCCAACCTTTGCGGTGTTGCTGAGACAACTCATGCAAATTTGGCCTAGATACTGGCATCTGGGAAAAAAACCCTTGCTTATTTAGAGTTGTTGCATCCTCACGAGCTTAAAACTCCTTCACAGTGAGAATGTTCCAGGGCACGCAGAGATGGGTCAAGTAGGAGCTTTTCTGCAATTTGGGCACTGCCAGGTGACTGGCATTGGGCACCAGACCTCCCAGCAGAATGACTGACTCTCCTGTGCTTCAGTGACCACCAGTTGGCACCACACAGTAAGAAGAAACAGCTCCCAAGTCGACAGGATGGAAGCCACTCTGAAAACTAAAGAGTCCTTCTGGTAGAGCTCTTGTATGCAACTTCTGTAAATATTATACACACATACATATACATTCATATAAAGTCAGCAGTCCAATAAATACATTACATCAGTTCTTTTGACAAAGCACTGATGTTTCTCTTGCTTGTCTGAACCAGAACTTGCTCACAGAAATACTGTGGAGAACTGATGTGACTCCAGGTTTAGCCCTCCCTGCTCTGCCTTTGATGAGCCCAAAATGCTGAATTCAATTATTAACTCAGTGTGAATTCAAACCAAGTCATCATTCAGGCACACGTACCCCTGAAACCTGTTAGCCGCAGCACATGAACCCACACAGACACAGTGGCCTTACTGCCATCCCAACTACTGGAGCAGTTACACTTCTCTTTCAGCAATGTGGCTGACCAGAGGATCACTCTGATCTACTGTCCTCTCCAGAAGAGTTCTGTGCCCATCCATTCTGCCATGGACATCTCTCGCCCAGCTGTCAGATGTGCCCACAGGACTTTCTGCTGTGGGGGTGTCTGTGCTGGCCAAGCTTCCTGACCGAGAGCGGTAAGGAGGAAGGTCTGGCTGATTAGGGCATTCAGATTCGGAACAATAAGGTGGTGGAGGAAGGTCAAACCAAGGTGGTCTACTGTAAGACACAGAGTAAGAATTTACTGAAAACAGTGGGACAGAAGATAGTACACAGTATTCCAATGATGAAAAAAATCAAACAGTACTTCTTAGCTTTTCAATTATGACACGTATCAAGTGATCTCAGACCTGCTCACATTATTCAGGTAATTTCAGAATATCCACACCACCACTGAGAAGCAAGGTTTCTGGCCAAGGTGCAACATAGTAATTACAACCTGTTTAACAATCCCCATGCTGACTTAGATGGCTATGGACTTCTAACAAAGCTGGCTCAAAGACAGCTGTGCAAGAGGTAAAAAACTTTTCCGTTTAACATTTACACCAGAGAAAACACTTTAAAAGAAATTACATTAAGGAGTGAATTTACACCTATAGATGATGACGTGGACAGAAGAAAGGTCCAAGGAAACCTCCACTAAGTGACAGATATTAATGGCTTACAGTCTACAAATAAATAACAAACTGAATTCTCCACACTGACAGATCACTTTGGCTGTTGTGAGATCACATGCAGAGCACCTGTTAAGTAGGCACAGGCGAGATGAGTACTGCGTTCAGGAAAACTGTCCTGTGGTTCTGAGAGCGAGCAAGTAAAGGGACTGAAGGGCTGAGCAGATTGATAATAGGCCCTGGGACCAATTAGCTCCAGAATTGCTGATGGTTTTATCAGCTCAGGTGAGACATGATTACAATCTAGACATCTGCTCATTTGGTTGTCCTTAATAATGAAAAGATATCATTATTATGAAAGTCAACATTAAGAGAAGGGATCTGCAGCCAAAAGCAGCAGAGAATAGGAATTTACTATTATTCTTAAATCCCACAGTTTGTACTAAAAATACCAACAGGGTGATAGGGAACAATCTGAATTGTTGAAGTTTGTACCATATCCTTTTTATGTAGAGGGGATTTCTGTTTACAAGTTGTGTTTGAAAAGACTTTACAGACAGAGGTTAAAATGAAGGTTGATTATCTACAAATAAAATCAGTGTCATAACTACATAATTACAAAAGCATCATAAACAAGCCACACCCACACCAAACGTCAAAGCACTTTCAGCTATTTAAATTAAGAAGAGTTCTTTCCATTCCAGAGTTCTGTTCTTTTCTGTAAAGCAGTTCAGAGCAGAAGAATGATACAATTTCTTTATACAAGAATTGAAGAACTCTCTCACCTTTATATACTTACTATAAATTAACAGGGTAATGTTTTTTCAATGCTATGACCTACAATTTACCTGCATTTTTTTGGTGGAACACCAAATTCAGTTTTCACATTTTGATTCTAGACTGGCACAGGATATCACTACTAGACAAGTGATACATTCTCCTGCCATTCTCAAAATCTTACTACAACATATGCTAGGAGAACACGACTTGAGTTTGCCTCAAATCCCTTTAATACCAGTAACAGTAAAGGGACCTGAGGACCATGAATTCTTCATATGCAGAAGGAGCACAGATTTACTGAAATGTGACCCTGTGCAGGCAACAGAAGTGCAACACTGGACTTTTGTCAAAAGCAGCAGTAAGTGGGGAGCAGCAGCACAGATTACCAGAGCTCCCACCAGCAGAGCAATGCTCTGGTGAGCCCAGAGCCAGCTCCTGAACGTACCTTTGGTCGAGCACGGCCTCTGAATAGGACGGGGGGGAGTCCAGGTCCAGCGGCCTGTGGTAGGGCTGGCTGGCCACGTACTGGATGCCGTTGTTGACGTTGTAGGTGACGCTGCAGTGGTGCGGGTGGTCGAGGACCACCAGGCGGGACAGCAGCACGGGGTGCTGCAGGCGATGCACCGGCAGCGTCATCAGGTTGTTGCGCTTGCGCTGGTGGTGCAGCACCAAAGCCAGAAAGGCCACCACGAGGACGAAGATGACAGAGCTGCCAATGATGGCGTAGGTAATACTTGGGTAGTAAAGCAGCTGATTTTCGGAGGTCACGTAATCTTGGCCGCTCCCTGCCTCTGCAGGACAAAAGGAAAAAGGAAGCTTGAGACTGGTTTCAATATAAAACTGCTTTTAATGTGTTTTCTGTTAACACATTTTGTGACAAAAGAAAGATTTCCTTTTTCCTTCAGACTGTGAAAAATGAGCTTATTAAAAGCACATACATGCAAATTGGAGATTGGCAGAGTATCCCTCAGCCCATCCTCGTCTGCAGTAGTGCCAGCACATAAACTACTAGGGAGAGACAAGCTGAGAAAGAGGAAAATACACACCATAGTAGGAAGCATGAGCATTATCATGGGAGTATCTCCCCCACCTGGTACCTATCAGTCATAACTTTTGTTTCCAGAGGTGAGGCACTCAGTCCCAAGCCATAACCACAATACCTCAGCTGCACCTGGCAAAGCTGACTAGAATAAGAGATGCAGAAGGCCCCAATACTTAATTTTTTTTTTACTTTACATTCCCCTGACACCATTTAAACCCCATGTTCACAAGGTCATGCAGCCATTGAGCAATATTTTTTTGGGCAGGAATTTCTCTTTCTGTGCAGTCTGTAATTCGCTATAGCCTCAAACAGGCTATTCCGACATTCATCTACCTCAAGAAAAACATGAGGCTGAGTAAAAACCAAACCAAATCAAACAAACAGAACCCCAAATCCACACAATTACAAGAGATCCATCCCAATTCTTAATTTCCTACTGCAGAAGGCTGGCACAGTAAGTCATGGCACAGGATTTTCCTTTCTTTTCCCTATGAACCAAAACTGCTTTTTAGTCATTCAGAATTGCAACAGAGCCACTAACGTATTTCTCTAACAATAGATAATGAAATATACACTGACTGTGCCCAGCATAATGGAAGAGCTTTACTCAAGCACCCATTATTTTCACCAAGATGCTTTAGTATCTCTCTCAATATTTGATTTTGGTAGTTCACTTCCATGGTCAAAAACCAAACCACAATTTCTGGCATCACTAAAAATAGCCTCTGCATTTGTTACTAAGATAATACAACATAAAATAGCTAATCCTTTAAACATCTCCATTTTAAAGCATCAATACTTCCATAAGAAGAGAGGAGATGGAAAAAAAAAAAAGACTGTATCAGAACAAAGAAAACATGATGTCTTCACTGTGAGAACAGTGAGGCACTGGAACAGGTTGCCCAGAGAAGCTGTGGATGCCCCATCCCTGGAAGTGTTTAAGGCCAGGCTGGCTGGGGCTTCGATGTGCCCCTGATCACAGCAGGGGAGTGGAACAAGATGGTCTTTATGGTCCATTTAACCCAAACCATTCTGGAATTATTGGTCCTGCTACCATGAAAACTACCACTCAGATAGAGCTGTTCTACTGATGATGCCACTACAACCACAGAGCAGAGCCTTGCAGGCCAGCCACAAGCCACAGACTTTTCCTGATGCTTAGTGTAACACCTTAGTGTAACACCTCAGGGAGGATCTTTGCTAACTTTATTTCCCCATACAACTGTGCTACAGAAAGCAGAAATCAGTTTCCAGTCAACACTGGGTCTCTGGCTCACTCAGCAAAGCGAACCAAGTCTGCATGAGGAACGTAAATGAAAGCAGAAGGAAGGGAAGGAATTGACATGCATTAGTAATTTTAATTACAGCTCATCACATATTACTCTGGCTCCTTTAACAGACTCCCTAAATTCAACAGCTGAGAAACGAATTCATGTCACATATCACAGAGGCCAGTGCAGGGAATATAATGACAAGCAGATAATTTTTATGCAAACATCAAGACGTTTATTTGCAAGGACTGACCCACAGATGAACACTACTACCTGCAGCAAGTGCAAGGAAGGTAAATCTATTATGACATCCCAGTAAAATACCACAAGACTCTCATTCAGCTTAGGTCACTGGTTACAGTGCATTGGCATAAGGCTGAAAACAAGATGCCTTTGCAGACCTGATGAGACCTAATTAGTTACCATGGGGTCATTCTGCAGCAGCACACTCCCTTCTTTGTATAATCTCCATCTTACTAAAAGGGAAGAAAAATGAGAAGTGAAGTATCCATCAACTTTTTTCCTCAAACTTTTAAAGTTATCCACCTGTTCAGGATGGCATCTTCTAGGTCCTACAAGAGTCAGTTCTATAAATCCAAACAGGTTAACAAGACTGCTGAAGCAAAACTACTTTGTCAAAAGTCAGATTGGATCTGATGACCAGCTTTAGGACAGTATGAAACAAAACATCTCTTACCTGGTTTTACAATCCTTTTCATACAACAACCATAGACATATCTTGCAGAGATTTGGGATAACTTTGGAGTTAATGTCCTGTTTTGGGCATCTGGGATTACTGTGGCTAATGAAACATCATTTATTTACCTGTAACTCTATTCCTTTTCAGGTGTTTAGATCGGTTTCTTGTATTCCCATTTAACTCACTGACTCTTTGAAACCCAGAGCAATCTAAGGGGTTGCCTACAGATCTGTGTAGAGGTTTCTGAACCAGAAGTAGAGCCATGAGGGTGCTGTTTTCAACAGTGCTGTCTGGTGCAACCTTTGAACCAGACAACACAGCAATATTGTATTTCGGATTGGAATTAGCATCTCCATCAGTTCAGCTAATTCTAGCCCACGTGTCTCTAACATGAAGCAGCACAGAGGAGTACAGATATATCCTGTGAAGAGGAGAGAATCTGGTTCATTTGTCAAGTGCTCTTTCTTGCACCCCAGGCAGTGTTGAGGATTTGCACAGAGACATCCCCCCATGCAAATAATCCAGCTCCTTAAACATGCACAGTCTTTACACTTGTCCAGGAACAGACGATATCTGAGATGGAGTTCCAACTCGAAAGATTCAGCTATCTTTGAAACTAAGTCTTCTTTCACCACAATAATAACCTTATTCTTGCCTTATAGGTGGGTTTTCTTGGCCAAGAAGACATAATCTTAAGGTCTCTTAGCAAACCATGCTCACAAGTGAAGTCCAGTGGCATTTCACTTTGCCTGTGATATAATTTATTCCACAAAAGACCAGCTTGTACCTAACCTCTCTTTTCTAGCAAGGTCAGTAAATCCAAACCTGCGAAAGATGAAAGTGACATTACCTGAGCCTATCAACACTGCTTGGCTTGCAGTCCTAGAGAGGTGAACTGCCCTTAATGGTCTTCAAAAGTAACTCTTTGGCAAGAAAACTGCTCTATGGCACAGCTAAAACAAAAGCAGAAGAACTATGAGGCAGTTTTGCATACAGGAGACTTTTTACATCATCTTTTTGCTTCATCTTCCTATATACCTGATGATGTTGAAATGAGTAACTTCTTAGAACACCTTGATAACATTCTGGGTTTTGTAGAGCCTGGTGAATACTCAGAGGTGTGGAAGGGAATAAGGGGTACTGAACTGAGACTGCCTGATGAATCTCTACCCATTTTGCACATGGGAGAAGGTGAGATAGAACACCTGAAAACTCTCAGTTGGACATGCATGACTACTTAAGGAAACAAAATCCATTACTCTTTTAGCTCTGCTCTAATAACTTTCAGCAAATGTTTACACATCACAGAAGTCATTGAACTGAATTTCTTGGTAATTCAGTTATCCTCTCCCAGGAGAAGCACATATTATCCAGGTAGGTTTAAAAAGTTCTGTCTGCTCTGCTACTAAGTGCAAATTCATGAAAAAGAGTGAGTGGGCAAGGAAATTTAATTTAAATTCATGGAGTATTTATTATTTCGTGCTTTTTTTCCCCTTAAGAAGATCCATTTGCTGTCATGCCACATATAAACAGTTTATCAATGCTGCTTATGCCTACTAAACCCTAGTATCTGGGAAATGTTGAATTCACAGATTAGAGATTTTTGGAGTGTAAAAAGCCTTTTGAATAATTTAGGAAAATACTGATAAAGGAAACATACCGGCTTGTGCTCAGAGGTCTATTTTGTTGACTGTGAACAAATTTGCTGTCTCAAAGTTTAAAAAAAGATCTGAGAGTAACTGCATTAAGTCTGCCAGACATAGGGATGAGAGGCTATTATTTTATCTTTCACAATCCTCTGCTCAAGCCTGGCTTTTCACAGTTCATTGGAAAAAAAAGCTTTTGAAATACATAATCTGAGCAGACATCTGTAGCCTTAATGAGCAGGAGTCACGGTCCATCTCCAACAAAGATGCTACTGTAACAACACATTTAAATTCCAACTGGTTAAATGCAGAGCTGCAGCTTGGGAGGTTAAAGACAACAAAAATCAAATGCAGACAGGCAGAGCCTTTGCATGTTATTCACTTTCTGTATTTGGAGTTCTTAGGGCATCCAGCTAAGTCTCCCAAAACTCTTATTAAATTTCTCATCCTTGATGATTTTATGTGCTACTAAAACAAGCCTTAACATAGATTTTATGCACTGAATTCTCAAAATATTCTTTGTTCTAGTGATGTTTTTCTGAGTTATCTTTTTTCCCTATTGCCCTTTTTAGTGTTACAAACAAGATCTCTCTCAGACAACACAGCACCTTGACCTCATGAAGTCTCATGCTAGGTTACCATTGTTCCCCTCCTGAACAGCTTCACAGTTCCCACAGACACCGGAGACAAGGATTTGTTTTCAACTGCATTCAAAGCATGTTTTGGCCCTGCTATGGCTTTCTCTGTTTCAGGCACAGAAGAGAGATTCACTAATGGAGGTGTTACACATACTAAACAGACCTTATCTACGGGAATTGGCCAGAGGAATACAGTATGATTACATCTTTGCTTAACAGGTACTTGGTAAATGGATAAGATTTCTGGGAAAGCACCAGGATGAAGTTTTTTCCAGGTATATCTATAACAGTGATGGCTTCACAGATTATAGACAACTGGTATCTGCACAGCTGTCCTGGCTTCAGATGGCATTAAGTTATCCTGTGTTTAACTCCCTGCTAATCACGAGTGTCCCTAATACCCATAGACCAGAACCACAGAAATCAGAATAGCCCTCGATCTAAGAAGCTAGAGCAAAGAGTAGATCTATTCCCAGCTCTTGAAGTTACCCATCAGGTAATTTTCTCCACCTCTGCCTGGCTCCTTGCCCAGCTATCCCCACCTGAAAACTAGACAGTCATGTTCTCATGTTCTCAGGATGCTCTCCCAAGCTTTTTCATACTGACAGGAGCTACATTTTCCTCAAAAGTCGACATGTTTCTAATATCAATCAGAGGTCTTAAATACCACCGGATGCTCTGTCTTTACCTATTCTTTCACATGACTGGAAAGACAGTCATGACCTTGCCTGCACAAACACAGTAGGACCTCTTGATATGAAGAACTTGTCAGCTGCACATAAATATGTATATATATGTATTTTTTTTTTACATCACTATTAGAGTAACAACTTGAGCCCTGAGCAATGAAACAGGATTTCTCTGTATAATGCACTTTAGAGGTTCTGAGCAAAACAACAGCTATTGTTCCCAAGAATGTAAAGCTAAGTGTAAGACTTGGAACTATATATAGTTATACAAGTAGCCAACAAGACACAGATAAACCTCAGGACAGCAGCAGTCAGCAGAATTAGAAGCAGTGCCAGCATGTCTCATTCAGTGCATCAGAATGAGTACATTACCAGTGCCTTCCTCCCCAGACTTAAATCCTCATCCTGACCACGTGCTACAAGAGCTGTGCTTTCAAGTCCTTGCAGCTGCTCTAAAAGAGCAGCTGAGTCAGCCTGAAGATCAAGAGCCTCACCTCTCACATGCCATCCTTTTTTATCTTCTGCAGGGTAGGATAATTACTCCATGCACTTCACACACATAAAGAAAAGAAAAGCAGCAAACTGAGCAAATAAGTAGAGAACTAAGAAATACTTAGCAGTAGTCATGGTAACTAAAGTTCTAAAATTAACTTGGCAGCAATGTAAAAACCTGCAAAGCCGAAACTTGCCATAAAGCACAGAAACAGGTCCAGACTTGGCAGCTGGATGGAGCCCAAGGAGGAAATTAAAGTGTTGCTCAAATGTAATTCAGGATTACTCCAGCACAGATCTATGCAGCACTTCCTGGATACATGATAGGATAGGGGTGTACTTTGATTAAATCATAGCCAGTACAAAAACCAGGCCCAAAAGCAGGGGTAGAACATAAAAAGGAAGAACTTTGTCCTAAAACCGTTCTCTAAACGAGTGGTTCAGTTACTTCTGTTAGTCTCCTCTTTCTCCTTTGTAAATGGACAGTCACCATCAAGGAGGCTACCACAAAATTAGCTACTATAGAGTTCTTGTAACATTTTACGACATGACCATGCCACTCAGGAAGAGTCTGCGGTATTGAAAGCTTTAGGGGCTTGTGCTACTATTGGCCCCTCCCACGTACTAAATTAAGCCTGCTCTGCAGAAGGAAAACCTCCTGGCAATTGTAGGCCAGTTAGCCTGACCTCGGTACCTGGTAAGGTAATGGAGCAGTTCATACTGAGTGCCGTCATGCAGCACTTGCGTGGCCAGGGTAGCAGACCCAGCCAGCACGGGTTTAGGAGGGGTAGGTTGTTTTTAACCAACCTGGTCTCCTTTTATGACCGAGTGACCCGCCTGGCGGATGCAGGAAAGCCTGTGGATGTCTATTTGGACTTCAGCAAGGCCTTTGACACGGTCTCCCACAGCATCCTCCTGGAAAAGCTGGCAGCCCATGGCTTGGACAGGAGCACTCCTTGCTGGATTAAGAACTGGTTGGATGGCCAGCCCCAGAGAGTGGTGGTGAACGGTGCCGCATCCAGCTGGCAGCCAGTGAGTAGTGGAGTCCCTCAGGGGTCTGTGCTGGGGCCAGTTCTGTTTAATATTTTCATTGATGACATGGATGAAGGTGTTGAGTCCGTCATTAGTAAATTTGCAGGTGACACTAAGCTGGGAGCATGTGTTGATCTGTTGGAAGGTAGGAAGGCTCTGCAAAGAGACCTAAAATGGTTGGATGGATGGGCAGAGTCCAATAGGATGAAATTCACTAAGTCCAAGTGCTGAGTCCTGTATTTTGGCCACAAAAACGCCCTGCAACGTTATCGCCTGGGGACGGTGTGGCTGGAGAGCACCCAGGCAGAAAAGGGCCTGGGGGTACTGGTTGACAGCCGACTGAACATGAGCCAGCAGTGTGCCCAGGGGGCCAAGAAGGCCAAGAGCATCCTGGCCTGCATCAGGAACAGCGTGGCCAGCAGGACCAGGGAGGTCATTCTCCCCCTGTACTCGGCACTGGTGAGGGCGCACCTCGAGTGCTGTGTCCAGTTCTGGGCCCCTCAGTTCAGGAAGGATGTTGAGATGCTTGAGTGAGTCCAGAGGAGGCAACAAGGCTGGTGAGGGGCTGGGAGCACAAGCCCTGTGAGGAACGACTGAGGGAGCTGGGATTGTTTAGCCTGGAGAAAAGGAGACTCAGAGGTGACCTTATCACTGTCTACAACTTTCTGAAAGGTGGCTGCAGTCAGGTGGGGGTTGGTCTCTTTCTCCAGGCAGCAACTGGCAGAAACAGAGCACACAGCCTCAAACTGCGCCAAGGGAAATTTAGGTTGGATATCAGAAAAACGTTTTTCATGGAAAGGATAATAAAGTACCAGAATGATCTGCCCAGGGAGGTGGTTCAGTCACCATCCCTGGATGTGTTTAAAGAAAGACTGGATGTGGCACTCAGGGCCATGGTCTCATTGAGGTGTTGGGGCATCGGTTGGACTCAATGATCTTAGAGGTCTCTTCCAACCCAGTCTTTCTGTGATTCCTGTGATCTCAAGCTGTACCCACCAGAAGGCTCTTTGGTAGACCAAGCTTATAAAATAAATCAAGAATGTGCTTCAAAGAAAGAAAAACAGTGTTATCTTCATAGCATAAACATGCTCTGGTGTTCTTGCTGAGACACAGGACAGCTACACACCTCCCAGGCTCTGGCTCCAGTTCAAGCCAGGTGCCTAAGTTGGAGATAATAGCCACTGATACTAAGCATAGCCTGCTCCTTCCCCTGATCTCCCAAGAGATATTCCAGCCTCACCTTGTTCCAGTCACAAACAGTATTCCCCAACTGCATAGAAAGTCCAGGTTTGAGGTCTTTGGTTGCTGTGTAATCCCCTGCGTACCATTAATGAGTACTATAGGATAGCCTTGGAAGTTAAAACAATGTAATGTTTTAATGGAGAAGTTAACAGAACTGTGAAATTCAATCAGCAAGACCCAAGTGTACTCAGTCTCCAATATTTAGGGAGTAATGGACACACACTAAAATACAAGAAGTTTCACCTCATCATGAGAAAGAATTCCTTTACATTGAGGGCGGCAGAGCAGTGGAACAGGCTGTCCAAGGAAATAACAGCATCTCCCTCTCTGGAGATATTCAAGAGGTCCCTTCCAACCCTAATGATTCTTTGATTCTGTAATATTAGCTACATCTTCACTTCTTTACCTAAAGCATACTATTTTCTAGCAAATCCCCTTGGCAACACTGGCAAATTTATGTGCAAGTGTCCTGTCTTCTCTAAAGGTTAATTGGAGCTCTGAGCCAGGTAAGAGCGTGGACATTGTATCAGCTCCCTGCCTGTACAAAGGCATGTGCCACCTTGATTAATTTTGAAAGGACTTCAGTACAGTTTCGGATTAAAAGTATGAAGGAAAACAGGTTTGGCAAAGGTCTTTCCTATTTCAATCTGACCCTAAGTGTTTAGAACCCAAGTTTCCATTACATACTCCACTAACATTCCTTGGAATCATGTAAATATCTAGGAGGCAGAAAAAACCCAACAAATTAAAAAAAAAAAAAAAAAAAAGTAAACTAATTTAAATGAAAATTTGTGGATGAAATGCTTGTGTTTTTACCATCTATCAGCTTTGAAACTAAATTACATCCATTGCAAAACTGTTACCAATTTGAGTGATCTACATGCCTGAAAAAATGCATGTTATTTCAACAGAATGTCTGAAAAAAGATGAACGTGGGATGCTATGCGGGACAGCTGAATTGCATTTTTATAGTGTTTATTCTGGAGGCTGGCAAGAAGACACACAGTGCTCAGCTAGAATGTGCACATTAACTTTTTCCTGGGTGCTGATTAGTGCTATGAACAGCTGGAGCATAAGAAGGATAATAAGGCTTGAAGAAATGCATTGCAGGATTTATGGAGCCTGCAGTCAGGTATACATGACAAGAAATACTGCTAAATGTGATTTAAATCTATTGTAGAGTAAGTTTATAATCAGTTTATAAATTTAGTCTAATCATTCCAGAACTGTATCTTAATTGCTATGACTTTTGAAAAAGCGTACAACATCCATGTCCTGTTTTACATATCACTATTGTCAATCCTATTTTTTTCTAAAATGGTGGAGATGTTGCCAGATACACAGTACACATAGTTCCACTTATTTCAGATATTAACAGTCCTAACAATCTAGAAACCATGAGTCAGTTGTGATCCTGAATGAAAAAAACCAAATCCACAGAGACAGACAATACCTTCCAGGTCACCTAATCCCCTTCCTAGGGTCACCTTTCATATCACCCATTCATTTATACCTACTCAATGACTGCTTCTAGGATGCCACAGAAGAAACTAGCAGCAAATCCAGTACAGCAAGAGCCTGGAGGCTACCCTCTGGCTCTAGGAATCAAAAGGAGACTGGAGAGGAAATCAAGACTACAACAACTGAGTGATGTGAGTAGACAGTCCAAACCAAGATGGAGCTCCGTGCATGGTTCCACCAGACAATGCACCTGTATGAACTTACATTATGAGATGCTTTGCTTCTTAAAGCTATCCTGACTTTGCATTACAATTGTTTGACGTACAAACTAATGTTTCCTTTCAGCCACAAGCTCTGTAAACTCAAGAAACTCTTGCCAAACGGTGGCCTCAGGAGCTTCACTGTGTTCAGGTTACACCTTCAGGAAGGTCTTAACAGACATTATATCTGGTTGCAAATCAAATTCTAAGTATTTCCTTATATACATACACACAAAAGAGAAAAAAAAAAAGAGTAAAATACAACAGCAGAGAAGACAGGAATTGGCTGTGAAATCAGCTATTGCATAGCCCTTTTTGGCCTTCCTGATCACAAGACTCAGACTTTCAAATGCCAGAGAGAGAGGGGGGAAGAAAGAACAGAGAAGCAAATGAGACAAAGAGAAGAAAAAGAAAAAAGCTGCATTTGAAAGCTAGTGTACACAAATGGGACACTAACAAGCATCTGGAAGGCATTAACACCAGAAAGAAGATAAACATGTGCTTTTCATCCTCTGATAAAAATCTCATTTAATCAGAAAAGATGACACTGAAAATAGGGAGTGGAAGGGAAACATTCAAAGGCTGTGGCTGCCAGTGGCTCATTAGAAAATTGAAAGCTTTTTCAGGGGGGTCCAAAAGGCTCTGCTCTGAACCTGGAACTATTCAGTAATTACCTGAATGACAGAGAATGCTTATTCAGCTTGCTGTTAGGCAACATCAAGTCCGCTAAATGAGATCAAAATTAAAAAATGATTCGAAAATAGCAGAAATGGTCAGGATCACATGTAGTCAGGTGTCAGCAGGGAACAGCACATTCACTGGCAGTGAAAAATACAACTCCAACAGAAACCAGCTCTAGCAAGGTATGTGCTCGAGTATTTATCCAGCTCAGGACATCACACTTAAAAAAATAAAGGTGAATTAGACTTGATGGAGAACAACATGAATTATCAGATGCCCACATAGACACTAACTACCAGGAAGGGATTGTTTAGGCTGAAGACAACATTGCAGGGAAGCTTTTATATACAGAAGTTTGAAATGAATGAGAATCAAAACCATGCCTGCTCTAACAATACTAAGTGCAGGGCTTCTAAACACTGCAGGAAAGTGTCCCAAACGACTAATGTGAGAGATCACAGCTTTATTTCATCCATCTAATTGATTAGAGCTGTCACCTCTGTCAGTGAATGAACAGCAGTAGCACCACATGCCTCCATGCCTTTAGATTTCCAGTTACCCTGACCACTCTGATGCTTTTATCATAGGGACTGTCAGTCCTGTATGTCCTCAGGAGAGTTTCCCAAGAGAGATTTTCTGAAGAATATAAAAAAACCTATAAATTTTAACTATCTAAAATCCAGGTTGAATCTGAACCACTTTCCCCCAAAGGCAAAGCATCACAACAACTTACTACCCACATGTGTAGCTCTGGCGTGAGGTGTAACTTGCTAAGTGGCAAGGAGAATGCAGCACTGGAACAGATCCCCTCGAGCTAACAATTGTCTAGGTGTGCTTTGGAAGTACCCTGAGACCTCTGACAGTCCTGAATGTATACACTGGCCTGTAGACAAAAAAGAAATAACAACACTTACCCTGCCAATCAAATAACCCAAAACACCCCATAAAACCTAAATTTGGGTTATTTCTCCTGGTGAGCCAACAAACCTGTGTTTGTTTCACCAAACCTGTCTTCAGATAAACAGAAAAAAGATGAAAAACTCCTCCTAACAATGAGGATGGAGGTCCTCTTGTAAAGAATTTTATATTACTTGTTACATGACCCCATTCTTCTGCCAAGTTCAGTAGGAGTTCACACTTCATTGACAAATCAATAAATTCTATAAGCCTTAGAAGCTAACCATGCATTCATAAAAGAAGGAGGAGCTCATCTCCTCCTTTAGTATGCAGAGAACACTTGGATACCTTTCCCCATGGATGGACTTAGCGTAACATTTCAGACAGTAAATCAAGATATAATAGCACCTGGGACCTTATCCAGAACCTTTATTTTCGAAATATGCATTATAAAAATTTTGGTCTCAGTTCAGCATGTTTTCATATAAATAAATTAAGCAAAAAATATCTTTAATTACGGAATGAAGAAAATTGCTGCACTTGATGAAAGGTTGTTTATTCAGCACTGACAAATGCAGCCTAATGAATGTGTGAGTGCTAGATTTTATTCTTGCTGAAGATGTAGTCTTGTTTTTTGTTTCCAGAGAGATTGTGGAAACATTTATTTTCCCTTTGACCCTGGCTGACTAAACTAGTCGTACTGAATTGTGCAATTCTTCATATGAAAAGCATATGTACAATGCAAGAAAGAAAAATGTATTTAAAAATTTGCAAGAGGCAAGAATCATAAATCACTATGTCAAGATAATTACTGTATGCAAGGGCAAATGAAGAGATTTTTGGTGGCATACTTATAGTTCTCGTTCTGCGTGAAAAGACTGGAGGCAAATAATAATGATTAGTACAGCTTAGCATAGTTTAAAAGGCACTGAATTAGCTAATGTGTCACATGAGAATGAACCTTTATTGACAGAAACTTCAGCTAATGCATAGCACTAGTAAAGAAGGTTAATAGAGAACTGGCTTATCACAAGCGAAGGAATTAACTATTATGGCATGATTCTGCAAAACCTCAATGAAACCATGTTTGAACACTGGCAGCCTATTTTGGCCAGCTTACTTGAAGACAGAATTAGGTTGATGAGAGTACAGCACGAGAAACAGAGATGATGAATGGGGAAACAGGGCTTAAATATCAAGAGAGAAAAAAGCATGCTTTATTTAGTTTTGAGAAAATATTATTAAGAGCAGATATGACTGAAGTATTTATAATAGCCACGGGCTATAAAAAATAAGCTCAGTGACTAATTCTTAGATTATTGGGCAGATCAGAACTAAAGGCTAACAAGGGTAAAAGGGAAAAGATGCAAGACAAATTTAATGAAACACTTCTCAGGAAGAAGAGAAAATAGATAAAATGATGCTTCATGACTAAATTTGAACAAAAGCTGGGGGACTGTGTGGGCTGGGTAAAAGCTTCTAGGGAGCATCATTTGTAACAGCTGAGACGTTTCCATTTACACACACACACATGAGCATCTGCTGCAATTTTAAAAATCATTCGTAAGAAAGGTTAAGAGTTTATCTAATTTGAAAGAGGGAGAAACAAAACCATTTACTACTACTCCTTTGTAGTACAGATGCAAACAGCCAACTCCAGTATTTTTTATAGTACTATTCCTTTAAGTATTTAGAGACAAATCACATAAATATTACAGTAATCCAACAAGACAGGTAAACCTATTCCTTACCTAAAAAGCAAGACTTAAATTAATAAAATGATTCACTTCAAATTGCAGAGCTGAAGATTGTCAGCCAGGATCAGAAATTGGGAGTTCTCAGCTTCCATCAGCCATACCCTGCTCTTCACACACACACACACTTTAATGAATTATTTACTTTTTCTTTACTATCAAAGAGGAGGCAGCTTTATTGCTTTACTCTTAAGGTGCACTTAATTATCCTTGAACAATCCAGTCCTGTCCTTCCCAGCACTCTGTGGTATTTTAACAACCTGTCTACATACTGTGTTCACACATGAAAGATGGAGGCTGATTTAATATGCTTCTGTCTCAGCTTAAAATCTTGTCTAAACATAAATTAGGAAAGAAAAAAAAAAGGACCAAATCACACTGGATTCTAGTCTAAGTGTAACATACCAAGTATCTAAAAAATACTGAATAAAAATGCAAAACAAACCACAGACACACACTTGGTCTGCATGACTCCTTACTCCCTTTACAAATAACTTTAATTTTTCAGCTAATTTTGTTCCTGTAGATAAGGACCCCATAAACAAACCCTCTGGATGCTAAAGGCCTGACAGATCCTAACATCAGTCTGTACAGCAGTAACTCTTGCCTTGTGCTTGATGGTTCCTCTGCACCACACTCACCTGTGCAACTCCAAATCCTTCTCTTTGAACATTTTAAATTCACAAAAAATAAATGGCGCAATTTGCTTTCATCGGGCTTTTCACAAAAGTTTCAAGAGTTGTAAAATTGGAACATAATGGTTACCTGTGATTCATAAAGTGACAGATGACCTAGGAGACCTCTACCTAGGAAAAAGAAATCCTAAAATGCAATTTTCACACTCTGGGGTGTAACTACCCTGCCTTGGGAGTGTCACTGCAGTTTTGAAGGGATTAAAACAAAGAGCAGTCTCCATAACTAAGCCAGCTAAAAGTTTAATTAAATACAATTGCTTGCTGTGCTTCCCTTCCCCAAACAGCCTCATGCATATTCATCACTGTAATTACAGCAGTAAAAACCTCCACAACTAATTATGCCATGCTTCTCATCTTCTATATGCCTGGAATTTTTTACATAATTACTACTGAAATTAATTGCAAGTTAGTTAATTTTGCACTTTGTCCTTTCAAGCTTAATTGAAACTTAAAATTTTTCAAACCAGTCATTCTTGAAAGCATGGTGCTTTTACCTCAGATGGTGTCATAACCAAAATGTTATTTTAATGGCTTTTAGTAATATAGCACAGAGGAGTACTGTAAATTTCTTTCATTTAAAATAAGACAGCGTTTCTCTAACACATATGTACCATATGCTTGGTAGTGCTACACTCTCCACAGAATATTCAGCCTGCCCAGTGCCACTTGGCCTCTCATGCAGTGCATTAGCATGTGATCCCTTGAGCCAGAGACTACTATCAGCCTCAGCTAGCTTAGATCAAGTTCAAACCTGGGATTTGATTTGACTATGATTTAAGCATTGTGCCTAATATTTCAAGAGTGACTAATGATTTTGGATGTCCAGTTCTACAATCGATTCTGAAAAAGGAACGAACATTTCCTCCCTTAGGAGGTAGGGGAAGAAGGGAAGAGCTAAAGTTTGACTTGGTCTAGAAAAATAATTGCCTGAAAATTTTTGACTTAGCCCAGGAGCACACAGTCTCCTCATTTTCTAGGGTAGTCTCTGTAATCAACTGTGATTTATTGATTTGGTAGTGCCTTTAATGAAGGACACAGTGCACTACAAAATCTTGCTATTGACTTAAGAAGCATCTGAATCCCATGCTGTGACAAGAAGACAGAAGATGCAGAACCCCTGGATGGGGATCCCAGGAATTCCAACAACACAACTGGTACTCAAAGAGGACCAGTGACACATCTCAGCAAACCGGAGGATATTTCAGGGGCCCACACCATATAGTCCCATGTAACTCAATCCACTGTTAAGAATATTTTCATTTAAATCTTGAACCTTTAAACCTATGTCCTAAGGTTCTAATAACAGTGGCAATATTCGGGGGTTTTGCCCACTAAAATAACTCATTGTTCTTTTAAACAAAACAAAGTCTGTATTTCAAACACCTTTTCAATCTTAACTCCAAAGCTTCAATCTTGCTATGTTTAATCAAATCTACTTTTTTTCATCTGTCAAGAAATCTTGCAACTTTCTGATCAGATAGAAGATTTTCAAAAGCACAGATTTTCAAAAACAAGTGCTAGGACAGCACTTGTTCCTTACTCCTCCAGTCTCTATAAGCCACTGACACAATGGGTAAATTTTCTCTAACAATCTTTTTTCAGTTTCCGTGGAACCTTTCAATTCTATAGAAGTATTTTAATTTCTGTAGAATAGTTCAATATCTTGTTGCAACAAAAATCAGGGCGGTTGGGGAATAATTCAAAAGGTAATTAATAAGAAAAAGCATTAAAAGTCAAGAGCTCAAGAATGCCAAGAAAGCTCTTTCAGCAAGCGTCATAAAGATCTATGAAAAGTGAACCCTTACCAGTAAAGCAAATGAATACAGTATTTGTTCTGTCTCAGCAGACTAAGGGCTGCCCCTGAGCAGCTATGAACCTGTGAGCCACATGTGTATTATTAACTAGGAGGTTCTGAACAAACTAGACTGGTACAGTGTCAGAAAGCAATGATTTCTGTTTTACAGATAATTTGCAATTCATTGAGGAAAAATCCCTACTTGTTTACTGTGGCCTGTTTAGAAGTGAAGCAAAACATAAATTTGGTTGTGCATTTTCATAGACTGACTATAGTTAAATACTTCTAACCACATGAAGTTGAAAAGCTCTTTGTAAACCAATCTCAAATTTTCTTAACCAAAGAAATTTCATTCTGCTAATGGCTAGCAAGTGTTACACAGATGTATACAAAAAAATACAATGAATCAATGAATGATTTGGTCTGAAATTCATGGTTTTTTGTACTCTGCACCTTTATCTGATGGAAGTCTTCTGTGCTCTTATTCAAACCTCAGAAAACACACTTCAAAAGTTTGACGCTAGTTCAGATGTCCTGAACAGTGCATACCTACATACTACACTAAGAAGCATTTTTAAAACCTAAAAAGAACAAGAAAAAAAAAAAAAAAAGAGGAAAAATCAGATTCTGTCAGCCTTACAAATGTTGACAGTCATTTATTTCAACTACCCCACCACAATACTTCTGCTTTAATTAAACATTAAATCAGTCAAGTAGGCATGCAGATTTAATTACTGCTGTGGTTTAAAATGAGCTTATTTTCCCTTGAAGCCAGTGAAGGTTAGTAGGATGACCTCAGTATAATGGCAAATCCTCAGTCTGGCAGGATGCTGGACATGAATTTGTCCCTTATGGCACAGTTTAAATATCATTCTCAGTAATACAATGCTCACAAAGAAGTACTGGTTTAACAAGTTTAACCCAAACATACCTGAGGTCTATGGCAACTGAATATTTGATGGCAATAAATCAACCTGTTTTAGGAAAACAGCCTATCCAGCATTAACTTTGTCAGCTCAGTAAGAGTGGACCTGATGCAGAAGTCCCCAAACATCTTCGTGTTTGATTGATACTCTTCTCTTTTTTCACCCATCACTGTGACCATTTCCCTCAGCCACCTTGTTACAGCAGTCAGGGTCAGGTCACTTCAAGTGAAATGGTCAGAGCTCTCAGAGGGGCAAGAGGTAGGAAAGGGAAGAGAGTAGTCTTTCAGGCCACATGGCATCAGTTCAAAGCATTTCCCACCAGACAAGAGAGTGAGGACTGTCACCTTGAGCAGAGTCTCTTCCTGTTTACACCAGGGGTTTGGAAGAGACCAAGAACACACCCACCACAATGATGGTAAGAAGTTCTGCTCTCTCCTGAGTTATGTCCTACAGAGACTTCTGGGATAGCTGTCAGCAATCTGAAACCCATCCACCAATTTCCAGACCTCTGTGAAGGAAAATCTGTGTATGTCTTCATCCTTTTTCTGCACTAAGATTTTTGACCAAGGATCTCAAAGGCTGTATGTCTGATGCAGACAGTGATACTGGTTCTGGGCAAAACCCAAGCGATGAAAGCAATTACTTGCTTAGTGATAGATCTGAGTAGCTGAAAACAGGGCAAAGCTGTTTAGTGGGAAGCAACTACATACATTTGTATTTATTAAAAAAATGTAAGTATTCCGTGAAAAGCAACTGGCAGCTGAGAAGGTACTTAGTAATAGAGTCCTCTTGCATTTAAAAATTGCAGATGTTCCTGAGTATCTTTGCAACCCTACTCTAATACTCTGTCTAGACAAAAACACCATAGAATGTATAACATATGACAATTTCTACATCCTCTGTGGAGATTAAGCAATAAATCAGGTTTTCAGATGCAGAAAAATTGCATTCTTTTCAAAGTGACTTGCCAAATTTCAGTAAAGGAAAGGTTTTTCTGCCCTTGGGAATAAAACCCATGATGCTTTAAGGATGCATACCAAGAGATCATATCCAGGAAAATAATTTAACTAGTTTTAAAGTAATTGGATCTGTAGAGATCAAGGAGAAAACAATGACATTCTATGCTGCACACCCTCTTTTCAATGCTGCACCTTACACAAACACTTCAAACTTGACACTCATTGTACAGAACAAATATTATGCATGTTCTTCATTGCATGCTAAATCTGTAACAGAAATGCAGCATTATGACATTTAACACAAAATCAGTATTCTTCTATTCTCCTTCACTAGCATCTGATAACAAAGGAAATTGAGGTTGTGTGATTCTCTCATCTCCCCCAAGTTACTGAACCCACCTAACCTTTAGGTTGTGGCCTAACAATTACAGAGTTCACCCAGGAAACAGGAGATGCCAAGTCTCATCTCTTCTGCAAGGACTCCTTACACTTTCTTATACAGTGCAACATAGAAACCCTACTTATGGAGAATGGCATACAGAGCTGCCTCCTCCCATGCCACTTTTGCATCATCCTTCTTCTTTCTTCCCCTTACCAGCCCAAGGACTCTCCAATTCTCTCCTACAAAGCAACACAATGTAATAAAAGGAGTGTTTCCACCGATATACACTGAAGCTGTAGAGTTCAAGGTTCTTTCTTAAGGTGTTTTGCTCGTAATCATTTTAGGATGAGGGCAGCAAGGTGTTTCAAGGTGTTCCATTCTCCAACAAAGATTTAACTAACCATGACAGAGGGTGAAAGGGAAAATCAGCTTATCCGGGGTCTTTCTGAGGTAAGTGAATGCAAACGTTACATTTCTGGTGGAAGTTAATGCTGTTTGTGCATGTGAGCCCTCCACTCTGGGAGACTTTGGTAAACGAACTGCAGCTGAGAGCATCTCAGTCAGATACATGTGTGAAACCAAAGACAAACTGCTTTGCCCCACCCACATGGAAGCAGGTACAGAACACTTCAGCTGCATTAATCCAGGTCCCATTTTGGACTAACTGCTTGCTATACAGTGGCACAGATCTTTCAAAACCACATCCTTCTCATTCTGTTGTCTCCATCATTACCACCAGTGTATGGGGGACAGATTAGCAACAAACTTTCTTTCTGACTATGTCTTTGTCATAGTTTCTTTGTTGAAACTCTAAATGTAATTATTCCTTTGCTTACTAGCTGTTTCACTGCTAACCTGATACAGTGCATTTCACTTAATGAACTGTACATCCTTATTTAACACGCCTTTCTACTGCACTGCCTTTTAAATAGGGGGCCGAGTGAAATAATCTACTGCATTACATCATACAAGGCAAACACTGTCTTAAATAAGGAAAATTTCCTTTAATCTGAAGCTTACAGACCAACTTAATCTGTTCTATTTACTTATACTTGGTGAATGCATGCCACAAAGCATAAGCAATTGCCATGGTGTGTGATAAACATCTTAAATACTTAATGGAAATTCCTTCTTTTCCAGCTCCTATCTATCCTATACCGTGACTTTTTAACACTTCAAGGGGTGACTTAAATAAACCCTAACTCAGATTGAATTGTATGGAAATAGCCCAAGGCTCTGACTTTCTCCTGTAACTAATGCACCCTTATAAAACACATAGTACATGCTCTTTACTATTTTTCTCGATACCTTACAGTAAATCAGGTCTCCTGGAATTTTCCTTTCGCCTCTTCACTCTGACAAACTCCTGATCATTAAAATGTCATAATAAGATGTAAACAAAAGCTTTCATCTGTCTAGAAGAATATTTTGAACTAGGCTGAAAATCAAGGAACAAAAGATACAGACAGACCACTATTCAAGCCACAACGTGTCCATGGATGACGTCTGCAGTTCATTACCAAAAGCTTTTTGGCAAGAAGAAAGCCAGGAACCTGTTCTCCAGTAATATATATACACATGTATATGAGAAAAAAACACATCTGTTAAGACTGCATTAATGTTCACTTTTGATTGCTCTGCACAAACAGTTAACAATTAACCTGCACTGCTGACTAAAAAATTTAACTTTATACCCCTTCTAGTTAATGCTTTTTCCTCAGGAAGAAAAATACATTTTTCTGTAGTACCCAGAGTTGTGAGTGCAGGTTTGCTGTTCTGCCTCGTGGTTATACTGTGCATTTAAATCATACACCATTTAAGATAAAATAATATGAAGTTTATGATGCTGTCGGTTTTTAAAAGCTAATGATATGTGCTACTTGAAGCAAACTGCAAGCCCAGTGGGAGACATTATAATTAATACAGTTTGTTCAAAGAAAAACAAATGCAATTCCCCTCATCTGTCAGCCAGCTGCACTGCAACCTGAATGCAAGGAACACGGAACAATAAAGCAAGCGTGTGAGAAAATCAGACAGAATTGGGGCTCAACAAAGAACAGTAAGAATATAAGCCAACTGCACCAATACCAGGCAGAAAGATTTGAGTTTTGTAACATCTATTTAATAAATATAAATTTTCCCCATCTGCTCCGGTTTCAGGTTTATCTCTCCTAGCAGAGATTAGCAGGCAATTTCAAAATGCTCTCTCCTAAGGAGAGGTCTTCAATTGCACTTATAAATTATGAGAGCTTGCAAATTCAAGCACAGAGAAAAAGCACAGTAGAAAACAAGGGAAAGAATAAAGAAGTTTGCACAGCAGAACAGGCCATGGGAATTTCTCCCCAGTCCCTGAAATCACACCCACACCAATCAGTGGTGTCCCTTTAGCCACTAATCTGATATTGATTTTCATCTCATTTACACCAGATTAATTACTACAATACCAGATTACTTACTACTCATTTAAAATGGAGTATGTTATACTCAGATCAGGTCCTTAACATTTTGACAACCTTAATATTGATTCCCCCATGGCATCTAGTCTTGCAGCATTCCTCTCAGTAACATCGACAAAGCCATTCTTCTAATTTTTTTTTTTTTTTTTAAAAACATCAACACCAACAAAATCTCAAGTCTGGCTGTCAAGCACTCACAACAAATTCAGTCAGTACTTGGTAACAGTTTCATGCTCCAATATTAGTGTGGTACTTCCAAGCACTTGCTGAGGCTTGAAACGACAGACATTTCATTTTTCGCACTGACGCAAATGTGAATTTTTTAACGTGCTGTGCTGCTGAAGTGAGACAGCCTCCATCTGAGTGAGAAACCAGTCTTGTGGACTACAGGTTAGCCAACAGCTTCCAGGTAGGACACGTGGATGGGAACAGGTATCCTTGGTAGACAGCTATCTAGACCATGGTAGGGACAGAGCCTCCTCCCCCCACTGCTGAGCCCAAGTGATCCAAGAGCTGTCAGCTGAATATTTCAGTTGAGGTGTACATAAATGTATGGCTGAATGTAAATTACCATGTCAGTAGCAATGTGTTGTTGGGGCATGTCTTCACACACAAACCTGCACAGCTTCATTTTCCTTCGTCACTGGGTTTCATTTATGACCAAGAGCTGTTTCTATCTTTAAATGATTAATACTTCATTTTAAAAGATAAGGAAAATGTCAACCAGGTCTTCTCTACACTAAAATTTACCTGGCCTTTGAGGAGTGATTGCAAGAGGGATAACACCAAGAATCTTCCTCTTAGCACATTTCCCGTCAAAGCACACGGTGTGCATTTCTTTTAATTGTGTTAAAAGGAAATGGGTGGGTAATGACACGCACTACATATCTACTTAGAAAGAAAATTACTCAAAATCTGGCATTCATGAAGTTTTAAATAAATTAATTTTTTCTCACACCGTTTCTTTTCCTTCCCTCCCCCTACACCTCTACAGACATCATAAAAATATAAATCTAATTTATGCAAGTTCCAAAATCTACCTTGATACAATACTTGCAAGAATATACTCTTTCTCAAGCAAAAGAGCAATT